>JAENPR010001282.1:0-177091 GCA_018135685.1 Themeda triandra | reverse complement strand
AAACTACATGATGTAATACTTGATTAGCCCTAGAATTCATAAACACGACGCCAATTCACAAAAAGTAGAAACAGAAATGAGGAACTGAACAAAGGCACTCACTCGTGCAGACGGCGGTGCTGGCGCTGCCGGTGGGAGGGGGCTGGTGGTGACGACCGGAGATGAGACGCCAGCAGAGGATCAACGGGCCTTTGCTCAGTGGCGCTCGCGCGCACGCACCCACGGCACCTTCTCACCTTTGCCGGAGGTTGGAGGGGAATCCTCCCGCCTCCTCGGGAGGAAGCGCCTAATCAGCAGTAGGCCGATGGCTCCGCAGCACGCCCCGACGAGCCTCCGCTTCCTCGAGCCCACGCACACACAGTCGCCGCCTTCCAGTCGCCGGTGGCACCGGTGGCGGTCGGCTCGCCTAGGTCTTGGCTCGCCGCCGCGGGGGCGCCGTCCGGTGCGGAGAGGGCGGGATGGCAAACAGTTCTGCTGATGAGGCACCGGGCAAGAATTTCAATGAGCCAAATGGCTTCATAAGCCGACAAAAGGCCCAAGAAGTAGCCCGCTACTTTACATCTCCAATCTGCCTTCGAGCCCAAAAGAATTCCTCCATGGACTGAGGTGTAGGCCCTTTCGAATGCTGATTTTTTTTCGATATCTTACATTTTTTTCCACTATGAAATTCATAGACTAACTTCTATGAAATTTCTATATAATTCCTATAATATAATAATAAATCTTACTCTGGAGGCGACCACAGTGCACAGCAAGCATCTCCAGCAGTTTCTTACAAAATCACGTGGTAAATTAATGAGTTTTTCCAAGTGACCAAGAAAAATATATTTATTGGTTTCCTCCCCATAGTTTCCAAAATTTCGCTAAAAGGTAGAAGATACTTTTACATATGATGGATAAAGCCAGCATATATCCACATGAGATTGGATTTTTCCAAGTGTGGGAAGATTGGGTGTTGAGATTAAGAGTTGTTGTAGAGCAGTTTTTTTTTTTTCAATCTTGCTAAAAGATCTATTTCATATTGGGGCTTTAGGATTAGGTTTTTGGGAGATTCTTACTAAGCAGATGTGGGGGCTGTCAATTTGCCTGTCATCACTTTTTGTGTTCTTCCTTTCACATGCGGCCGACCGCCACACACCAGGCCGAGCGCAACCCATGTGAGCCATGGCGGCATGTGTGGTAGCTGGCCTGCAAAAATCTACGAGCGGTGAGTCTGGATTTGCCATTGTTCATTGTCATTTTAGCTTCCATGGATTTTGCCCTAGCTAAAAAAAATCCAAGCTTCGTCATTAGTCAGAGACGCTATGGAGCCGCGGCACCCCGCACCAGCGTGTACGGTCACCACCGGAGACTGGAGAGGTCATCGAAGGTCTTGGCAATGGTGAGCCGAGCGGCCTCACCCCGCAGACGCCACCCATGGTGGGGCACAACACCGTGCACACTGACATTTGAGCCTAGACGTCACGTCATCGAATCCAACCAGTGTGGATTGCCAAATCATCAACCACCCTTCAATACCACTTAGGGAGGGTTTTACCGTTTCCAAAGTTTAAGGGCTAAAAATACCGGGTTTTATACTAGCGGTTTTGTAAACCAGCATATAACTTAGGGGATTATATAGACTTTTTCCTAAAAAGATGTACCATGCATTTTTTTGAATAAAAAATAGTTTGATTTATGTTAAATTTCTATGATAAAAGGGCCTACTCACTATCTGGAGGCGAGCAGAGTGCAGTGCAGTGTATAGCGTGTAAGCACTAAGGAGACGTAGGGGCTGTCAATTTGCCTGCCATCAGAATATCAGAATTGGACATGTGGTGTGCTAGAGTGCTAGTTCAACCAAATTGTCTTACTTACATGTTGAAGGCTCAAAAAAATTTTTCATATGGTTCTATTATTGCAACAGTCAAATTCAGATGCAGAGTTTTCCTCAGCAAACAATCCACATCCACCCATAGTGGTCCACCAATCTGAAGATTAAGCTTCAGGTTTACATGAAACCTGCCACTACTTGCTTTAACCCTTGCTAACACCAAGCTGAATCAAATAACTAGTAAAAACCTTGCATAATTGTAGCCCGCACAACAGGGCCTCTATGGATCAAATAGATAGCATTCATGAAACTAAGACTAAATACGGTTGATAGGACCAAGCAAGAGTGTAACAATCTCAAAATGATTCAGCTTAAGTGCTTAGCCCACTACAGGACAGATATCAGGGCCAAGAGAACCAAATATGTAATTAATGAAACATAAATATTCTGGTAACAGTGAGTAATATCCACATATTTGTGTACTTGAGCTAAGCGGCATCACCATATATTTGGACTTGAAACACAAAAACAAGAAATCAAACCTTTGTTCCAATAACATGCTTGTAAAATGTAAGAGAAACTGGCGTGTATACTAACACTATATATGCTTGAACGCTTGATAAACTATCTCAGACTAATAGAAAAAAGAAAGTCTGCATCATCATGCGCCAACATTGTCTCGGAGTTCAATGATAATGGACGGGTACTGCTGCACCAACTCCACAAAACCTTCGGTCAACACGGCCGCCTTGAAGTTACCCTCCTTGGCAAAGAACTTAATGCACTTCTCCTTCAACTCCGGGCAGTTGTACATCTGGGCGCACGCCAGCGTACTGGCAACTGTGTTCGCCGACACGTCGTCCCACAGTTTCTGGGCACACGAGCTTCAGCCGCTCCAGCGTACCGATCAGCCGCAGCCAGCAAACACTCGAGCATCTTGGTCGGAGAAGAGCCACCAGCATCTTCGTCGTCGTCATGGCCTTCGTCTCCTCTAGCTGACGTATCGGTGTACATTAACCGAAGCATCCAAGATCCTCCAGCATCTTCATCGTCGTCATGGCCTTCGACTCCACTAGGTAAAGTATCGGTGTATATGAACCGAAGCACGTCCTTGAACGTGGCCGGAGCGATGTCATGCAGCGCGACGATGGCATCGTCGTCGGACTCGCCGTCGCAGCAGCATCGATCTCCGCCCGGAGCACCGGCGAGCGCGCCGCGACCACGGCCCTGTGCGCGGGAACGTCTCGCCATCGACGGTGAAGCACACGTCGGCGCCGTCCGCCGAGTCCAGCAGCGCGCCGAGGTGCGCGGCGATGGCCGGCGGCGGAACAGGGATGGGCGGGCTGTCGTCGAGCACCCTGATGGTGCACCGGAACTCGACGTACCCGCGCGCCGTGATGTACTTCCGGACGAACTCCTCGGCCGGCACGCCTTGCGGGCCGAAGAGCCACGCGAAGGTGCCGTAGAAGTTCTTCATCTTGCCGGTCCGCCGCACGGAGTTGAGCGCCGGCTGGCCCTCGTCGTCCAGCACCATCACGTCGAACACGGCAGCGACGCCGCCGACCGTGTTGCCGCTCGTCAGGAGCTCCAGCGCGATGCAGTGCCGGCCGTACGGGCGGCTTGTGTCCGTGGTCGCTCGCATACCGAACGGGTAGAAGTTGATCCTCCATGTGCCCGCCCGCCGGGATCGCGTCCGAGTGCACGGCCGCCCCCGTGGGGAGGCGCCTCGCTTGCTCGTAGTCTACTTTGAACACGACCACGGCTGACGCACAGTCCATCATGGTCAGCTGCTGCGGCTGTCGCTTGATCCAGGGGTCGTCTTCCTCGTTTCTGGCGACGTGCGCCGGGGAGCCAAAGACTTCAATTAGATTAGAGACGACCGAGAGTAAATTAGACAAGCGATCAAATCGTAATGCAAGAATTTGGTGGCGTCTAGAACTGATGGAGGTATACGTACCATTGCCAGCCACGTCGCCAACGAGTCCCATTATCTTCATCCCCGCGGCGCCGCCGGCTCGCCGGACTAGGTGTTTGGAGCGGAAGAAGCTCGGACCTTGGCACCTTGTCAGCTCGTGAGGCCTGCCTTCGTGTTGCGTTTGCGTATAATATGCACCAGAAGGAACAAGGAAGTCTTCTCGAAGGATCCAGAGTCCAGAAGATCCACAAAACCTGGGCGTGTGTTTGTTTACAGAGCAAGTTGTATGATGAATTTCACCTGGAGCCGGCAAGGCCAGGACAGATTTGGAAGTAAACTCTGATGAATCCGAAGCCTGTACGAGAGCGACGGGATGCATGCCATGGCATGGCGAACGCAGACGTGTCGGGCGCGAACTGTGGCGCGGCGTCGCGTCATGGTCATGAGTGCCACGCTGAGAAACAGGGTCACAGGAGAGTCCCTGCCTAATCGTTTTGAGATCCAGATTCTAAACCACAAACGTTTCTCAGATTCACTTGCGAGTTCATATTTGAATTGGGAATCAAATACAACAGAAAAGAAATATTAAATACAACTGAAAAGAATTATTAAATTTGGGCCAAAAACCTGTAAAACCTGACTAATTAAGGTCGGTTTCGGATTAGCTGTTCAAGGGATGGCAACAGACAAAACAGGCCCAGGTCCAGTCCTATTTCATAGGAAATTGAACAAGAGGTTGAAGATCATGGATAGTTTCCTTTGTGTTGCTTTCCCTCATCAATTTCTTGTGTTTTTCCTATCCTCCATCCAAACATTCCATCTTTGTGTTGATCCACGGGAAGCAAAAACGGGCGGGATGTCTTTTTTTTTTTTAAACACGTCTTATGCGCGATTTGCTTTAAGGGAAGGGGAATGGTCAATAGACCAACGCATAAGTTGATACTGATAGGATTCGTAAATAATCCAAAGATTACCCGCGAAATCTCAACCAAACACAAAGCAAGAAACATGAGGGAGACCTCCACCTAACAACCCCAAAGAAGCTGAACCTAATACAAACAACTCAACACACTAGTAGCCAGCGAGCGAAGAAACTCCCGACGGCCATGCATCCGCCCCCACCTCGCGACCTCAACGACCGGCACGGGGCGGAGACGCATCCACGGTGGCAAAGTAACAATCAGCCGGCAAACCTAGGTGAAGAGGAACATGAAGCACAATCGAGCGCGGCGCGGCGACCAAAGGCACCGCGGGGCAGCGAGGCGAGTCTCCTGGGCGTGGACTTCAAAGACAACGCCCTCAAGAGGATCGCGACGCCATGGCGCCGCCGTCGCTGCCCAAGCCGGGCTAGGTTTTCACCTCGAAGAACAAAGCGGGTCGCCAACCAAACCAACCCCCGGAGCGGAGCAGAAGCGAAGAGCGGCGTGCACCACCTCGCCACCATGGCGAGGAGCCGCGGAGCCACACGCCGCCCGCCGGGTCCCGCCGCCACGGCAACACCCGGAACGGTGCAAGGGGCAGCGTGCACCACCGTCTCGCCACCATGGCGGAGCACGAGGCCACCACCCTAGTCCCACCACCACGGCAACACCGGCACCATCGGCACCAAGCTCCACCCGGGGAAGCAGCTAGGTCCAACGAAGACCGGCGGGCCCCCACGTCGAGGTCGGCCCGCCGGGCGGCCGGAGGCGCCAGCCCGAGATCCAGGGCGCGGGGCCCGGATCCGCCCCCACCCCTCGCCCCAAAGGGCGCCAAAGGGCGCCCGCACGGCCGGCCGGCGGCCGGAAGCACGCCATGGCCGGGCGGGCCGTCCCACCGACGCCGCTCGAAAGGAGGGGAGGGGCGGGAGAGGAGGCACCGACGGGAGCTCGAATCCGGCCGACAGGGCCTGGTCCGCCGCCGGCCGCCGGGAAAGCCGCCGGGGAGCCTCGGTCGCCGGGGAGGTAGGTGAAGGGGGAGTGGGGGAAGGGGGGGGTGGAGGAAGGGCGGAGGGGCGGCGGGGCTCACTTGCGGAGCTGCCGTCGCTGGGAAAGCCGCCACCCAAGCAACGGCGCGGCGGAGAGAGCCGGCGGGGTGGCGGAGGGTATGGCGCGGGGCTCCCCCGAGTCGCCCGGTCGCCGGGCGGTCGGGGGTCTATAATCTTCCCTGTTCTTTCTTAATCCAATCCACCAAACGGGCAGGATGTCATCTTTTAGTTCTTTAAAGAAGTTGATCAGGAAGCAAAATATGCATCGGCATTGACTCTTGAGCTAGACATATACTCCCTCACTAAAATAGATGATATTCTTGGATACGTGTCGGTCAAACTTTCTTAACATTGACTATAAGTTTATAAAAAATATGCACAACATTTATATCTCTATAAACAAGTTTATTATTAAAGTATATTCAATGATCTATCTAATTAATAATACTAAATTATGTATTATAAATATTAATATTCTTTAATAATATATATAAGTGGTAAAAGTTAAAAAAAAAAAAGTTGACTTCTTATGGTGCATTTGTTTACTATTAAAATCGGATCTCCAGCTGCCCTACCCCGAGGATCGAAAAAATCGCACCAAGTGACTCGTGCTATTGATGATTCTTTTCACTACACAAGGGACACACCAGTGAGAATGAACTACTAGCGTTTTTCGCTGGAAACCTTGATCGCAGCACTGCACCGCAATTCCAAACACACAAATAATCATGATCTCCTTCTGGTCTTCATTTTATAATTGCAACAACCGAAAACTAGAGCAGGCAAGCCCTTGAATAAAACTTGCAAATAAGATTTCAATTGGATCAAAGACAATATATGCTTGTGTGCTCATGAACTAGCTCATTCATGTGTGGCCTTATTATCTCCTCTCACTGCTTGGGGAGGGGAAGGGAGGAATCACCTAGCGCCTCATGCCCGATGGAGGAGCATGCGCTGTCCTCATCGTCTTCCCGTCAACCATCGCGCTCAGCACCAAATGGCAAGCACCGGCGTAGATCTGAGGGCGGCTCACCTCCCGACGCCACGGGCGCCACCACGCGCTCCACGTCTGCGGAGCGGCACCAGCGCACGGCCACGTCGGGGGCGCGCCTACGCGGCGGCGGAACGACGTCGCCTGCAATGCTCGGTGGCCGCGCACCATACCGGGAGAAGCAGACCTCGCCGCGCCCACCACCGGTACTGCGGAGACGGCTCACCTCCATGGACGCGAGCTCGCACGCCATGACCTAGCCTACCGTGCCGGTGGCAAAGGGGAACGATGAGGATGGGGACGAACGCCCCTGGAGATCTGCGCCATCGAGACGGGGCGAGTGGTGTGGGGCGGGCAGTGATGAGAAATGGAGAACAAAGCACTTGGTGGCTGGAGCAAGCCCGGCCGAGGAGAATGACCAATTTAGTCGCTCGACCCTAGCCTCCTAAGAGGTCGCTTTTGGCCAGGCCACGAGGATATGCAGGTAACCAAACACATGAAATTTAACCCTAGGAAGCCATGGCTAGGGTTGCACAGGCAACCAAACACACCTATATTGGGCGTGAACAGCACTAACGTCTCTAAAGGCGCTTGGTTAGCTTTCAATTTTGTCCTACCAAATTATAGCAAATCAAAACTATTTAGTCACCATCAATCGATTCATTGTCAAGTAATTAGCACACTGATGTGTATGGACAAATTCATGGGAAGATTTCTGCATAGTTCTTTCATTGCATTATTATAAAGAGTCGTAGTCTATTTCAGATGTAAAAGATTTATTTTTAGGTGTTAGGTTTGTACCTAGTAGAGTCATCGTTAAGTTGCAGTTCGAGGATGAGCTACATGTCCAGGTGGGGTGTAGTGTTAGAAGTGTCAGGGCCTATTGGACTTTAGCCCATTAGGATTAATAAAGGTCGCTTGCTTAGAGTTAAGTAAACCTCTATATAAGAAGAAATTTATCAATCTAATCAAGCAAGAAATTATAAGAAAATCTCTTCTTTCTCATCGGCCGGACTGTAGCGTATCCACCGTGGCTGCTCCTGCAGCTCTCACCACTCGATCCCCAACCTCCACACATAACATAGGTAGCAAACAAACCCACCTTCAGGAGAGGGGGGCAGGGACAAGAGGACAGTTCTTTTTTTATAACGAGGGCCAAGAGTGAAGGGAACAAACAAAAGAAACAGAGATAGGATACTAGTAATCATGAACAATCTTACAAAACTAGTATAGTGCCCGTGCGTTGCCACGGTTCTATTTAAGGATGCACTTAAAAACATAAACCATCCATCTCTTGATCTCTACTATTTCCGTAATTAGTTCTTACTACAAAATTGCAGCAAGAAAAAAATACTCCTTGTGACAAAATGAACAATCAAGTAATGAGGCTACTTGAGGTCATCGCTAAATTAAAGATACCTCAAGTAATATGATCTTATCATTAAATGACAAATAACAAGACTTAATACAACAAAATACTAAGGGTGCTTTGCCTCTTCTCAGCATCTCAACAACTCCTTTCGGAGTGAGGTCCTCCTGCGAAAGAAGGGAAACACCAAAAAAGCTCAGAGTTACACCACGATTTTCTTTTTCATCAAGTCATCTTTATTTAGCAATAAAAATCATTTGTCATGTAATGTATGTTTTTATGCATCTAGTACTTCTGTTGGGAAACAAATATTGACAGCAGTATAGTGTCAATTCATGCAAGTAAACTTACATAGTAGTTGTATGTGTAACCCTCTAAGCCTTTCTAGTAGTTAGCAAAGGTAATCATAGGAGCATTCACACAGCAATCCTGCAAGTGCAGGAGACATGAATAAAAAAGGTGCATTCTAGGTTTTGCTATCATGGAAATAGAAGCAGATTCTTGGCATCGACGGAAACAACCAAAGTGGTAGGAGGTAGAATGCAACACCATGATTTTTTTCATGTAAAAGAAAAATTACGAGGTTGCAATTGATCAATATGGATAGCTTGCATGTATCGAGTTAGAAGTAAGGAATTGATAAAATCCGAGAGAACTAAACCCTGCTACAGCCATCTAATTACGGAAGTGCCAGCACAATATGAGAATGTTGTTTAGGTCATTTCAATATTTCATAATTAGTGGCTTGTACAGAGAAAAACTTCATGCCTTCTCCAATGCCTAAACTGGTCGTGATCCAATATATCATAATTCAATCCATTTAAGAAGAAATATCACACACTACCGCATACAAGACATTGAGTTTGGGATATAACAATTTTCAGGGAAGGGAGAAACTAAGCCGTGTCTCACCTTAGTGATCTTGAGCTTGTTGAACACATCCCGCGGGACTTTGTAATTCCAGATCATGTCCATTGGCACGGCACCGGGATGCGCCCAATTCATCGCCGCACACAACAGCACCCGACGTCACCTTCAGACCATGAGATCGATGAATGTGTTTCGGGACTCAAAACTCGCACATAACCCAACCACATTGCCCGCATCTCGTGCAGAACCCAACCACTTAGCCCGCATCCTCCCCACAGATCCGCAAAACCTTTGCTGCGCCACTAACGTGAGCAACGCAGTCGAAAGAGGGTGTCAAGCGATCGCTTACCGTCCACCTTGGAGAGGCTGGACTGCCGCGTGGTGCGCCCAACGAAGGGCACCGTCAATGGTCCATGCCTCCCCGCCGAACTGGCCACCCAATGGCAAATTGTTAAATTAAGCCCAAGAAAGAAAAACAAGGCAAATAAATAAACCAACCACTAAGTGTTGTCTCTGCAGTGACGATAAATCCAATGAGATAGCAATGAGGGTTTTTTTTCCTCATACTTTAGAGCAATGATATAAAGCTTTGAATTCAGATATGATTTTGCATGAGAACCCTATAGTCAAAGAACAAACCTTTCTCTGTGTACTTCTCATACAAAGCATTTAGCTCTTTGTTCTTTCATTTCACTTCCATGCTCGCTGCCATTCTTGACCAGTCAGCTGCTGGATGGGATCGAAAGAAAAAACAAAAATGCTATTATTGACCACAGCTGGAATATCTTGTGCAGGACAGCAAGTTATTACCTACAATCTAATACGTTGTTGTTTTTATTTAAGAATGTGTTAGGCAATATTATTATTTGCAACTCTACAGTTGAGGACATCGTTAATTTTAATGCATCATTTTTATTGAATAAACATTAAAGCATTTGTATTTGCTTTTACTTTCGAAAAAATATACATTTGCTTCCGAACCACATAAGTGACCCCAATGTCTAGCATGAGGCATGCCTAAAAGAAAAAATGATAGGCATACTTAAGCCATACTGATCATAAACCATACTTTTCAGTTTTCATATATTAGGGGGAAAAGTAACCCCAAACAAACAACCTAAGCTTGGTCCTTTTCCACGATGACCTCAATTAATATTAGCTACTTAATCGAAAAAACCAAACAACCAACCATACTTTGCGGGCTTCTTATTTGCAGGAGAACGAAACACTTTTTCAGCATAAAGATATGAATAAACACAGTTCTATGTACAATTTGGAATTGTGTACAAATATAGTGAGTTTGTACAAGAACACACCAAACAATAAATTTCAAAAGTGGAACACTCGTCGGCATGAACTCGGGAAGCCACATTAAGTGTTTCAGTTTTACCAGGAGAAAAGGACAAAATGCTTGTAATTCCTTGCTCCAACACAATTCACTACCCAAATGCAATGGTGATCCATTTTAAGCATGCATCTGTACCTGCATTACCATTCCATCAATTCGCATCACAACTAAGCATTTATTGCTTTAAAATATTTAAACATAATATCTCAAAAGTTGACCTTAGATTATTGCCAATATAAGTGCTGCTTCTCTTTGACATATTAACCTTATGAAGACAAATTAGGTAGTCTGCAACTCTGCATGTGGGCTTCCTACACTCGTGGGCAGCAAGTAGGAACTTCCCATCATCAGTCAATGCTGCAAGATAACTATTCCAAACTCGGTAAACGTATATAATCCATTCTATGCGGGTGTAATTCTAGATGATTTATCCTACCAAATAAGGACACATGGAAAATCATATCTTCTATCAATTCAATATATAGTTAATATGTCTGAGAAGTCCGGTCCTCCTGGTGGAACATTTGAGAGTGCCATCCCCCAAGCTGAAAGTCATGGCCCTAGCTGAAAGTCATGGAAATAACAGTACAAGTACTATTAGACCTTCAAACTTTAGCGAGAATGTAACTGTACAGGTAATTATTAAGTAAAAAATCTGAAGAATCCGTAATAAATGATGGATCACTCACGAAGCGCAAGCAGTGATTCAACAAAGGCATGATGCAGCAGTCATGAATGTCCATCCTTACCCGCTACACCAATCTAATCTAATAATTCATATATTGCTGACCCGAACTCGTCCCTCATATCCTAAATCTGCACTTTGTGCAAGAACAAAACGTTCTAAAAAAAGGGAAAGTGAAGTATCAACCACTAACGTGGATAAGCAATGCAATGAAACATCAATACTTATGAAGCAGTGCAGGGTACTTGGAGAATGGATCTGGGCAAATACCGTTGGATTCGTGGAGGATGGGTGCAGCAGCTCATCTCGCTTGGGATTCATGGCGCAGGAGGGCAGCAACTCGTCACGGTTTCCTTGAGGAGGGCCGGAGGCGGGCGCAACGATGAAGTCCTGGGCGCTGGTGTTTAGGCATCTGCTCCGAGAAAGCAGCAAAGGGAGATGCCGGCCAGGGTAGCATTCGCCCTTCACCACGCCACCTCCGCGGACAGCATTACGCCCGCAGCCGTGGGAAGGGCACTGATTCCGCGCGGCTCGCGCTCGCGCGCCCGGATTCCGCCCTCTAGGGTTTCCCCGTTTTCTTGCTTGCCGACGGCCTCGCCCGGCGCCGGTGGCCTCCCGTTGTGGCGACGTGCGCTACGTCCGCCCAGAGTCGGAGACGGAGGCGCGACGCCCGAAAGGAGCCGGCGCTGATGGCACCCGCGCGAGCGGACCGGGAGCGGAGAGGAGGCGGGCAGGAGAGAGCGCCGTGTAGTCGAGGAAGAGGGAGGCGCGGCCGTCCGGCAAGCTCGCGCTTGAGCGCCCCACGGCCGGCGAAACCCTAGTTGTACACCGGGGGAGGGGAAGGACCAAAGAAGTCTCGCGTGCGTACAGGAGATTTGAATCGCGGGTGATTGGGGAACGGAGGCGTCGCGCGTGCGTGCGGCGGCGGACGGTGGGTGTGGGCGCGGGAGGGGGAAGGAGGGATGAGTGATGAGGTTTGATCCCAGACGATCTCGTCCGTTGGATGGTGGGTGAGTAAGAGAAAACATGGATTAGAGTAAATCTCATCCCTTTATTTCAAAGGTTGGTTGGATTTGGGATACATTTGTTTAGGTGTACTTAGAAGAGATTCTGAGAGATAATGACCGTGGGGATAGTTTGTTGTGTGGCTTTAGGAATGTTTTTTTTGGTGCATTATATGTAGTAGAGAAGAAACGTAGAGATTGGATACTAGAGAAATGTCAAAATATTTGCACAAAACATAAACAAGAAAGACCTTTTTCCTAATTAACATTCTTGAACAGATGAGATTAGTCACGTACAAACATTGTTTTATCACTATGCTTGGACGGGTCAACTGTCTACATCAAGATGTCTCCCCATACATCATTTCTTAATACCATCTCAAAGCTCAAGGATAATGGATGGGAACAGATGCACCAACTTAACAAAACCCTCAGTCAGTACAGCCTCCTTGAAGTTCTCTCCTCCACTGCAAAGAAGCCAATGCACTTCTGCTTCAACTCCGGGCAGCTATACATTTCAGCGCAAGCTAATGTTGTAGCCACTGTGTCCACTGACACATTGTCCCAAAGTTTCTGGGCACAAAGAAGTTTCAGACGGTCCAACGCATATCGATCAGCTGCAGCAAGCAAATGCTCTAGCATCTCGTTTGAAGCGTCCCCAAACTCATCATCTCCTGGCAAAGAGTCAGTGTACATGAACTGAAGCATAACCTTGAATGTTGCAGGAGCAATGTCGTGTAGAGTGATATTTGGCTTCGTAGCCTCAGCCATTGAACCTAGTAGCTCTGCCCGGAAGACCGAGAGCGGGCGGCAAGCACAGCTCGATGTGCATGGAACATCTTACCATCAATGGTGAATGCCACGTCCGTCCCATCCGCTGTATCTAGGAGGGTGCCGAGATGTTTCACAATGTCCGAAGGTGGCACAAGAATAGGCTTGTCATTTAACACCCTGATGATGCATACAAAATTCATGTATCCGTCCTTCACAAATTTGTCGACAAGATCTTTTGGTGTACTTGGTGAACTCATCAAAAGATGGCGAGAATAAGTTGTTACTTGCTGGAACAAAACTGGTTGCCTATAGTCCTTGACCATCAGGAGCACGTCAAAGCTGACCTCAACGCTGCGGGACTTGCTTAGAGGAACGAGGCAAATGAAAAGATATTGAAACTTTTTGTCTGATATCCTCAGTAGTCCATATGGATCAAAGTTTATCCTCCACAGGTACCCACCGACGGAGAAGAAGTCTGATTTGACGGTGTTGCTAGTGGCGGGCTGCATGGCTTGCTTGTAGTTTACTTTGAACTCCACGACAGCCGAGTCTGAATCCATCTTGGTGGTTTGCACCGGCACCTCCGTCGGCCCTGACATTCTCTGCTGCTTGCTTGCTGCATAGTTAGGGCCAGGAGATAGAACGAGAGTAAATTTGACAGCAAAGTACCAGACACAATTTCATCAGGTAGGAAAGTTACCATCGCCATCCTCTTCGCCAACTCCCAACATCTTGTGGTGCCGCTGGCTCTCCCAACTCAGTAGCTAGGTTTTGACTCCAGCAGGGCGTCCAGCAAAGGGAGTTAGGTAGTGAAGCCAATCCAATCCCTAGGCACAGCCAAGATATGAAGGGTGATGCGGGTAAAGGAAAGATAAAAATATCTAAACGATCTCATAATACCTTAAATTCAATAAATGACTTCAAAACTTGCATAAATGGCATATAAAGTGTTCAACACAAGATAAGGCCCTGTATAAATATGCAGATGTTAAAATAAATAAATTCTGAATATAAAAATCGTTCAAACATAAGTGAACAGTACGTCCTAAGCCCCAACTATATGCAGATATAAGCTGAATCGTAAATTCATATTTCACAATCTGCCAACATCACCAATTTCAGGCATATGGCAACCTTGGTCTCAGTCTTTACATTGTACCAACTACTCATTCAGACATTCACATTTCAGTCAGTCAATCACCAAATCTAAGCATGTGCAAACATCTAGTCTACTGTCTCGGTATTCATTTAACTAACCAGAGATGCAGTCTTGCGGATGCGGCGAGCAGTAACTGCGCAGGGGTTCACGACAGGCGCTCGGCTGTGCAGCCCGCGATGGAGAACGGGGAGTCGGAGACGGCCGGGTCGTGGTCGTGGGGCGCTCAGCAGGAAGTCGTCGGGATCAGGACAAACGGGGCGGCGGCATCGGCATCTAGGGAGGTCGCCGTGTCCAGCAGGGGCGGCGCTACCACTCGAGGTCTCGAGCGCAAGCGCAGGCGGCGTCTCGGAATCTCGGAGATCGCGTGGTAAACAGGTCAGTGGTCGTGTGTGGGGCGTGCTAAACTGCTCAAGTGGCCGAAATTGGCCCATGTTGTGGTAGAGTTTGGACTCGGCCTAAGTCTGCAATATATTTCCATGTGAACAGCACCAGCGTCTCAAAATATGAAAATAATTACATCTCGTTTTTTTAAAGAGTTATTCATTTTTAATATTTATATATATAAATAATATTTAAGATATGTAATAAGTTTTAATAAATTAATAAATATTTTTATTAGTAAATAAATTTGGTAATATATATGTAAATCTTGTTAAAGTTAAAATAAAATGTGTAATTTATTTTGTGATGATGGAGCGAGAATGCTTCAACCACGTATGGAGCAGACGGCAGAAGCCAGAGACGCCATCTAATAGGCATACACTGAAAAAGTCTTACTACTAAAGAACCCAAAATGTATATTAATCCCCTCGCTAATCCCCCATCCCACGGTAAACTCCATTCGCTAATCACGCCCCCACCCCCGCGCTTCGCCGCTCCCGTAACCGCCTCCACGCCCCACGACGCGCCGTCCCGCCCCGCCCTCACGAAACCGCGCCGCCCGCGCCGCCCGGCCAACGGCTCGCCCTCGCCGCTGCGCCCACGACCTCCACGCTCTCTCTCCTTCAGAACCGCCGCCTACCTCGCACGACACTGCCCCATGCCTTCTCTCTCTCTCCGGGAGCAGCGACCCGGCGACGGAGGCGAGCGGCGTCCCTGCGCCTTTGCCCTCGCCGTCCTCGCCTCCCGTCCTACCTCGCGCGGCGCGGCATGGGTCGAACGCGCCCGCTCGCTCGGCCCCGCTGCCACGCCGCCGCCGGCGTCGGCACTCGGCTTCCTCGGTCCTCCTCCGTGGGAAGCGGCCCCCGACGCTGCGGCAACCGGCCTCCCTCTCCTCCCGCAGCGAGCGGCCCCGACCGCCTCCCTCGTGCGCGCGCCCCTGCCACGGACGGTGAAGACGTCGGCCCCGACCTCCTCGCCCCCACTGCGGCCGCGCCCCCGATGCGAGACGGTGAAGATCTGCCCCGACCTGCTCCCCGTCGCGACCGTGCCCCCGACGCGGACGGTGAAGATGTCGGCCCCAACGTTGACCCCGGCACCCGTTCTAGCCCATCGCACATCGGTATGTCCTCCATCCACATTGTTTGAGCACCTATTTTCTGAAATTGCTACTGTAGTTCATCGGTCCTTGGCTTAGATAGTTTGCTTGTGAAAAACGGACATCAATGACCTGCACTTTACCATGATATTTTGCTGATACTGAATGTTTATATTCAGAATTCCCTTTCTCATTTGTATAGTAGTAGTAATAGGCAGTAACAATTGTGGTACCACAATGTGATTTGGCCGCCTTTTTTTTTTTTTTTTTTTTTTTTGACGAGGGCCGCCAGTCTGATTGACACACTACTACTTCAAGCCCTCCAAATCTAATTCTCATGCTGCTTCTGTTTATCCATTACAGTAGATAAACTTAATATCTTTGTAAGACAATTATGTGTATCTATACCTATGATGTAATAAAAAAATCCTGTGAATTAGCGGATGTACCCCCCATATGTGAAATGTTCTGATTTTTCTGTCTTGCTCTTCCCATTTAGCCATCCAGTCCAAGGCCAAGTACCCAGTGTCATGTTGGGCATTTAGTTTTTGAGCAATGTGGTACAACTTTCTTCTGCACAAAGGACGGTAATAACAAACAAGATTTATGTTATGTGCACCAACAAGGTAATTTATTCTTGAATTGTATCTCTACCTTTTACTACAAAAAAGATTTGTATTATGCGCACCAACAAGTTAATTTATTCTTGAATTGTATCTCTACCTTTACTACCAAAAAAAAAATTGTGTTATGTGCCCCAACAAGATAATTTATTCTTGAATTGTATCTCTACCTTTACTGCAAAAAAAAAAAAAAAGATATGTGTTATGTGCACCAACAAAATAAATTATTCTTGAATTGTAGACAAGCTGCAGAAATTTAAGAGTATATGTCATAGGAATTCTTGTGCAAGCAACTATTCTTAAGAAAAGGGTCTTGTGGAAAATGTTGCCTGTGTGAAAACTGATTGAAGAGTCAACGAAAAGGACTATCATTTCATATCTTGCACTTGTGCTGTAATGTTAATAGCCATGTGTGCCTACCTATCAGCTCTTGTTCACGATCTTGGTTTCTTTGATTTAGTGCAAACACTTTTTTGATGAAATCCTTGCTTCAAAAAACCTATGCTCTTGATTTGGATACATGCTTGGAAAAAAGCGTATGTATGCTCTTGATCTGATACATGCTTTCTTGGTTTGTCCAACTAGACTTTGTATTAGTAAAAGCTACAAATTTTCCAGGATTATTCAGATGCTCCGCATATTATTTTTCTGCAACCTGTATGTTTATCAATCTTGAAAGTTATTGTATGTTTCATTCCCTGAGGTAGCCCGGTGTGGAGAATGACTCCAGGAAAACAGACAGAAGTTGCTTAGCTCTTGGGAAGTTGGTATTGTCCCTGCAAATGTCAACATTGTTGTGTGGATTGCTGCATAGATTTTTCTTTGCAAGTCTGAATGTAACTTTGCTTTCAGGGATTGGGCCATATGTGGAGGTGCACTCTACCCTGAACCTTCTAGCACTATTGGTGATCGATGGTGCCATCTATGTTTCTCAACAGCCACCGGGGAGTGCATCAAGGAATAGCTGTTGGCATCTATGAAGAATGGATTGGCAATGAAGATATCGAGCAAAGGGAAGGTGGTTCCCAATAAACCTACTGTTTGCATCTATGAAGAAGTGGCAAGGAATCGCTGTTGGCATCTATGAAGAATGGATCGGTAACCAAGTTTCCTTTCTGCATTTTTCGTTTGCTATATGAATTGCTCAACTATAATAATTTGTGAGCTACCATAAGGGAAATTAGCTCTAAACTTAATAAAACTTAACACAGAGGTAAAATTAATTTTTGATATGGATTGCTCTAAACTAAACTAAGTTTTCATGATATGTTCATGATCAGTGGTTTAGAATGCGAAGCTAGCCATAATTTTGTTAGGTGCCATGTTGCAAGATCTCTGTTGGCTAATGAAGAAAAATTCAGGTTTCCGGGTGAGGAACATTTGAGGACCGACGAACTAGAGATGCAATTTCAGGAAAATAGATGCTCAAACATGATGCATCTGTACTTCTGTAGATCCCATGCTAACCGCTACTATGTTGTCTTAGCTAAATGTCTCTGCTATTTTTTTATTGTGATCTGTTCCATGTGTGAATTGTAGAGGTTGGGCCACGCTGCCCAGTCGGGTGGTCACTGATTTACTATCTTTTATTTATTCGAATAGACAATTGTACCCCACCTTGTCATAGTTATAAACTTATAATTGAATGTTACCTATACAATTTTTCATAGTGGGAACAAAGGGCAGATCTACGGTTCTTTTCCAGTTGCATCAAATTAATATCAGTTATTGTAGTTTGAGATTTCTGAGTGGGAAGGATCCCTTTTAGAGTAGTTTCAGTTTTCATATATATAGCCTAGATAGAAATTTGTATGTTTTTTTCAGATTAAATGGGAATATGGTTTATTTGGTTCAAAGCACTGTACACAAACTGAAACTGTGGCTCACCTTTAAGGTTAATATATGCGATGTCTCTTCTTCGAGACATCTGTATCTTCTAAATATTTCATCAGTTGTCGAGGTTTGACTTTTTCTCGTGGCCTCAGGCTGGATGTGCTCAGTCAGCCATAATGGTCCAGTTGTTAAATGGCAATCCAATCTCTGCAGGCTGCTCCTTTCCAGTTCCCACTATGATGGTGAACATGTGTACATGCCGTCGCTTCGCAAATCGCTATTACTTTTTTGCATATTAAAAGAATGTGCCATTTTGTTAGGCAAGATCGTCGCGTGTTTATGTAACACTATGAATTTATTTTTTATATAAGAAATGTCGTAGCAGTTTTATCAACCTGGATTACACAACCGGTTCTGTTCTTATGAACTTTGGACGCAGTAACATAATGAGAGTGAATCCAAGTGATTCGGCACCACGCCTCTGGACGCAAATGATCGAGTTGTGCAGGAACAAGACCAACCTGGTCCATCAGAGAACTGAATTCTATGGTGAAGTTGAACTCGAGGATGGAGGTGAGGTCAGAACTCGGAATCTTGGGGAGCAATAACATGCATCATCAAATGCCCGTGGTTGCTTCCCTTGCAGTTGGAGGTCTCACATATGCCTATTGCATATCTATGAATATATCGCCTAAAAGTATGATTGATAAATTCATTTATTAGTTTCAGCATGATAGCATGGTTGTGTTGTCTCCGGTGTATTCAAATAGCATGGTTGTGTTGTCTCCAATCTCTTTGTGCAGCTCTATAGATTTATAACAATTCATATCGTTATGACAAGTCAATGTGGAACTTAATTGTTATTTATTTTTCTCGTCAGGCTACTGAACTACCTTATATGGTTTGAGAAGACAGGAGCACCGATTCATCAACTTCGTTCTGCAGATCGGTGTTTTGTATGTTTATGGCAATGCATGTTAGATTGCCTTATATAGTATGTTGTATTAGTTTGAATGTGGATTTGAAGCACTGCAATTCACAAAGATATCACCACTTCAATCTAAACAACTTAGCTTCCAAGGAGGCGTTAGCTAAAGTGAACTACAAGGTGTGCTTGCCATAGAGATGTTTTGATTACCTATGCCTATACTCAAATCTCAAAACTATGATGTACAAGAGATATTTCTTTCATAGAAGTGTTACCTAGAAAATGTTTGGGTTTGTGTGGATTTTAAAACCCGTAGCAACGCACGGGCATGAATCTAGAAAAGATGAAAACTGACATATGGTTTTGAGCCTTGCATATATTCCTTCTTTTTTCTTTCACTTTTACATATAGCAAAATGTATTATGTTCCATTAAATGTTTTTAATTTTTTGAGATTATGTTCCATTAAATGTTCAATTAGACAAATAACAATATAATTTTTTTTTTGCAACAGCGGGTGAGATATTATCTAGCTTTTTAGCAATAAGATATTATCTAGTTCAATTCTATAAAGAAGATGATCCATAGGAAGCAAAAACATGCATCGCCATTGGATGTCGAGCCAGGCATATACCTTAGACTATCTGCAGTGGCACCCTGGATATGTTACTGGAGTATGCACTTGCAGTAAAAAATGCTGCAGCAGCGCATGGGAAAGGCTACGGAATCAACCGCCGCCGTACGTACGGACCGTCCGGGACGCGTCGCTGGCCCACCTCCTCATCACTCACCGCAACGGCCCCCGCCCAAATCCCTCCCCCCGAATCGAAGCCTTGGGCGATGGCGGTCCCCCGCTGCTCCGCCGCGCCGTCCCGGGCTTGGCCCTCTCCCACCCCCTTCCCTGTTCCCGGAGTAGATCCCCGCCCCGCACCTCCCCGACGTTGCGTCCCCGCCCCGCATCTTCTCCGACCTCGGCCACCCCACCCGCAGCCTCCGCCCCTTCTTCACAGCGACAGCAGTGTGAGATGCCGCCTTTGGTGGCGCCAGAGCCGGGAGGGCGCCATCCTGGACACCGGCAATACCCCCCTGCATCTGGGCCTCTGGGGGGCCTTGGAGCTGGGGTTCAGAAGGAGGAGCCCCGGCCCACAAGGCTGCTGGGCAAGCGCCGTCGGCCAGCTTCATCGGTCGAGGCATCAACATTCGAGGAGAGCTCCACCGCACGCTCCATGTGTCGTCATCCCCCACTCAGGTGTGTATCTGTGCACAAGAAGCTATGGCTGTGCATCTGTGCACAAGAACATGTGGTTGTGTAATTGTTACAATTGACGATTACTGTAGCTACAAATCTGTGGGAAGCAAAACATTAGCATGTATAAGAATACTGTGTAGCCATGTATGATTAGATTGAGGTAATATTAATAATGGCCATGGGCCATCCAATATACTAACAATTTACTTGCCATCCACGGGGTAACGTGTCATGGTCGGCAAGACCTATACGAGGAGAAGGCGTGCGCGAAATGTACGCCGCGACGCGGAACGCGCTCAGCGCGTGGAGCGCGCTCAGGGACGCGAGCAGGGCGCCGTCGCCAATCGTGGCTGAGTTGGACACGTATCTAGAGTTTGTTACAAGTTTAGTTAAAGTTTCCTTTATCTTAGGGAGCATGTTGCTCCGGTAAGTTAGGCCTACGGGCGTACGTGTGATTGCTTTCGGGCTATATAGTTATGTAATCAGGACTTGAGTCATTAGGCAAGAATATTATCAATCTCATCTACCTCTCTCTAAAACCCTAAGCCTACGGCGGAGGAGTAAACCTCGCCGGAGAAGACGACGGACCGAGGCTACGAGTAGCCGAGGGCCAGCTACCCTAGGGCCTGACGCCCTTGACATAACGGATGCTCTTAACAAACGAGTTTGCATTCCAACTTTTGCACGTGAGTACATACTTGTACGCACTATGAATGTGCCAAATTTTAGATTTTTTTGAAAGACCGAAATATGTGTTTTTAAATTGGTTTCCATATTTCCACCTACCTTTGAGTTTCCACTACATATTTTCCCAAACAAAGGCCGCCTAGTAAGGGTAAATGCCATCACCAAATATATATGTAAATCTTGTTAAAGTTAAAATAAAATGTGTAATTATTTTGTGATGATGGAGCGAGCATGCTTCAACGACGTATGTAGCAGAGACGCCATCTAACAGGCAGACCTGAAAAAACTAAAAATAAAAACTGACATATGGTTTTGAACCTTGCATATATTCCCTTTTTTTTACTTTTACATATAGCAAAATGCATTATGTTCCATTAAATGTTCTTAACTTTTTGAGATTATGTTCCATTAAATGTTCAATTAGACATACAACAATATAAATTTTTGCAACAGCGGGTGTGCGGGTGGGATATCATCTAGTTCTATAAAGAAGATGATCCACAGGAAGCAAAAACATGCATCGCCATTGACTGTCGAGCTAGGCATATACCTTATAGCGTGTGTGTTTGTTCCCGATAAAAGTCGGATATGCAGCTGACCCAGCCATATAGGATGTCTTCATTTTATAACTGCAACCAGCCAAAACTAGAGCGCGCAAGTCCTTGAATAAGACTTGCGGATAAGATTTTGATTGCAACTATCAAAGATCATATGCTTGCGATTCATAAATGTGCTTATGAACTAGTTCAATTCACGTGTGGCTTTATCTCCTCTCCCACATTAAAAAAGGAATAAGTTTAAGTAAAGAAAATAGCTTGCAAGGATAAATTTGTTAATAGCAAGCCAAAATAATACTGGACAGTTCATGGTAAGACTGATATGTACCAAGCAAGTGTAAACGTCTAGCTTAACCCATGAGTAAAATACACCCCAGGTACCCAAACTATTGACCTCCTCCCACCTAGATACCCAAACTATCAAAGTGACCATCTGGGTACCTGAACTTTTGCCGCTGCACACCAGAGGTCCAAAACTTGCCACGTCACCACTAATTTTCCAAAAAGGACCCTATCTCTTTTCTCCTCTTGCAACTAAGTCCTTCCTCTTCTTAAGAACGTGCCCAGCACGATGCATCATGGCCATGGAGGCCGCGTCCTCGCGCTCGCAGCCTGGAGGCCGCGCGCGACGGCGACACGACGGTGGGAGCGGGCGCGGAGCGGAGAGCCAGGCGGGCACACGCGCAGGCGGCGCTCCGCCGCGGGCGGGCGCGTGGGCGGCTCTGCCGCGGCCAGGAGGGCGCGCACGCGGGCGGCTCGAGCGGGCGCAGCCGGCCGAGCGCGCACATGTGGCTCCACCGGGCCCTCGCGGCGCGCGAGCGGGCGCGCGGCGCTCCGCCGCGGCCAGCGGGCGGGGCGCGTGGCGTCTCCGCCCGTGCACGGGCGAGCAGGCGGATGACGCGCACGACGCGACGGAGCGGCACCTCGCAGGCCGCTCCGTCACCATGGCCGAGCTCCGCCTCAACGCAAAATTCGCCGCCACTGCTCGTTAATCGTCTAGTTCTTCACCACCATCGTCTCCGCCTAGTTCTTACGAGCCCATCAAGCCCACAACCACACAACCTAGCAACGCTCATAGCACCCGCACGGTGTCATCTTTTTCGCGGCCGGCAAACCGAGCCGCCAAGCTTTGTCACCGTCGTTCGTCGTCGTCGTCGATCCTCTTGCCGATTCATCTTACAGTTGTGCTCGCCTCTGCATGCTTCTCACCGTGCTTCCTTTGGTTTGGCGTTTGGTTCGCAGGTTGCCCTGGAACGCCGACCGTGCCGGGATTGGTGCGCGCCGATCCGCCATGTCCGTCAAGCGGGCGCACGCGCCTCCAGCGCCGCGAGCTCGCCGCGGGCGCGCCCCTCCGGCGACGGGAGCGCCGTTGCTGCGCGTCGGGTGCCGCGAGCCCCGCCATGCGGGCACGCCTCCGGGCTCCGGAGCGCGCGCGCGCGCGGAGCGCCGTCGTGGCGCGCTTCCGCCCTCGCCGCCGTCATCGACGCGCAGCCTCGCCACGGTCTGTTCGCGCGCACCGGCGAGGCACCGCTTCTCCGTGCCTCTCGCCGGCGGCGGGATTTCCACGGGCGCGGGCGACGACGGCGCGGACGACGCGGGCAGAGAGGAGTGCGGGAGACGCGCTGAGGCAGAGGGGAAGGACCTATCTCCCGAGATAGAAGAAATAGATAGGGGCATTTTTGGAAAATTAGTGGTGACATGGTAGATTTTGGACCTCCCTCGGTGTGCAGCGGCAAAAGTTCGTTACCCTGGATGGTCGGTTGATAGATTGGGTACCTAGGTGGGAGAAGGCCAATAGTTTGGGTACTTGAGGTGTATATTACTCTTAACCCATCTTCACAAGAGATATAGGGAAAACATGCCATTTTTTCCGTACATCAGGGCAAACTTTTTTAAGAGGGCCAATGAAAAAAACTAAAGAAACAAAGATAGGATTTTAGTAATTATGAGCAATCTCTACGTATTTGCACTTGAAACATAGACTAGAAATAACAATTTTCCTAATTAACATGCTTGAAATGTATGGGATTGATTCTAATCAAGTACCAGTTAAAATTATCTTAACATTGTGCTTGGACAGTAGAACTACATACATCAAGATGTCTCCTACTGCATCATTTCTCATTTTCTCAACACATTGTCTCGCAGCTCAATGATAATAGATGGGAACATCTGCCCCAACTTAACAAAACCCTCAGTTAACACGGCCTCCTTGAAGTTTTTCTCCTCAGAAAAGAAGCCAATGCACCTCTGTTTCAACTCCGGGCAACTGTACATCTCAGCGCAAGCTAATGTTGTAGCCACTGTATCCACTGACACTCTGTCCCACAGTTTCTGGGCACAGAGAAGTTTCAACCGGTCCAACGCATAGCGATCAGCTGCAGCAAGCAAATGCTCTAACATCTCCACTGGAGCGTCCCCAAGCTCGTCATCTCCCGGCAAAGCGTCAGTGTACATGTACTGAAGCATAACCTTGAACGTTGCAGGAGCAATGTCGTGTAGATTGATGTGTCGCATTGTAGCCTCAGCCATGGAACCCAGGAGCTCGGCCCGAAAGACTGGAGAGCGGGCGGCAAGCACAGCTCGGTGTGCATGGAATGTCTCACTGCCAACGATAAAGGCCACATCTGTGCCATCAGTGGTATCCAGGAGGGTGCCGAGATGTTTGACAATGTCCGAAGGCGGCACAGGAATAGGATTATCTGGTAACACCCTGACGGTGCATAGAACCTTGATGTGTCCGTCACTGACGCATTTGTGGATCAGATTGTTAGTAATCTTAATAACATCCGACTGCTTGTTGCGCCAGACAAGACTGAGACCATCAAACCTCGAATATTTCAGGTTCCTCAATGGAGCAAGCAAAACTGGTTGCCCAGAGTCCTTGTCTATCATGAGCACCTCGAAGATGGCATGAACGCCCTGGGACTCGCTCAGAAGCTGAAGGGAAATTTCCTTGGAACCTTTGTCTGCCTCCGTCCGCCCACTCGGGTAGAAGTTTATCCTCCACATGTACCCGCCAGCGGAGAACGCGTCGGAGTGGATGGGCTTGCGAGCAGCGAGGTGCATGAATTGCTCATAGTTTACTTTGAACTCGATGACTGCCGAGGCAGAATCCATCGTGGTGGTTTGTGACGACACCTCTGTTGCCTCTGACGTGCGCTGCCGCTTGCTTGCTGCATAATTAGGGCCAAGTGATCAAGAAAGAGTAAATTTGACAGACAATTAATTTACCGTTTGTCAGACAGGAAAGTTACCATCTCCAGCCTCATCACCGACTCCCATCATCCTGTGCTGCCGCTGGCTGTGCCAACTCAGTAGCTAGGTTTTGACTCCAGCAGGGCGTCCAGCAAAGGCAGTTGCCAGAGCAAGGTAGTAAAGCCAATCCGATTCCTAGGCGCAGCCAAGATATGAAAGGTGGTGTGGGTAAAAAAAGACAAAAGATCTCATAATACCTTGAATTAACATATAAGTTCAAAACTTGCATAAATGACAATATAAAATTTTGAAACACAAGACAAGGTCGTACATAAATATGCAGATACATTAAAGAAATGCTGGATATATAAATCGTTCAGACATAAGTGAGCAGTCCTAACTCCTAAGCCCCAATCGTATGCAGATACACTAAAGAAATGCTGAATATATAAATTGTAGAGACATAAGTGAGCGGTCCTAACTCCTAAGTCCTAAGCCCCAATCATATGCAGATAAGCTGAATCACGAATTCATATTTCACAATCTGTAAATCAATTTCAGGAACATGCAATCAGTCAAATCACCAATTTCAGGCATGTGCAAACATTACTTTACTGTCTTCAGTACTCATTTGAGTCACCAGAGATGCAGTCTGCAGACAAGGCGAGCAGCAGAGTAAAAGCACCAACTGCGGGCAGCCGCTGGGCGCTGGCAGGCACTGGTCTACTCCGCTGGGGGTTCCCCGCTGGGATATATAAAATGCTGAATATTGTTCCCCGCTGGGATATATAAAATGCTGAATATATAAATCTTTCTTGCATTTCAACAAATAAGTTCAAAACTTGCAACATATATGAAAGAAATGCTGAATATATAAATCTTTCAAACATAAGTGAGCAGCTGTCCTAAGCCCCAATTATATGCAGATAAGCTGAATCAAAAATTCATATTTCACAATCCATCAACATCAATCGCCAATTTCAGGCACACGAAAACCTTTTGTCTCAGCCTGTACTGTGCACCAACCAGTCATTCAAATTTCACGATCAATCAATCACCAATTTCAAGAGTTTCACAAAAAAAAAAAAAAAAAAAATCAAACATGTGCAAACATCTAGTTTACTGCCTCGGTACTCAACTACTCACTGAACTCACACTCACCAGAGAGAGATGCAGTCTTGCAGACAAGGCGAGCCGCAGAGGCAAAGCAGCAACTGCGTTCGGCCTCCGACAGGAACGAACGCACTGCTTAGGGGCGCTGGCCGCCGACAGGCGCTCGGCTGCGCTGCCCACGCTGGAGGACGGGAAGTCGGGGACGGGCAGGTCGGCGGGGTGCTCAGCAGGAAGACGGATCAGGCCAAACGGGGCGGCGGCATTGGGATCTCGGCAGCTAGGCAGGCAGCGTCGCTGTCCAGGTCGCCGTCTAGAAGAGGCGGCGCCGAGCACTCCAGCGCAGGCAAGCCGCCGCCGCCGCCGCCACGGGGAAGGGAGCCGGGCTCCCGGGGAGACGGGAGAGGGCTGTTGTAAGGCCAGTGGTCGTGCGTGGGCCAGGCTCAATCGCTCAATTGACCGAAATCGGCCCATGCTGTGGTAGAGTTTGGACCCGGCCCAAGTCTGCATTATGAACGGCACCCTCAAAACATACGGGTTTTCAAAGCAAATTTTATATTTGTTATTAAAATTAAAATAGTTTTATTGAAATAAGACGTGTAAGTGTAATTATTTTAAGAGGAACGTACGTTTCAACGGAACTGAAAAGGTATTGCATATGATTTTTTAAACTTTCATATATCCTTGTCTTTTACATATAACCCTCTGCCCGGTCAAAAAAGAAATATATGTTATCTTAGGAATTCAAGTTGAAATTGTTGGGTAAACGAAATGGCAGAAGTAACACTACTACATAAATAATTTCACGAGATAGCCCGATTATTTTTGGAGGCAAACACAAAGTCTATGTGTCTTCTTCTAAAATATACAACTATTTTTTTGTTGGCGGACAAACCATTTATGGAGGCAACAAAACAAACGACCGCTTTATAAATTCATTAACAGTATTCCTCGAAAAATGTTGGTCATTTTCAGGTCGTACCTCTTATTAAGAATCCTGCCTCTATCACTATTTGCCTAAATGACTGTTTAGCTCATTTAAACACAGTGTAAACGCTATATAGGAAAAAAGTTGATCCATAGGTAGCTAAAATATGCAACACCATTGACTTTAGAGGTGGGCTGGGCATATATGCCGTAATCATAATCTCCTTCTGATAGTGGTCTTCCACCGTAATCATAATCTCCTTCTGTTTATAACGGTAACAAAGCCGAAACCTAGAGCTAGCAAGCCCTTAAATAAGACAATATACGATCGTGATTCATACATGTGCTCATGAACTAGCTAATTCATGTGGCTTTATCTTCTCCCACATAACAAATGAATTGAGTTTTGGTAAAAAATAGCTTGCAAAGATAAGTTTGTTAGCAGCAAGCTAAAAAAGTACTGGACAATTCATGGTAGGACAGGTAGGCAGCAAGCACAAACTGCAGAAGTGTAAACTTCAGGCTTAGAACCCACTTTCAGGAGAGGGGCACAGGAACAACAAGACAATTCTTCTTTTTCTAACGAGGGCCAACAGAAAAACATAATGAAACAGAGATCTGATACTAGAGCAATGTCTAAACAATTACACTCGGAAGATAAACGAGAAAGGTCTTTTTCCTAATTAACATGATTCAAGCATAACATTAATCACGTCCAAACATTGTCTTAACACTATGCTTGGACGGCTCAACTATCTACATCAAGATGTCTCCCCTACATCATTTCTTGACACTATCTCGCAGCTCAAGGATAATGGATGGGAACTGCTGTACCAACTTAACAAAACCCTCAGTTAACACAGCGTCCTTGAAGTTTTCCTTCCGTGCAAAGAAGCCAATGCACCTCTGCTTCAACTCCGGGCAGCTGTACATTTCAGCGCAAGCTAATGTTGTTGCCACTGTTTGCACTGACACTCTGTCCCACAGTTTTTGGGCACAGCGAAGTTTCAGACGGTCCAACGCATATCGATCAGCTGCAGCAAGCAAATGCTCTAACATCTCCATTGGAGCGTCCCCAAGCTTGTCATCTCCAGGCAAAGCGTCAGTGTACATGAACTGAAGCATAACCTTGAACGTTGCAGGAGCGATGTCATGTAGATTAATGTGTGGCATTGTAGCCTCAGCCATGGAACCCAGAAGCTCGGCCCGGAAGACTGGAGAGCGGGCGGCAAGCACAACTCGGTGTGCATGGAACGTCTCACCGCCAACGGTGAAGGCCACGTCCGTGCCATCAGCGGTATCCAGGAGGGTGCCGAGATGCTTGACAATGTTCGAAGGCGGCACAGGAATAGGATTATCAGGTAACACCCTGATGGTGCATAGAAACTTGATGTGTCCGTCATTGACACATTTGTGGATCAGATTGTTAGTAATCTTGATAACATCACTGAATGTTGTGTTAAAGGATGTAATATTCTGTTATTAGACAAACCGAGTTGAGTACGACTCCATATGTATAGGCTAAAGGAGTCTCTTGTATTTAGTACCAACTCGGTTGTATTCATGATGTATCCCTTGTAACCTCCCTATATAATGAAAAGCCGAGAGCCCAAGGAGGCCATCTCTTTCCGGCATATCTTCTTACATGGTATCAGCCGCCTATTCCTCACGGATATAGAATTTCGATCCAATCTACGCTACGTGCGCTAGCCTCCTCGCCGCCCAAACCCTACCTTCGCCATGGCTGAGTCCTCCACCAACGCGCCGCTAGCTTTTGGTCTCCTTCCTCCTGTCTCGGAGAAGTTGACTCGTGGGAACTACAACATGTGGTTCGCCACCGTTTCCTCTGCCATCAAGGGTGCTCGGCTCGGTGGCTACATCCTCAACACCGCCGCGCCGCCAGACGCGTTCGTCGAGAACACCGTCGCCAAGGCTGATGGTACAAAGGGCGATCCGCTGCCGAACCCGGCCTATGAGAAGTGGATCGCGGAAGACCGATCGTCCTCGGCTACCTCTTCAGCTCCTCGCAAGGACGTCTTCGGCCAAGTCGCTCGCGCGACCTCGGCGAAGGATCTGTGGGCGGCGATCCAGGAGCTCCACGCCTCCCAGTCCAGGGCGCGTATTATGGCCACGCGTATGGCCCTGGCTTCAGCAACCAAAGGCGCCTCCACGGTTGCTGAATTTTTTGTCAAGATGAAAGGTCTCGGTGACGACATGGCGTCGGCCGGACGTCGACTTGAGGATGAGGAACTCGTCACGTTCATCCTCACTGGCCTCGGCGAGGAGTTCGAGCCGATCGTCTCCGCTGTCTCCTCCCGCGTCGAGCCAATCACCGTCAATGAGCTTTATGCTCAACTGTCTGCCTTTGAGCAGCGCAAGGAGATCCATGGAGGCGGATCTCAGTCCTCGGCAAATATTGCCACCAAGGGTGGCCGTGGGGGTGGTTCTCCATCCTCCAACCAGCAGCAGCGCAACCGCGGCGATGGAGGCCGCGGTGGTTTTCGCCGTGGTGGTGGAGGCCGCGGCAATGGAGGCCATGGCAACGGCAATGGAGGTGGCGGCGGTGGTGGCCGCAACTTCCAATCTGGTGTCTTCTGCCAGCTCTGTGGCAAGGAGGGACATCCGGTGGTTCGCTGCTTCAAGCGCTTCGACGCGAACTTCACCGGGCCGCCACAGAAGAGCGCATCATCTGCAAGCACTGGCAACTACGGGTGGACACTAACTGGTATGTTGATTCAGGAGCTACTGATCACATAACCGGTGAACTGGAGAAGCTGTCGTTCCGCGACAAGTATCGCGGTGGAGAACAAGTCCTCTCGGCCAATGGAGCAGGTATGAGAATTGATCACATTGGTCATAGTACTTTGCGTTCCCCAGTTCGTAATATTCATCTCCATAATATTCTTCATGTTCCTAGCGCCAGCAAAAGTCTTGTTTCTGCTCATCGTCTTGTTAAAGATAACAATGCTTTTTTGGAACTTCATCCAAAACACTTTTCTCTTAAGGAGCAGGAGACGAGGAAGACTCTGCTCGCAGGCCCATGTGAAGGGGGCCTATACCCATTGAAGTCTCATCCACCAAGCCAGCAGCCATCAAACAAACAAGTCCTTGGAGTCTTCAAGCCTTCCACCTCCTTATGGCATAGTCGTTTAGGTCATGCTTCGTCGCCAATCGTCCACAGAGTCCTTAGTCGTCATAATTTGTCTTTCTCTAGTGAGTCGAATAAGAGTATGGTTTGTGATGCATGTCAAATGGGTAAAGCCCATCAGTTACCTTATCCAAAGTCCAACAGTGTTTCGTCTAAACCCTTTGAGCTTGTGTTTACTGATGTATGGGGACCTGCACCTACTTCTGTAGGTCGACATACATACTATGTGAGTTTTATTGATGATTTTAGCAAGTTCACCTGGATTTATTTATTACGCCATAAATCTGAAGTGTTTCAGTGCTTTCGTGATTTTCAATCCATGGTGGAACGCCAGTTCAATCTAAAAATCCTTGCTGTTCAATCCGATTGGGGGGGTGAGTATCAATCCCTTCACTCATTTTTTCAGCGTCTTGGTATGATTCATCAAGTCTCTTGCCCCTATGCTCATCAGCAAAACGGCTCTGCCGAACGCAAGCATCGCCATATTGTAGAAGTTGGACTGTCTCTTCTCGCTCATGCATCCATGCCACTAAAATATTGGGACGAAGCTTTCCTCACAGCCGTTTTCATTATTAATCGCCTGCCATCCAAAACCATAGACAATGACACCCCACATGATCGTTTGTTTGGCACTCCACCAGATTACTCCTTTTTCCGCACATTTGGATGTGCTGTCTGGCCAAACTTACGTCCTTATAACACCAAGAAACTCCAATTTCGATCTATCCGGTGTGTTTTTCTAGGCTATAGCAATCTTCATAAGGGGTTCAAGTGTCTAGAGCCTTCCACAGGTCGTGTTTATGTCTCTCGTGATGTTGTCTTTGATGAGTCAGTTTATCCCTTCACTCGGCTTCATGCCAATGCCGGCGCGCCTCCGTGCCGCAATTGAGCTTCTTCCGATCATCTTAAGAATCCATCACCGGACTTTGGGAATGCACTTGTACATGATCAATGTTTGATTAATTCTAACCCTTCTAATGCCGTGGCAAGTTCCTCGCCGATTGTGGATGCAGGTGACACAAATTCAGCGCCGCAAAATCCAAGTTTTGGGAGCTCCGGGCGTTATTTCATGCGCGCATCTGGTTCAGCGCAACACGACAACGCCGGCGCAGCCATCGAGGCTGATCCCCCTGCACCTCGGACTGTCGAACCGACAGCATCAGCCTCGGGATCAGGGGCGGATCTCCAACCGTCGCCGACCGCACCGCCGACCGGATCCTTGGGATCTTCTGCGGCGCCGCACGCCTCGCCCGCGCCGTCTCCTCCGTCGGCTACTGTCGCACCGGATCTGGTCCCTGCCCCGACAGCGATCTGGGCGCGATCTTCTCGCACCCGGAGTGGTCACCGCACTCCTCTCGCGCTCCAGAAACCGCTTAGTGGCGCAGCGGATCCAGGGCCAGGATGATGTGCTGCCACCAGCATCGACATTGGAACCCGTCGCTCCTTCCGGATCAGATGCGGCTGCTGCTCCTGTGCTTCAACCTGCACCGCCCGCTGCTGATCCACCGCCACATCAACATGGTACTCGACTTCGACATGGCATTACCAAGCCCAAGCAGCGCACGGATGGTACTGTTCGCTGGGGCCTTCAGACGGTTAGTGATTCTGCAGAACCATCTTCTGTTAAAGCTGCTCTGAGCGATCCTCGTTGGGTTACGGCCATGAACACAGAGTTTGATGCTCTTATCAAGAATCGGACTTGGCATCTGGTTCCTCCACCTGCAGGCAAGAATGTGATTGGGAGCAAATGGGTCTACAAGGTGAAACGTAAAGCTGATGGTTCTATTGATCGCTATAAAGCTCGTCTTGTTGCTTTGGGCTATAGACAACAATTTGGCATCGATTATGAGGACACTTTCAGTCCTGTTGTCAAAGCAGCCACAATTCGACTCATATTGTCCATTGCTGTTTCCAAGGGATGGTCCTTACGCCAACTTGATGTTCAGAATGCCTTCCTTCATGGTGTGCTTGAGGAAGAAGTGTATATGCGTCAGCCTCCTGGATTTGCAGATGCAAGGTATCCAAATTATGTCTGCCGCCTAGATAAGGCTCTCTATGGTCTCAAACAGGCGCCCCGGGCCTGGTATGCAAGGTTATGTGGCAAGCTTATTCAGTTGGGATTTACTCCGTCCAAAGGTGATACCTCCTTGTTCTATTATAAGAAGAACTCTATCATCATGTTCGTGCTTGTGTATGTTGATGATATAATCGTCGCTAGCTCCTCTTTGGATGCCACTTCGGCTTTGCTCAAGGATCTTGAAGCGTAGACTTTGCGCTAAAAGACCTTGGCAATCTTCACTATTTTCTTGGCATAGAGGTGCGTCGTGGGGTTCAAGGATTGGTGTTATCTCAACAACGATATGCTACGATGTAGTTAAGCGTGCCAACATGTGGAACTGTCATCCCGTTGACACTCCTATTTCTACTTCGAGAAGCTCAGTCTTGCTGCTGGTACTCGGCTCAGTGATGAAGATTCCACAAGATATCGAAGTGTGGTTGGTGCTCTCCAATATTTGACTCTCACTCGGCCGGATTTGTCCTTTGCAGTCAATAAGGTTTGCCAGTTTTTACATGCACCCACATCAGTTCATTGGAGTGCTGTGAAGCGCATCCTGCGCTATGTTAAAGGGTCACTGACAATGGGGTTGAAAATACGCAAGTCTCCTTCTACTCTTGTCAGTGCCTTCTCGGATGCTGACTGGGCCGGTTGTGTTGATGATCGTCGGTCGACTGGAGGGTTTGCAAGTATTTGTTGGGCCAAACCTTGTTTCCTGGTGTGCTCGGAAGCAACCTACAGTGTCTCGGTCCAGTACAGAAGCAGAGTACAAGGTGTTGGCCAATGCAACGGCTGAAATGATGTGGATACAGCGGTTGCTTACAGAGCTTGGGATAGCTCATCCACCAGCAGCACGGCTATGGTGTGATAATCTTGGCGCAACATACTTGGCAGCTAATCCTATTTTTCATGCGAGAACGAAGCACATTGAAATAGATTTTCATTTTGTGCGTGAAAGAGTGGCGCAGAAGCTGCTGGATATCAGGTTCATTCACACAGGTGATCAAGTGGCTGATGGGTTTACTAAACCAATAACAGCAGCAAAATTGCGTGAGTTTAGATTTAATCTCAACCTTGTTAGTGGCTGAGATTGAGGGAGGATGTTAAAGGATGTAATATTCTGTTATTAGACAAACCGAGTTGAGTACGACTCCATATGTATAGGCTAAAGGAGTCTCTTGTATTTAGTACCAACTCGGTTGTATTCATGATATATCCCTTGTAACCTCCCTATATAATGAAAAGCCGAGAGCCCAAGGAGGCCATCTCTTTCCGGCATATCTTCTTACATGTTGCGCCAGACAAAACTGATACCATGAAACGTCGAATATGAATATTGCAGGATCCTCAATGGAGCAAGCAAAACTGGTTGCCCAGAGTCCTTGTCTATCATGAGTACCTCGAAGATGGGCATGAATGCCCTGGGACTCGCTCAGAAGCTGAAGGGAAATTTCCTTGGAACCTTGGTCTGCCTCCGTCCGCCCACTCGGGTAGAAGTTTATCCTCCACATGTACCCGCCAGCGGAGAATGTGTCGGAGTGGACGGGCTTGCCAACAGCGAGGTGCGTGACTTGCTCACAGTTTACTTTGAACTCGATGACTGCTGAGGCAGAATCCATCGTGGTGGTCTGCGACGACACCTCCGTTGCCTCTGACATGCGCTGCCGCTTGCTTGCTGCATAATTAGGGCCAAGAGATCAAGCAAGAGTAAATTTGACAGCAAAGTACCAGACAATTAATTTACCGTTCACCAGATAGGAAAGTTACCATCTCCAGACTCATCACCGACTCCCATCATTCTGTGGCGTTGCTGGCTCTGGCAACTCAGTAGCTAGGTTTTGACTCCAGCAGGGCGTCCAGCAAAGGCAGTTGCGAGAGCAAGGTAGTAAAGCCAATCTGATCCCTAGGCGCAGCCAAGATATGAAAGGTGGTGTAGGTAAAAAAAGATAAAATATCTCATAACACCTTAAATTAACAAACAAGTTCAAAACTTGCATAAATGACAATATAAATTGTTCAAACACAAGACAGGACCTTACATAAATATGCAGATACACTAAAGAAATGATGAATACATAAATCGTTCAGACATAAGTGAGCAGCCCTAACTCCTAAGCCCTAATCATATGCAGATACCTTAAAGAAATGTTGAATATTAAACCGTTCAGACATAAGTAAGCAGTCCTAACTCCTAAGTCCCAATCATATGCAGATAAGCTGATTCATAAATTCATATTTCACAATCCGTCAATCACCAATTTCAGGCACATGCAGTCAGTCAATCAGCAATTTCAGACATGTGCAAACATTACTTTACTTTTTTTTTGACATTGAACATTACTTTACTGTACTCAGAGTCTCAGTTGACTCACCAGAGATCCAGTCTGCAGAGAAGGCGAGCAGCAGAGGCAGTGCAGCAACTGCGGTCGGCCGCCAGCAGGCCGCTCTCCGCACGGGCGCTGGCCGCCGACAGGCGCTCGCCTGCGCAGCCCGCGCGGGAGGACGGGGAGTCGGGGACGGGCGGGTCGGCGGGGCACTCAGCAGGAAGACGGATCAGGACAAACTGTGCGGCGGCATTGGCATCTCGGCAGCTCGGCAGGCGGCGGCGCTGTCCAGGTCGCCATCTAGCGGCGGAGGCGCCGAGCACTCGAGCGCAGGCAAGCCGCCGCGACGGGAAGGGAATCGGGGGACTCCGACGGATAGGGATAGACAGGCCAGTCGTCTTTTTTTTTTTTTTGGCCAAGTTGTCGTGTAGTCGTGTGTGGGGCTGGACTCGGCCGCTCAAGTGGCCGAAAACGGCCCATGTTGTGGTAGAATTTGGACACGGCCCAAAGCTGTATTACATTCGTCGTGAACGACAATAATAAATACATCTCGTTTTTAAAGAGTCACACTCTTTTTTTTTATTAAACGTACCTGTATTACTGGTTAAGAGCATCTCCAAAGGCCTCTCCAAATGAGTTTTGCATTTGATGTTGTTTGCAAAGTCCCAAACCAAATTGCAAAGTCTAAAAATAGACCTTCTCCAAGGGACTTTGCAAAGTCTAAAAATAGAAGCCTCTGTCCCGCGGAGGGGGGAGGACGGGGTGCGAGAGGGGAGGACGGCACGAGAGGGGAGCGTTTGGAGAGTCGAGTCCGCTCTCCATATATGCAAAACCCAACCAGAGAATTGCAAAACTTGCACAAATGCAAAAGTCATTTGGAGAACCGTTGGAGCCCTCTTTTTGAGGTTTTTTGCAAATTCACAAATGCAAAACTCATTTGGAGAGGCCCTTGGAGATGCTCTAAGGAATACTAGTACAGAACGTACAAATACAGATACGAAAGAAGAGTCACACTCTTGGGATGAAAGGGACCACGCTTTAGGCTTTACGAAAGAGAGACGGCATGTGGAATGATGATCAGGGATATTTGCGAGAACATTTTATTGTAGCGGTATTTTCTCTATCCCAAGAACATGTAATATAGTAGCTCATGATTTAGCTAAATTTGCTCTGAGTTGGGACCCGGGTAGCTCCATGTTTGGAAGACAGGTTGATGAGGAAGATGCCGAGGCTGGCGACACGCGTTCTCATCCTCGTCCTTTAGGACGTCCTCGAGGAGGACTACCATCTCATTCGCCGATGGCGCATCCGTGGGGAGGCTACAGAACCACCGGTGGCGCACGGCGACAGCGCCGTTCTCCGGTCGCCACAGCCGCCACCCTGCATGCAACAGTGCCCTTCCACCGCCTCGAAGGCATCCGGCACGGCAGAGATGTGGGGGAACTAGAGGAACCTGACACGTCGGCACCTGTGGCAGGCACGGGCCCTGGCTTGGGCATGGCGGATGGTATGGGGGCGGTCGAGGTGTCAATTCCTACCTTGCCATCCCCGGTCGAGGACTCCACTCAAGATCGGGGAAAGGCGCCACCTTGAGCACCATCTGCTAGCAGCCGTCGTCTTGGGGGGAGCGCGGGCGCCGCCATCAGTAGCCTTGGAGTTCGTTGAAGGCGCCATCTTTGGGATTTAGCCATGTTCGAGAGACGCCCCTGTGCAGGGCTCCGCGTAGCCAGGGGTGGTGAAGCCGGTGGAGCTCCAGGCGCCTACAGTCAGGGAACCACTGGATCCGGCGCCTGCCACTGGCCGGCCACCAGCTTCGACGACCATGGGGCCGAGGGTCGCACCGGCGGGGCCTGGCGCCGGAGGTCGGGCTTGGTACCCGCGGCATGGTGAGGAGCTCGCCCGGCTCAGATCCTCAAAGTGAAGGGGGTTAGGGGGAATGGGAGGCCGGAGAAGGCAGGGACAATGCCGGATCCTAGGGGATAGGTGCCTTCACCGGCGATGGGGCGGGCTTCTCCCACCGCGGCGCGGCGCATCTTGTGCCGGCACCCGCGTGTGGAGAGTAGGAGTGGAGGCTGAGGATCTAGGAGAGGAAGGCGGGGAGGGAGCAGCGGGCGCATCTTGTTCCGGCCACCTCGGGGGTTGTCAACGAGGCCAGGAGGCATAGGGTGCCGCAGGAGGTTGGGGAGGATGGGAGGAAGCACACGGTCCTCGCCGCGAAGACGCTCGGGGCCTCTCACACACTACCTTCTCTTCCCTCTTCATCTCCCTCGCTTGCTCTTACCTCTCCCTTTTTAGATCCGGTGGAGCACAGGCAGATCCGGTGGTGGTACCACCCTTTTGCTGGCGCAGATTTGGGCAATATCATGACATGAGCATGGAGGAATAAAAAACAATTAACCGAGGGATGCCCGCCTCGGTTAATCGTGGCGGGCACAAGCAACTGCCGCGGTTAGCAACCATTAACCGTGACCTATCAAAAAATAGTGGTTGTCTTTGTATGTCTCGGAAAATAAAAAACGACCGCCTTAGAAGTTGATCTATATAGAAAGCAAAAAATTATGCATCGCCATTGACTTTCGAGTGAGGCATATTATAGCCACTGGACGTGTTTGTTTCCAATTAAATTTGAATCTGCGGCTACTTAGAGCATCTCCAACAACTTTGTAAATTTCACTTGGTATATTTCGCGTTTTAGCAACTTGGTAAATTATTTAGTAAGTGAAAAAATGAGTCATCTCCAACAACTTGGTATTTCAACTTGGTAAAACTAGAGGATGACAGATGGGACCCGTATGTAATTGCCTACTTCTTCCCCACCGCGACGTTGACTAGCGGGATGAAAATTTTGACTCATGATTTCTCGACAACGTCTGCACCAAATCGGGTGAGGTTCGATCCTGCGCGATCGTAATGAAAAAGCGAAACTTTTGAGCATTTCCCATCAAAATATTAAACACCGTAGGGTACTCGACTACGGCAAAAACAAAGGCGTTCAGGTGCTGTCGATCAAATCAACAGAAGCATGAGCAGCGCTGTCAGGCTGTCCCTTCCTGCCGATTTGCCGGCCACACGACACCACAAACAGCAGGACTCCACCAGCGACAGAAGGAAAGCAGCAGCATCTCGTTGTCAGGCGATGGACAGCAGCAGCGCTGAACAACAGTGGCGACGAGCAGCTTCACGGACCAGGATTGGATCGGATCTTCAGAAGAACGGCGGCACGGAGAAGACCGGCTGCGCGGAGACGAGCGGCTTCGCGGACCAGGATTGGATCGGACTCGAGTCGCGGACGGGGAGTCTTTATCGCGCGGGACGGACCAAGTCGCGCGGGACGGGAGGAGGCCACGGAGATTTTCGGGCGATAGCAAGCCACGCCGCGCGCCTATATATTTACGCGCGCGGGAGCAGGTTATACGCAGTTTGGGAATTTACAAACTAAGTTTAGCAAGTTGTTGGAAGGTATTTTTTCAGTTTTTGCCAAAAATATAAGAATACAAAGTGGATTTAGCAACTTGTTGGAGATGCTCTTACCGTGAGAATCGAAAAAAGTCCTGCCAAACGACGCATGACTATTCCTTTCACCGCACGTAGGCACACACGTGCACACGACAAGAATGAACTACACTAACACCTCATGTTTTGCTGCGGCGTAGCATTGCGGTTCCAAGAGAATCAACTAAAGAAACAGAGACAGGATATAAGTAATCATGCGCAATTTCTAAGTATTTGGCTATTTACACTTGAAAAATAGAGAAGAAATAATGTTCTCCTAACATGCTTCAAACGTATGAGGTTGATTACAAAGTAGGTACAAAATAAAATTATCTTGACACTAAATGCTTGGACATCATTTCTTGACACGCTCTCGCAGCTCAAGGATAATTGATGGTAACAGCTGCATCAACTTAGCAAAACCCTCAGTCAACACGGCATCCTTGAAGTTTTTGTCCACCGCAAAAAAGCCAATGCACCTCTGCTTCAACTCCGGGCAGCTGTACATCTCAGCACAAGCTAATGTTGTAGCAACTGTGTCCACGGATACACTATCCCATAATTTCTGTGCGCAGAGAAGTTTCAGCCTGTCCAACGCATATCGATCGGCTGCAGCAAGCAAACGTTCTAACATCTCCGCTGGAGCATCCCCAAGCTCTTCATCCCCTGGCAAAACGTCAGTGTACATGCACTGAAGCAAAACCCTGAAGGTTGCAGGTAAGATGTCGTGTAGAGTGATGTGTGACATTTTAGCCTCAGCCATGGAGCCCAGAAGCTCGGCCCGGAAGACCGGAGAGCGGGCAGCAAGCACAGCTCGATGTGCATGGAACTTCTCACCGTCAATGATGAATGCCACGTCCGTCCCATCCGCGGTATCCAAGAGGGTGCCAAGATGTTTGCCAATGTCTGAAGGCGGCACAGGAATAGGATTGTCAGGTAACACCCTGATGGTGCATAGAAACTTGATGTATCCATCATTCACATATGGGATCAGATAATTGTTGGTACTAATATGATGCGGTGAATTGATTTTCCAGATGCTGCCATCGTTAGGCTTGTGAAAATGCCGGGTCCTCAACGCAGCAAGCAAAACTGGTTGCCCATAGTCCTTGTCTATTAGGAGCACCTCGAAGATGGCCTTAACGCTGCACTTGCTCAGAATCTTAAGGATCATGCTGAAGTGCTCCCCTCTCGGGCAGAACTCTATCCTCCACATGTACCCACAGGCGAAGATGGCGTCGGAGTGGACGGCCTTGCTTGCAACGCCCAGGTGCCTGGCTTGCTCGAAGTTTACTTTGAACTCGACGACGGCCGAGGTGGAATCCATCGTGGTGATCTGCGCCGGCGCCTCCGTCGGCCCTGACGTGCGCTGACGCTTGCTTGCTGCATAATTAGGGCAGGAGATCGAGCGAGAATAAATTTGACAGCGAAGTATTGGATTGGACAATTTACCGTTCATCGTCAGGCAGGAAAGTTACCATCGCGAGCCTCATCGCCGAGTCCCATCATCCCGTGGCGCCGCCGGCCGGCTCCCCGGATTCAGTAGTTTTTGACTCCGCGGCGGTGCGTCTGGCGGCGGCAACGTAGCGTACGAGGAAGAGGAAGAGGAAGAGGAAGCAAATCCCTGCATCGCGCGCACGGCCCAGATATAGGAATGGGCGGTCTCTCGCTGTGGGCCGGGATGGGCTCAACCGCTCAATTGGCCCAAATAGGCCCATGCTTTCCATGGCTCCCCTAGTTAGCTATTTGCAAACTACCATTTGAAACATCTTGAGAGCCAATAGAATTCCTCCTAGACTAGCTATTTAACATCCATTGAGGGTGGCCTAAAACTTCTCAATCTAATTTTGGTGAGAATAGAAAAAATTATCTCCACGAGTTACCATACTGTTACTAAAACGAACTGCATGTCCAAGAAAAGCAAACAAGAAATGCAACATAATCATAACGAGAAACTGAGAAACAAACAACACGATGTGGATTCAGAAAAGTTTCTTGTTCCCCAAACCTTGAATCTCTGTCCGAAGAATGTGCACAACTCCGGCTATTGAAAAACTACATCAGTGGGCAGTAACATGGATTATCATTGAATTCGGTTGCCACTCAAGTAGGAGAACTACATAAATAGAAATCAGCGAATAGAATTGGCGCACCACAAGATAGTCGCACAGATAGAAATAAAAACTACGAGCATAACCTAGCTTCAGTAATAAGTACAGGACCAAGAGAATAATGAAATGCCAAGACATTTGGACACATTGTACATGATGTTCTTATATGTGGTCCTGCATATGCTCGGAAACTATGGTGCCAGAACAACAAGTTTAGACACATGTTGAGCTGGTCCAATGCTGCGAGACATATAATTATTAAATTTAAAATGCTAGGAAATACGAGATACTAGCCAGCATCATATTAAATAAAATCTTTAAACACTGCACTATGCTCATGTCCCAATCCTCTCTCGCAGCTCAGAGATAATGGCAGGGAACTGCTGCACCAGCTTCACAAAACCATCAGTTAACACGGCCTCCTTGAAATTATTTGCCTCAGCAAAAAAGTCAATGCACTTGTCCTTCAACTCTGGGCAGTTGTACATTTCAGCACATGATAGGGTAGCGGCGACTGTATCCACTGACATATTGTCCAACAACTTTTGAGCACAGAGAAGCTTCAACCGGTCCAAGGCATACCGATCAGCTGCAGCAAGCAAGTCCCAAAGGGTCTTGATTGGAGTCTTCCCAATCTCTTCATCACCAGGTAAGGCATCTGTGTACACGAACTGCAGCATGAGCTTAAATGTTGTTGGGGCAATCTCATGAAGGGTGATGGATGACATTGTTGTAGCCTCAGCCATGGATCCAAAGAGCTCTGCTTTGAAGACAGGTGAGCGGGCAGCAAGCACAAATCGATGTGCGTAGAATGTCTCACCGTCAATGACAAATGACACATCCATTCCATCCTTGCTATCCAATAAAGTGCCCATATGCTCTCCTATGTTAGAAATTGGCACAGGGATAGAATTGCTCTGTGACACCATGATTGTGCAAACAAACTTAATGTGTCCATCCTTCACATAATTATCAACCATATCAGTATAGCTTCCGAACTGAAACAACTTTAATATGTCAAAATATCTTTCTGATGGGAAGGACCAACTACTGTCAACTTCAAATACTTTACCATCCTTGTTCTTTATTGATGTAGTGAAGGTAGCCTTGACTCTTGTGTTTCTAGACTTCTTCAAAAGTTCAAGGAAAATAGAGGGACTGTCTCTACCTTCCTCTGGAATCTCTTGGACCCCATGCGGGTAGAAGTTTATCCTCCATATGTGCCCTCCAGTAGATATAGCATCAGAGTTGATGGCATCGCCTATGGCAAGGTGCCTGGTTTTCTCATAGTTTATTTTGAACTTGACAACAACTGAGGGAGAATCCATTATAGTGGTGGTTTGCGCCTCTAGGATGGATGAGCGGCGTCGCTTACTCACTGCATAATTATGAATGAAATAAATTTGACATTAAATACCTAAATTTTTCCATATCATAGTACATGAACTTTTTCAATACCACTAAAGTTACCATTGCTAGTCTCAGTGGAAACTCCCTTCATTCTGTGGCGTGGCTAGCTCTTTGGAATTGGAAGGTATTGTTTCCTATGACGGTGACCGGAGACAAGGTAGCTTGTGAATTGAATTTCACCTGCATCATGGGAGAAACCAAGAATATAGGGACAAAGTATTCAGATCCATGTGGTAAGTTCATCATCAAACCCACACAATTACCCACTACCCCATCATGGATGAGATATGAAATACATGCTCATCACCCCACCATACCCTTGGAAACATGGCGCCATGGTTGAGGCCCTGGACTATATGGGGCTCGGGCACGGTGAAGAGGATCCGGTGTGGCAACAAGCTTAAATAGATCTATGGCATCAAAGCTTGATTGGTTTCAATGTGGTGGTCAGTAGATCTGGTGATGACTCCAACGAGGTGGGATGGATTGTGAGAAGGGGATGAAATAGGACAGTGAGGGATGGGTGGGGGGGGGGGGGGGGAGGTGGCGGCTTTGTGCTTAAGACCTATGTGCGGCTAAGAAGAAGGGGAAGGAGAAGGGAACCCTAGAATATGCCTTATATATTAGTAAGCGGGTGCTACCGAGAGCTTGAGATCAAAGGTGTGTTAAACAATGGGTTTCATGGCCCATTATAATGTAGAGACCACATGTGTAGCCCATAGGACCGACCAGATTGTGAAACAGGCCCATAACTTAACCGTGAACATTAGTTTATGACAACAATCTTTTTAAGACCACCATAACTTATTCGGTGGAACGGATATGCAAAACACACTGATTTGGATATGCAAGGAGGGTGAGGAATAGTAGATTCACAAGAGGACTTGCCAAAATTAAATAAAGAATCATGTTTCAATCTGCACCATCAATAAATATTAAGGGCTAGTCAGAGCTCATGGTTGCATGCTAGTGCACTCCACAAACATGGTTAGAGGGTATAACAAGAATCGCAAGCTTCCATATTACAACTCTTGGCATGCGCAAGCATCATCAAGAAAACAAGAGTGCAAACCTCAAATCTCCATACTTACAAGCCCTAAATCAATGTGCTAAGCCGCCTAAACTTGCACTTAACACTTGCAGTGATTGTCTTAGGGCCCGTTTGGTACGGTTCCTGATTCTCAAAGAAACATTTTAGGTTCAGATTCTTTGGAGAAATGTTTCAAATTAATCACATAGAAACAAAATGTCTAGATTCAGATTCTAAAAGGATGAGAATATGATGGAAGAAACCAAAGTGCCCATGGAACGTGAGATCTTCTTGAATTAGTACAGGCAAAATAAAGAATTTACAAGCATAAGAAAATAAAACTATATTTTTTTTTTGCTTATACAGCCTTTGAACAAAATACGTACAAGTTTCCATGTTTCCTTGCAAACAACAGCAAGAGTAGAGAGCAGGTGGTAGCCCATTGTTCCCGGCATTCAGACCTGTGGCTGGCGTTACCTTATACCTCACTAGCAGCCCGCAGTCCATGCATTCAGACATTCACGTGATCAATCATCTAGTTATCCAATGGGGTTGATCAAATTTTCTGGCAACCATTTTTGCACAAATCTCATTGTTTTTTACATGCCTTTGACCAAGCTTCAATTCTATGTTTTTTTTTGGGTCTTTTGTACATTCTAGGGACCTCAACTCATGCTCTTGAGCTTCCATTGAGATTTCTTCACCTAAGTCAATCTATTTGCATATATGAGACCACGACCTTGTATAATATCAAATATTTTACTCCATTTGGATACCAATTAGGTGGCTTTTATGTGGAAAACACATTGTTCTTCCGACAGATCCAAGTGGAATATACGATAGTCTTCTAGAAAACCAACACAAATCACTGGAGTTGTGGAATCGTTCTGTTAGAAAATCATGGAACTACCATAAGCTAGTGAAAATTTGAGCACCTCACAAGGCTAAGGCCCCCTGTTTGGAATGTGGGATTTTTCATGTACCTGTATTTTTCTTGTGAAAATGAACTAATTTGAAGTACCTCGTTTGATTCATGTGAAATTCTTGCGTTCAAAAGGGAGGCTAATTGAATCGCTTAATATGCTCAGCCAGAGATATAGAAATGAAAAACAAAAAACAGATTGCCTGAATTTAAAAGAATGAACAGGTCTATGTTTGCCAATACAGCCTCCAACAGATCTTGTTTACCAATACAGGCTCCAAACCTTATAGTTCTTCTCTTTCTGGGTTTTGGTTCTGGGTGGGATAAATATTCTGCAGAAAATAGCATGGCAAACAGTCAACATCTTACTTAGAACAGTTCCCATCTTGTTCACTGGAATCGTGCTCTGGTTCATATTTTACCAGAAACATCTCCAAATAAGCTCCTGTATCATGTGGATAGGAGGAATCTAGGCTGGACATTTATGATTCCTGCTAGTCCACTCATCATAGAAACAAGCATAAAGCACGGTCCATTGCCTTTTCTATATGCTTTGGGAGCTGCTAGCTTATTTTGAACTGAATTCTTGTTAGTTAGTGCTTTGTGTCATCCTTCTTGTAAGGAGGCTTTGGCCTTGCCAATGGCACTCCTGCTAATACCCTTCTAAAAATAAATGACTGAGCACTAGCAAACCTGAACACCTGTGAATTTTGGGGTACTGGTATTTCAGAGTTTTAGAGTTCAATAACAGTCACCCACACAATAGCAAACCTGCTTCTGTGATTCTGTGAATGCATTCTTGCGTACATCTCACAAGCATGTGAATTGAATTTTGATATCCCCAATTTCCTGTTGCGCCCAAATAATAACATTTCTCAAATCATCCAATAGATAAGTGTACGACGTCTAATGAAAGCATTTTGTACCTACACAGAACTTGTGTACTATATACTAAAATTTTAACCTGAAAGACATTCCCTTTTATTCCAAAAAAAAAAGAAATGTAAGAATTTGCCACAGGGAAAGGGCCAGAAAGTTAATGTGACGACAGGAGAAACAAAATAAAATGATATGACAAGACAACTACTTCCAACAGGATTGAGAGACCGTTCAAAAAAAAAAGGGTTGAAAGACCAGGCTGCACTCATCGGGAGAAGTACATAGTAGCTCAGCAAAAGTTGCACATCTTTAAAGCTTCAGTATAAGACAGGACCAACAGAGCTGGTCAACCACAACAGAAGTGTGCTACTGCTTATGCATAATCTCCATAGCTTTGCACAAGATCAGAATATCTTGTCAGCAAAATAGTTCAAATGAGAAATGACCTATACTAATGAAACTAGTTTTCAAGTTCCATTGTGCTTCAGAATATAGGAGATAATACCAGTCACTAAATCATCTAAACACCATCCTAAGTTATGCTTGGACAACTAAAATACATACACATGGGGATTGAGGATCTATTACACAATGTCATGCCCCAACCCTCTCCCGTAGTTCAGCAATAATCGATGGGAAATTCTGACCCAACTGCACAAAATCCTCGGTTAAAACAGCCTTCTTGAAATTTTTCTCAGCTGCAAAGAAGTCAATGCACTTGCTTTTTAACTCCCTGCAGCTGTACATCTCAGCACAAGCTAAGGTAGCAGCAACAGTGTCAACTGAAACCTTGTTCCACAATCTCTGGGCACATATGAGCTTCAGTCTGTCCAATGCATAACAGTCAGCTGCAGCAAGCAGATGTTGCATCATCTCATGGGGAGAGTCCCCAAGTTCATCGTCTCCAGGCAACGTGTCAGTGTACATGAACTGAAGCATGATTCTGAATGTTGCAGGAGCAATGCCATGTAGGGTGATGGATGGCATTGTAGCCTCAGCCATGGATCCGAGGAGCCCGACTTTAAAGACTGGTGAACGTGCAGCAAGCACCGTTCGATGTGCATAGAATATCTCGCCATCGATGTTGAATGATACATCGGTCCCATCCGTGCTATCCAACAGCCTCCCAAGCTGCTTTCCAAGGTCTGAAGGCGGCAGGGGAATAGCGCTCTCACTTACCACCATGATGGCGCACACAAACGTGATGTGTCCCTCTGTTGCATGATATTTATTTATGTCAATTTGTGAAATGAACTGGTGCCACCCCCGTTCGTCCTCCTCTTCATCGAATGTACAAGCTACTGCCCTTGGTACTGAGGTGGAATTCAATTGGTCATTTCCTTTCAACCAGGCCACGAAGATGGCATCAACACTTGAGGATTTGTTCAGAAGCTCAAGGAAGAAAGAGACATGTTCACCCTTGTTTCTCTCCCTGACCCCAGAAGGGTAGCAATTCACCCTCCACATGTACCCACCAACGGAGATGGCATCGGAGTGGACCGCATCACCAATTGCAAGGCGCTTGCTGTTCTGATAGTCCACTTTGAACTCCACTAAGGTGGAACCCAACATGGAGGCCCTCTCCTCTAGCCCCATCATATGGCTCCTATAGTTAACTGAATAATCTGCAAGCAATTTAGCAATAGGTTATATCTAGCAGAATTGACACTTCCTAATAGCTTGTTAAAGCTAACTAATGATTCTAAGTACATACTTGGATCACTGAATAATTAGCAAGAAATTAAGCAATCATCAATAGCAGATTATTTTGGATAGTGACAGGGAGCTCAAGTGTTCACTTCAGAACGAAGTGGACAGCCGACTTGAGCTCGGCCAGGCATGGAAATTGGCAATACAATCATCCAAGCAAGCAATCAATCCCAAGCCATCGCAAGATCAATGTCCTAAAACTTGCTGGTGCACTTAAGGATTTATTGCAGTTGCCAATGATTCCTAAATCCTAACACACAGATCACAAGTAAGCTAAATAAACCGGTTATATGCAGCAAGAACTGAAGACAAACAGTTCACAAGATCGATTTGCTGGTACACCTATGGATTCGGCGCAGTAGCCAATGATTCCTAACACACAGTAAGCTAAATGATAAACCCGCTATATGCAGCAAGAACTGAAGAGATAAGCAGAGCACAAGATCGATTCTCACTGCCAGCTGTCTGCCGGAGGTTGTGGACAAAGCAGATGACGTGCCCCCGGCCATGCCTTCTACTGCACGCCGACGCGCTCCAACCTCACTCTGCTGGTACGGAAACCCGTACCCTCTCGCTAGGGTTTGTCACGCGGTTGCGGCGACGAGAAGTGGAGAACGATCCGAGAACAACGGCGACGGGCGGTGGCCGGCGCAGGAGCCCGTGGAATCTCTTTAAGCCCAGCCCAAGGTTGCCTCGTTTTTCAATTTCCCGTGGGCAGGTATGGCAGAGCTTTGCGCTTCATATTGGGCCTAGTTGTAATGGGCCTTCGCCTATGGACCCGGGCGCTGCTCATGTGTTTGAACACTCGTTTCTCAATAAAAAAAAAAAAGCGTTTTCTGCTAAAAAAAAAGCGTTTGAACACTCTTTCTTCCAAAACTGTCTATTGCACAAGATTTTAGAGTTGGTTGTATGGTGTCACAGTGCAGGACCTCACGCCCATATCGTTGGACGGTGAATGAGAGCAGATTTTGTGTGTTAAAAAAGTGAAAGATGGCAATTAAGAAATCTTTAGAAGATAAACAGAAATAATGAAAAAAAGTTCAAAAAAAAAATGTTTCTATTGTTACCATGAGGTCTTGACAAGTCTATACTTCCTAAGATTATGGTGTTGTCAGTCCTGGGTGTTGTAACTTTATTTTTAAAAACCACACCGATTTTCACAGCTGGTTCATCCATAATGAAACCGTAGTAGTGAAAAGCATTTTTACCGTCCCTTTACGGTGAATCGATAGTGTTAACTAGAAAGGGGCACGGCTTTGCCGCGCATGGCCATTTTTTTCTTTTTCTTTTTAAGTTAGGTAAATTATTCATCGTTCAATGTATTAGTGTTTTTATTCGTATTATTAGAAATTATTATTTGTGGATAGTTGTATATGTTACCGTGAAATTTTTTTTGTTGTTTATATATTTCGAGTCTTATAAAGATCGAACGTAAAGTCCCTTTTGTAATTAATTTATTAATTCAACATGGAATAATTTTTTTGAAACATTCTAAATCTTTCTAAATTGTTTTGTAGAGGTTGTCAACATCACAAAGCATTCACGAAGAATATTTTAATTTGTAGAAATCATCGAAGTTTCCTTTATTAATTAGAAGAGGTTATTTTAAATAATTTCAAATTTTTTATTTTCGAAGTTTTATATTTTTTGTACATAGAGTACATCATGGAGAGGTTACACAAAAATTTTGATGATTTTAGCAGCTTTGATTATTTTTGTATGAAATAAACAAAATCAGCATCTCATATGATTTTAATAAAAGACATAAAAAAGATAAGACTATCTGGGCCGAATATGGCCCATCTCGGCCTACCTACAGCCCGGACACGGTGGCAGGCCGGCCCATATAATGGCCTAGGCATCTGGTCCTATTTCGAAATTGATCGAGGGCCTTTTTGTAAAATTTTCTGAGAGAGGATGATGGATGGTGGGTTGTATTTCACCAGAGTGCAAGGGCTCTTTTGCAAAATGGCCTGGACAAGCCCGATCTGGGCCGTCCATGCGGCCGATCGGAGGGCCGAGGAAAGCTGGTGACGTGGCCACGCTGGTTGGCCTTCTTTTGGTGTAGCTTTCGTATTAAGGAGATATATCAGCGCTGGTTTTAATAGAACTAGCAGTGAAAAACTTAAAATAGCGTTGGTGAAAACTATATATTTCTGCAGTAGTGATAGTCTCTAGAATATCTAAGCGGAGCATGGTGGTAAGGCCACTCCTGATCACTTTCCTTTAATTATACATGCATGGTCTCTAAATAAATGGAGAAAAACGCCAAACCAAACACATTCACTGAATGAAGAATAGTAATGCTAATTTACCAGAGAGAAAAATAAAAGGCATCATGTAGGGATGTCATCGCTTTTGGTTTGTTCGCTCTAAGGAAGTCCGCAAATTCTAGTTAAGTGAAAAGAACAAGGTATATATGGAGTGGAGCATTGTTACATCACAAATCAAGATTGCCATTAAACAGAATAGTAGAAGCTCATTTGAAAATCTGCAAATGTTGTAGAGAATTTAGACGCCAAAGCACGCAACTACTTCCAAATTTCAACATGCTTAAAATGTATCAGACAAAGGTTTTGTTCAGAGTAGCATAGCAAAAGCAACATCTCAAAAGCATGAAAGCATATAACCAGCTAGCTCCAGGACAAAACGTCACCAAGGTAACAGAGAAACAAGAAAGGCTACTAATTAAGTTTGCATAATCTCTAAATAAATCTCCATACTTGAAGCCCGATTTGTGATACCTCGTAGCAGCCACCACAATAATATATATCTGAACACCATAACCAGCCATGTATGGATGCCACATACACTAGGTTATAATCCAGCCCTCTCTCGAAGCTCATCAACAATTGAAGGAAAACGCTGCACTAACTGAACAAAACCTTTGGTTAAGACAGCCTTCTTGAAATTTTCATCAGCTAAAAAGAAGTCAATGCACTCGCTCTTCAACTCCAGGCAGCTGTACATCTCAGCACAGACTAAGGTAGTGCCAACAGTGTCGACAGACAAACCATCCAACAATCTCTGTGCACAAATGAGCTTCAGTCGGTCCAATGCATACCGGTCAGCCGCAGCTAGTAGATGCTGCATCATCTCTAGGGGAGAGCCCCCGAGCTCACTGTTTCCACGCAAGGCATCTGTGTACATAAACCGGAGCATGACTCTGAATGTGGCTGGAGCGATGTCATGGAGGGTGATGTTTGACATAGTAGACTCAGCCATGGAACCGAGGAGCTCAGCTTTGAAGACGGGTGAGCGGGCAGCAAGCACGGCTCGGTGTGCATGGAATGTCTCGTTGTCGATTGTGAATGTGATATCGGCTCCATCCATGCTATCTAGCAGCATACCAAAATGTTTTCCAATGTCCGAGGGTGGTGTAGGAATGCTGATATCAAGGCTAACCATGATGGTGCATACCCAAGTGATGTGTCCCTCTGTCAGAAAATGCTGCTCTAGATTATCCCATGAAATCAACATACCATTGGTAACGCCCCATTCAGCAGAATCCTCGCTACGGGGAAGAGGAACACAAGTCCTTGATGCAGTCCTAGAACATGGTTGACCGTCACTGTCCATAAAAAATCTAGCAGATGGCCTTACCACTCATGGATGTGCTCATCAGCAGCAGCATCTCCAGATTGAATACGAGGTATTCACCATTGTCAAGCTCATCGTCCCCTCTCGGATAGCAGGCTGTCCGCCACATGTGCCCGCAAACGGTGATCACGTCACTGTAGACGGCCTTGCCAATGGGAAAATGCTTGGTCTTGGTTTGCTCATAGTTTAGTCTGATTTCACGAGAAGCCGAATGAGTAGTCCGCTGCTCCATCATTGTCGTGCGGGGTCGATGATTGCCCGCTGCATAATTGGCAAGTTAATTGCGTGTCAGCAAAGTAGAACTGGAAATCAAAATTTAATAACAGAGGTCATCAGAATGTTATTGACAGTTATCTAGCTAGTAGCCTGGTACTCTTCTTGTGATATGATTGCACTTGGTGAGACTAATTTGAATATAATAAATTGTTAGGACTCGTTTCCCCCATAGAGACTTACTGCGCCGCCCGGAGGTGGTGGTGGAACTGATGATCCGTGCGTGTTAGTGGGGCGACCGAAGAGTAAGGCCTCTTTCGTCCCTGTCCCTGCTCCCTTGTTGGTCTCGCTAGTTGCGAGTCTGCGACCCCGACAACTCTGCTCGCTTTACCCTAGACGGACGCCTCTTGGTGGCCGGTGATCCTGGATTGCGACGGGCTGTGGGCGTGGTACGCCTAGCATCCTCCGATGACCATCGCGTCTCCCGTCTCTTGTCGCTAGCCTCCTTCTAGGGTTTATCTCGCAACCCGTCTCGATCTGGCCGGGTCGTATAGAGGGGAAAAGAGGAACCGTACGACCAGACGTGGGTGGGATAGATGGGGCCAACTCTGGGGCTCTGTTTTGTCGACCGCGAACTCTCAAGTCAAACATAAGACCAAAAAAAAAAAGAACATGTACTGCTCTGTCTCCGCAAATGTGAGAGTCTTAAAAAAATGCTAAGAGCATCTTCAGCAATGCCCTCTACTTGACCCCTTCTGACCCTCTACTATACCCCTTAGGTTTAATGACCCTCTAATTTTTTTCATCAAACCCCCCATACGTTTGTTGGCCCTCTGCTGTGCCGCCTACTTTTTTTCTCCCTCTGCATGTCTCTCTTCGCTACGACACCGTGGCTTCGCTTCGACGCCGCAATTCCCACAGGCGCAGGCATGGTGGGCCTCGTTGGTGCGAGCTTGGTGGGCCTCGTCCGCGCTGCTCCTTTAGCCATGCTCCTCCTGTCGGTGGTGCTCCACGAGGCAGATTGTTGGAACACAGTTCCAGCAGGTTTAATATTAATTCGTAATCACAGTTACAAAGCTAGAGTGTGAAGAAGAGAGGCTCTTCCACTCCAGGAGTCATCATTTACAACAGGGGCTGGGGGGCTTCTTATATAGCCAGGCCAGCTCCCAAGTACAAAAAGACATTACAGCCCCAAAGGGGAAACAGGGAAACCCTAATCCTACGACCCTTCCAGGTGGGGCTGGCAGGGGCAAGGTCGTCCACCGGAGTGTTCAGCGGTTCATGGGCTTCTTCCGGGCCTCCCAAGCGCTCCACGTCTCCCTTGCTCCCGGGCCGTTGGTGGGCCGTCTTCCATGGGCCGATGCCTCCGCGCGGGCCGGTGGCCTCCGCCATCGCCCCGATGCCTCCGCCTTGAGGTCATCGACTCGATGCCTCCGACGGAGGCCGGGGTCTTCATCTCGGCCCGGTGTCTTCGACGAGGCCGGAGGTCTTAGCCCCCGAGCCGATGCCTCCGCTTGGGGGCTAAGGTTTTCATCGCCGACCCGATGTCTTCGCCCTCCGATCGGAGGCACCGCGACGCACCGGCCGGCATGGTCTCCGATTACTCCCGCACAACAGGTTAAGGCATGTGTAACAAAATAGGATAAATGTGGGGTCAAACGCCCGTGAGCGTGCGCCATGTCTCCGCTGCTGAGATGCCTTTTCCCAACATTCCCCCCTTGAGGGTTAGGTCCAGCGGAGGCGGGCCCTAGCCATCAATTCTTGGCTTGACCAGCGGAGACCATGGCCCGCCCCCCCCCCCCCCCGGCACGTCTTTGGCGGACCTCTGTTTTTCTTTGGCTTATTGAGGGTCTTTTCTCGTCCGTTGGATCTAAGGCCGTTGATTTCTGACCGTGCGATATGTGACCGTTGCGGTGGAGGGACGGTTCCTTCTCGGACCCGTCGCCCGGCCACTATAAAAGGGGAGGGGGTAGGTGAGAGTTTTTTACCCTGCGCCGTAATTCTCGCGCTGTAGTTTTCTCCACCGCTTCTCACGCCACCTCCGCGCTTGCTTGTTGCCTCCGCTCTTGACCGTGGCGCCTCCGCTGCGACGCGCTTGCCTCCGCCACCACTACACTGGTCCTTATTCCCGGTTTCAGAGAGTGAAAGTCGGAGATTGGCTGGATCTCTTTGAGAAGTGTATGCTTGTTGCGGCGAAGGCTAGGGACCTGGAAGAGTCTCTTTCCGACGTTGAAGCCTCCGTCGAAGACCTCATTCCTTCGCACAGCCCCGGAGGTATGGCCGCCATTACCTACGATTTTGGTCCTAGCAAGATGACCAAGGCCATGATCGAAGACCTTGAGCAACAGGGCGTTATCCCGGTTGGCCGTGCCAAGCTCCCGGGTCAGAGACTGAGCCAACCCCCGCCCGGGGGTATGCGGTCGTTTTCAGAGATTTCTTTACTTGCGGCCTTCGCGGCCCATCCTTTTCTGAGGAAAGTTCTGGGGGAGTTCAATGCTCAAATTCACCACCTTACGCCTCATGCCTTCTTGAACCTTAGCAAGTTTGTCTGGGCGGTGGAGTCTTATGGCGGAGAGACTGATGTCAATGCCTTTGTGAGGCACTATGAGCTGCAGAAGCAACCACGGTCGTTTGGCGAGGACAAAGTGAAGGCTCAGTTGGGGCCCGTACTTTATGGCAAAGAGGTTTCGGGAGGAGCGATTGGAGATCTCTTGGTGTCAGAAGGGCAAGTGGGAGCCGGCCAATTGGATGGATTACTGGTTCTACGTGCAGACCGTTGGTGTCACCGGGGAGGATGACGACGGCAATAAGATTGTGAGGTACCCCCTGGCCTCCGCTATGACGGAGATGAAGCCTCACACCAATTTGAAACCTCTTCCAGCGCGCTGCAGCCGCCGCTCGCGAGAAGTCCTGCCGCAAGGCCTTCGCGCTGGCTTGCAAGTACTCCGGAGGTCACGACCTTCTGGAGGAGATAGTGGCCTCCGGCTGCTGGCCCTTGGCCAAGGACAGGCCAAGTTTGAGATTGTCCTAAGGAATTGCCGATTTTCGGAGAAGCCGCGGGCATACCGTGCCCTGTCTTCGGTCTCAGTTTACCTCGAGGGGAGACTGGGACCAATTTTGTCAACCGTATTGAAAGGAAAGTTGTGGAGCTTATCGGAGAAGTCTCCGAACGTGAATACCTTGCGCGGAAGGCGGAGGCTGGCTTCATGCCGCGCCTGAACCGCGTCTTTGAGGAACTTCAAATTCCCTATTCCTCCAGGCCTGTCCCCGGCAAGGTGCTCCGGAAGATAGAGTCAAGGGCATTGAAGAATGCCTCCGCCGTTGCTACGGTCAAGGCGGAGGCGTCAAAAAAGAGGAAACGTTCGTGTGTTGGCCGCGGGCCTTCCAAGAAGGAGAAGACCTCCGAGCCGGAGGCTGTTGAGGCTTCCGCATCTGCATCTCCAAATGCATCTGAGGCTGGCTACCACGGCGACGACGGGGAAGAAGAGGTCGCCAAGGAGGTGGGAGCGTCCGCTAAGCCCTTGCCTACGGCGGAGACAGAGCTGGCTCCACAACCTTGTGCTTTTGCACGGGTTCCGTCGCCGGAGGTGTCTGTCCATCCCTTCCCTAGTGCTTTTGCCGAGCTGTCTAGCTCTGAAGACGGTGAGGCCGGTGAAGAGGAGGAAGAAGCGGGGGAGGACGAGGAGGCCGGGGATGCTGAGGCATCACTCTCGCCGACTCACCAGGTTCGTGATATCCCCGACGAAATCTCCGATGATGATTTTGTTGGGAGTCCTGGCCGTAAGCTGTCGAGAAGCACATCTGATGCTGAGTTTGTTGCTGACAAGGCCGCTGCCGGGCAGGCCTCCGGCGAAGGGCGGGCCTCCGCTCCTGGTGACAAGGGTCCGGTGGACGGGCTTTCTCTTCGTAAGTTAATTTCTGCCTTGGTTGTTTTTCTTGGACATCTGTTGTAACATTGAGTCTGAGGAGACCTTTAACCTTTTTATTCTGCAGCTGAGCTGGCCGGTATTGCTGGGAGGATGATGCCTCCGCCCGGCGTTGATCTGGCGCGCGTGTTTCCAGCGTGGGTGCTCGGCTCACCCCCGGCGGAGGTTCACTTCTGCCGCTCATGGTTCCGGAGGTAAGCCTTCTACTCGCGCCTTATTTTGGTTGACGCGGTGTTGTACGACTTGCTAACGAAAATACGTTTACATGTCTTTGTTTTCTCAGATGCCTCCGCGACGTTCGGTGCGTGGGGCTTAAATGTGCATGATATTTTCGAACATTACGGAGGTTTTTGCCAAAAGATTCGCCGTCGTCTCCGTATGTTTTCGCTTATTCTGGGTTTGCACTCATTTTATTCTGTTTTTTGGTATGTCTTTTGTTTTGGCTTCAGCCCAAGTGGACAACTATCTTGATGGGCTGCCCTTCGAACGCCTTCTGCGTCTTCAACTGGAGCACCACTGCATGGTGAGTATGCTTTGGCCTGTTGCCTTTTATCTTTTGCTTGTTGTTGTTTCTCACTGCTCTATTATTGGCTACAGACTCACCACATGGCCTTCGCCATTGAACACCGGGGAGCTGTGGAACTTGCTCAGCGGACTCAAGCTATTGAGATCCTGAAGGGAGAAGTGGAGACCCTTGGCCGCGAGAAGACTGATCTTGCAGCCAAGGTTTCTAACTTGGAGGCCGCGCAGCAACAGTCGGAGGCCCTGATGAAAAAGGTCGAGGACTTGGAGCTAAAACTTAAAACCGCCGACAAGGCCAAGGACGTTGCTGTTGAACGTGCCAACAAAGCAACGGAGGTGTCTGAGAACCTCCGCACCCATTTGACTTCCATGGAAGAGGACGCGGAGACCTTCAAGAAGGAGGCGGAGAGATTGACCGCGGAGATTGAGGCGATCCGGGTTGCTGGTGCTGAGATTGCGGAGGCGTACTTGTCCACCCTTGAAGAATTCAGCGGCATTGCCTCTCCTCTTCCCGCTGATTGCACCACCACGGGCTTGATGTCTTGGATCAAGTCTAATCTGGCAAAGCTGTCCCTGTTTGTCGGAGGTGTGTCTGATTTTGCGGCACGGGCCTCCGCTACTGGGTTATTGAAGAGCTTGATTCGCGGAGGTCTCGATATCAGCACTGTAGATTTTCCTGAGATCTCCGATTCGTCAGAGCTCGGGGAGACCTCCCGCCCGATCCGCAAGACGGTGCAGAAGTTCCTGAAGTCTTTCTGGGCACCTTTTGGTAGGGCGGAGGCCGTTGCTGCTGCTCACGCGATGCGGAAGGTGAACCTTTTCTTCCTTCGTCTTTTCTGCTTGTCTCTTCTTTTGGTTCTTTATGAAGTTAATGTTTTGCGTGCTTTAAGGCTGCCGCCGGAGGCCGGACACCAGTTAGACTTGTGATGAAGGGTGTCCCCGTCCTTGGCGAGACTTCCAAACCAGGCTGCGGCGGAGGCATTCAAGTTCCTCAGGCGACCATGTCTCCGGCGAGGATACGGCCCGAGACGGAGGTTCCGACGGAGACCCAGGCACGCTCTGAAGCTCGTGCCAGCTCTCCCGCGGAGACATTACAAGAGAGGCAAGACGGAGATGCTGATAAAGCCGCTGAGGCCCACGACGTCCGCGGAGAGGAGGTAGACTAGGGTCTCACTTTTCTGTCTCTCATGATGTAAAAACACTTGTTACTTTTGCTGTGGCGCCTGGTGTGCGCGTATTGTAATTAAACTTCCTTTTGTGTGTGCTATGAAACTTATGGGTGAATCCTCCTGCGCAGGTCTCCGATTTAGGGCCTGTGCAGGAGGTGGAACCTGCAACCCTTATGCGCGATGGTGTTTACGTTAGCGGTTTTCTGTGGGATTGCTGGCGATCAGTGTTCCCTCATCGTAGCGTTGATGATATGTTTGAATTTGTTCGCGCTCAGCTGGACGATAGGCGCGACACCTTCGTTGGGTCGCTAGCATGGAGGGGTCCTTGTTGAATTCTGCGCTCGTCGGTTTTTTTTTCATAAGATGTTTCTTTTTCCTCGCTGCCTTTTTTCGGAGGCTATGTATGTGTTTACTTTTGGCGTTTTACTTGAGATTTGTCCGACATGCTGTAATGGAACTCAGATGTATTCATTTCATACGCGGAGGTTATGGAAGAAGGATTGTTGTATATATGTTTTTTTCTTGTGTGTCATATGCCAGTGTTACCTGATTCTGAGCTAAGGTGTTAAAACGGAGGTATTGTCTTTGCTTACGCGTAGTTTTGTAAACTCATCTTCGCGCGTTGCAACGCTAGTCCATACCATGTTTGAATTGCACGCGGAGGTTACTGGTCAGATTTCGGAGATTTTTGGTCGGGTACCTTTTATTGATCTTTTTGAAAAGTCGGCTGTTGGTTTACAAGATCCCATGCTAAGGCATGGGGATTAGGGACCTAGCGCTGCCTTTTCTCCTACTATAGCTAATTGGACATGGTCCCTTGCTAATGGGGACTCTCAACTTGTCACTAGGTACCACCAATCCTCGGGCTCAACTCCTTGTGATATTCCACACCTTAGTTTAGCAATTTCAACCGGGAATGGGGGGACGTTATGAATTCTTACGCGGTGTCCACCCTAGTCCGGCTTCTTTCCTGAGGAAAGACTCGCTTGTGCATGCTCTGAAGAAAAGGGTGGTGTGCATTTTGGTCTATGTGGCCCTCTGCTTACGAATTCTTACGCCGTCTCTCCGTATTACTACTTTGGATTTCTTGCGTATATACATCAACCTCCATCCCCTACTCTTGATACGTGCCTTGTGTGATGCTTTAGGGTGGATGCTGAAAGCGCTTTCCTTTTATAGGCCTTGGTATGGCTAGTTGACTTAAATGTCTCGATCTTTTTGGTACACTTCTTAGTAAATGTTTGTGGATCTTGTGTTTAGTTTCTCGTGATATGCTCTCATGATTGCTCGAGGGCCAAAACAATCGGCCGCGATGGTACTGCGATTGAATGTGCTTGATTGCTACTACGGGTTATGGTACAGATCTTGGCCTTTTAATGCACTAGATTGCAGATCAAGGCATTTACTTGCCTTTCTTCTCCCTGGGGCTATATAAGGCTTATGATTTCTGGTGATGCTTGGTCATTTGGAGTAGTGTTCGCCAGGATTTTGGTTTAGTGAGAGCATGGTCTTGCTGTTAGATGCACTTGAGGTTGATACTGAGTAAGAATTCGTAATGGCTACATCACAATGGTGTGCCGCTCTTCTACTGAGAGGTCTGGAGTGGTATCCGGCTACGAATACAACTGTGCTTGTCGCCTGGTTTATTGTTCTGAGAGGTCGCCCTGCAGCGCTTGGCTTTATAGTGGGACGGGCTAGTGCGAGGTGTTTCGGTTGGCAGTTTGCATCTCGGGTACCAGGAGCCGAAGTCCGTCAGTTCTGAGGCTCCTTCCCTTCTCGGCGATGGAGAATTGCAGCGCTCTTTGCTCTTTTTGCGAGTGCTCGTTTGCGATTGTAATAGTAAAAAGTAGCACACCTTCTCTAGCGTCTACACTAGTTAGAGCTAGGGCATTGGTGATTCTTGTAGCCTTAATTTCATACTTGTATGCAAATTAATGGACTGGTGGGCTTGCTCGGCTGATCATGTTACCTTCTCTTTGTTTTTGGTGGCCTTTTTTGCTTATGTCGATTGGATTGCTTTGTTTGCTTCGCGGCATGCCTCCGCTAGTCTTGCGGAGGCCCTGACGTGCCACCGGGCCGATTAAGCGATCTTTGCTTTGATATCGGTGCCCTAGCCGTCTCGCCGGGTCTTTTTTTGATTTTGGTGATGCCTTTTTTGGCTTTTTGTACCCCTTAGTGCCCGACTCGACGTCTTTTTCCAAGGGTTTTCAACCTTTTTGGAGGTCGCTTACAAATCTTTTTGAGGCCCGCCGATCAAGGCAAAGTTTGAAGTGACCTCTTCCGATGCTTAGAGCTCCGTCGAATATTGCGGCTGCGTTGCCAACCGCTTTCGACTTTGCTGCGTTCTGCCGTTTCTTGGGGTCCTCTTTATATATTGCGAGGGTTGATTACAACGGAGTTGCCTCGTTAAAAACCTCACCTCCGATACGGAGTCCCCTTGTGAGGAAAAGAGTGCAATCCGGTCCAACGGGAAAGAAAAGAAACACGAAAATGAACTACGGATACCTCCGCTTATAGTTTTACGGAGGTTCCTTACATTTTAGATGTAGTATTTCCCGAGGTTGTCCACGTTCCGGTGTGGGCCGACATTTTCCCATTTTCATCTTGTAAGAGGAACGATCCTTTCCTTCCCCGCTTGGTGAGCCGTAAGGTCCTTCCCACTTTGGCTGCAGCTTTCCTCGCATTTGGTGCGTTTGGCTTCCTGGCGGAGGACCCAATCCCCTTCTTTGATGTCTTTGATTACCACCTTGGCATCCCTCCACTTCTTCGTTTGGTTTTGGTACTTGACTATGTTGTCTACACCTCTAATCTCTCTCGCCTCTATCATCTCTTTGCTTTGTAGTCTTCATTTTCTCGCTAGTGCTTGTTTTGTGACCCGAGACTTTGGTTCCTTAGCTCCTCCGCAAAGCATAGCCTCTTCTCCATATAGCAGCTTGAAGGGTGTGAAGCCTGGCTCGTGAGATGTTGGTGTTGTGAGACCACACGACCTTAGGCAACTCCTCGACCCACTTTCCTTTCTTTTTAGGCCGTGTAGTGTTTTTGAGATTGCCGAGAATATGATTCGTTGGACCTCTCAACAGCCCCGTTACTCTCCGGGTGGTACACGAGGCAAATGCCGCTTGAGTGCCAATGCTTTTGCAAACTCTTTGAATTTGTCGGAGTCGAACCGCTTTCCATTGTCTACCGTCGGGTTCTTGGGACACCGAATCCGCACACTATGTTCTCGCGTAAAAACTTTTTTACCAAGTTTCAAGTGATGGTCGATAGTGGCTTGGCCTCAATCCACCTTGTAAAATATTCTACCGCCACGACCGTGTACTTGCTACCTCCTTGAGCTGGTGGGAGTGGCCCAACGAGGTCCATACCCCATCTTTGCATAGGCCATGTTGGTGGGATGAGCTGTGTCTCCCCCCTGGTTTGCTCTGATTTGTTGAGAAATTTTGGCAGGCACTGCATGTCTTCACTATGCGCAAGGCGTCTTTTATGTGAGTCGGCCAGTAAAAGCCTTGGCGAATAGCTTTCGCAGATAGCGCCCTTGGGCCTATGTGTGATCCACAAATCCCTGCGTGAATGTTGCGTAAGAGTTCCTGGCCTTCTTCGTTGCTTAGGCATTTGAGTAGCGGTTGCACTATGCCTTTTTTGAATAGTTGTCCCTCTATTATGGTGTAGCTTCTTGCTCGAGCTGCCATCCTCACCGCGCTGGCTTCATCTCGAGGTAACATGATTGCCATTGATTTGATCTATGATTGCTTGCCTCCAGTCTTCGATTGGATTAGCGCACTTCCGCAAATGCTCTGTTTAACCTGGCTGTGGCTGGTTGTTTCACCTCTTGGTAGAAAGTGCCTGTTGGCATGTCCAGTTTGTTTGCTGCAGCCTTTGCTAACTCATCCGCCTCTGTATTTTCTCCCCTCGGGATGTGCCTGAGGGTGAAACCCTTGAATCTTTTCTCAAGGCCTCTCATGACCTCTAGGTATCTTGCGAGTTCAGGTTCCCTTGCAGTGTACTCTTTTTCCACTTGTCGTGCTACCAATTGCGAATCTGTTTACCGACATGAGTAGCTCCGAGTGCCTTTGCTTTTGTCAACCCCAATGACACCTTCATATTCTCGCCGTATTGTTTGTTGTTTTGAAGCATAGTCTCGGCGCATATTTTGTTCGATTCCCGACGGTGAAAATAATATCGCAGAGGCCCTGCCTCCTGGATTCCCCAGGCACCATCGCTGAAAAGTGTCCAGAGGATACCTCCGATTTTGATTCGGAGGTATTTGTTGGCACCCATTCTGAGAGAAAATCCGCTAGTGCCTGTGACTTGATTGCTGTTCTGGCGACAAACTTGATCTCGAACTGAGACAACTCTGTAGCCCATTTGCCTATTCTCCCTGAGGCTTCTTTGTTGTTTAGGATCTCGGCCGCTGTCGCGCTTGTTGGTATCGGGATGGTGTGGTCCCGAAAGTAGTGTTTCAACTTCCTTGATGCCATGATTATCGCGTATGCTATTTTCTCAATCTCTCGTGTAGTTCAGCTTTGCTCCTTGCAATGCCTCGCACACATAGTAAACCGGCCGCCGCACCTCGCTTGCCGTTTATCCGTTTCTCTTGCACAAGTACCGCACTTATCGTCCCCGTTGATGCCGATACGCATACAGAGAGTGGCTCGTCGCTATCCGGGGCCGCCACCATTAGGTCCTCGGCCATGTATTTCTTGAGCCGTCGAAAGCTTCGATTGCTCTGTCCCCATTCGAATTTTTCGTCGGCTTTGAGTGCCTTAAAGAAAGGGAGGCTGCGCTCGGCGGATTTGGAGATAAACCCGTTCAAGGCCGCGATTCTTCCCGTGAGTCGCTGGACCTCTTTTTGTTTGACGGTTCCGGCATGGCCGACGGCTTTTGCTTTGTCCGGATTGGCCCCGAGGCCTTCGGTCCGACGACATACCCCAACATTTTTCCCTTTGCCGACTCCAAAGACACATTTTTCCGGGTTTAGCTTTAATTCGGCCTCCCTAAGGTTCGCAAAGGTTTCCTTGAGATCTTCTAGGTGGTTCTCCGGCTCTCGCTTACAACCGCGATGTCATCTACATAGGCTATGATGTTTCTCTCGCAACCGAGACCGTAGTACGGCTTTCACCATTCTTGCGAAGGTTGACCTCGCGTTCTTGAGCCCCTCGGGCATCCGCACAAAGCAAGAGGTGCCGGTTGGGATAGTGAAACTTGTCTTTTCCTCATCTTCTTTCCCCGAGCCGAGACGATGATATCCCGAAAAACAGTCCGGAGGGAGAATCTTTTGCATCCGCGGCCTTATCAACCGAGGCGTCTATTCTAGGTAGCGGGAATGGGTCTTTTTTGCATGCTTTGTTCAGGTCAGTGAAGTCGATGCACATTCGAATTTTGCCATTCTTCTTTGGGACAAGCACCACATTTGCTAACCACTCTGAGTATTTGACCTCTCGTATGACGTTTGCGTCCAATAGTCTCTGCACCTCCGCCTTCGCGGCCAAAGTTCGCTCCTCTGACATTTTCCTTTGCCTTTGCTTCCTTGGTTTTACGTTTTCATTCAAATCTAGGGTGTGCTCGATTATGTCTCTCCCAATTCCCTTAAGGTCTTCACACCATGCAAAGACATCTCTTCTTGGACAATAAGCTAAGTAATTCTCTTCGTTCTTCTTCGACAGTTTGCTCCGATCGTGACCTTCCCGTTTGGCACCGCCTCGTCGAGTGGCACCGTTATTGTGTCCTCCCGATCTTTCATGTCCGTCTTCCCCCGGCATATCCGTGACTCATCTGATGCTACTGTGTTTATGTTCCTGTGAGCCTTGTATATTGCTCTCTCTATGTTTCTCGCTTCTTTCTGGCTTCCTCGAACCGTGATGATTCCATGCAGTGCTGGCATCTTCATGCAAAGGTAACCCATGTGGATTGCCACATTGAACTTGTTTGCAAATCCTCTTCCTAGGATTGCATTGTATGGGTAGTATATGTCTACTACATCAAAAGTGATGTATTCTGTCCTCGCTTTGTCCCCATCTTGAAAAGATACGGGTAAGGAAATTTTCCCGAGTGCATGAATCTTCCTACCTCCGAATCCTATCAGAGGTGTGTCAGGCGGTTGCAGCTGAGACCGGCTGAGTTTCATTTGATCAAATACTCCTGAAAAAATGATGTCCGCCGAACTCCCAGAGTCGACTAGTATTCTGTTTATCTCCCATCCTGCCACGTTTGCTTTTATGACCATCGCATCGGTGTGAGGGTAACTCTCCAATCGGAGGTCTTCTTCGGAAAAACTGACCTGGGCCTTAGACCATTCTGTCGTTCGGTGTGCACCCTGAACGGCTACATTGTTTACCAATCGGAGGTGGTCTTTTTTCTGCCTCTTTGTTTCAAACTCCATTGCTGAGCCTCCGGCTATCGGTAGTATCATTCCTATTGTGGGTAGAGCAGAGTGAGGGTTCATCTGATTCTCTACCGGAGGTTCGGCCTTTGGCAGTGTGCCGGGGCAAGTGGTCTGCTGCGAAGGTGCTGGTAGGGCCTCGAATTGCCTTTGCTGCGGAGGCGGAGGTAATGCTGCATACTGCTTCTGTTGCTGATGATGTGAAGACTGAGGTGCCTCTATCATAGATATCTGAGGGGGTCGAGTGTTTACGTAAGTGACCGCACTCTCCGCTCTAACGGGTGCTTGGTTGCCGTAGTGAGACATTTGGTACTGCACAGGCCGCCATGCTGGCAGGGACGGTGGATAGTACTGCTGTGCTACGTTCTGCTGAGGGAAGACACTCTTAGCGTACCCTGGGTAGTTTGGGTTGTACTGTTGATGGTACTGCGGAGTGAAGGTGTGATTCACTTGTCTGGCTGGTTCCTGAACGGGTGGAGGCGGCTGTTGCTTGTCCTTCATCCGATCCATTGTTTCTTTGGTTTCGGACATTCCTTGGTGCTATGCCCCTTTTCTTCCCCATGGAAAATACAATAATGCCTTCTCGGTTTCTCGTTCTTATTCCAGCTTCTTCGACTTGCTCTTGTTGAAATTCTGGTTATTCTCGGGCCTTTGTATCTTGGCCGTTCCGGCTCCTTGTCCGCCGGACGCCGAGGCCGGCTGTTTTGCACATTGAAGACTTGCCTTTGCTTTGAGCATTCCCGCCGTCATAGGACCTGTTGTCTCTATTGTTGTTCCTACCAGAGTACCTTTTACCCCGGCCTTCGCCTTCATCTAGTCTTTTCCGGAGATCGTTGTCCGACTGCAAGATTTCTCGAATTCTTCATGCAGTTTTTCCATAGTGGTCGGCTTTTCTCTTGCCAAATGGCTCGCGAAGGGTCCGATGCGGAGACCTTTGATTGCTTTGCCTCTATTGCGACGCCGTCCGGCACATCCGGCGCCTTTGCCCCGAGGTGTAAGAATCTCTCGAAAGTAATCCCTTAGCGGCTCCCTTGTCATGCTTGTTGCTGAACAAGTCTCGGCGATGACAATGACTCGCTTGAGAAACCTTTGAAATTGGTCAAGTATCTTATCCCTCAGTTCTCCCATGAGTAGATTGTGCTAGGCTTCAAACTGATGGAGTACCATGTCAGTGCGTCGCCCTCTGCGGCGATGACGAAAGACTTGGCTAGGACACTGTCGTTTCCTCCCGCGGAGGCTAGCGCTGCCTCAAAACTCATCAGGAACTGTCGTGGATCTGTTTTTCCATTGTACCTAGGTAGGACCATGGGCTTGTAGCCCGGAGGCCATGGTGATTTCGAATACCTTCGACAAAGTGGGGATTTCGGGTCAAACGTTCTCGGTAAATCATAATCTGAGGTATTTCGTTGCCGGGACTCCGGTAGGTGTTGCGGCCATGTATTGGCTGAACCGTGGGGTTGTTGTGGGCTGCATGCTCGGATCTCGCTGCGCATATCGCCATTTGCTGCCTTATCTCCTCGGCTTGCCGTGACGTATGCATCGCCCCCGTGCGTGGCTGCTTGCTCGCTCTCGGCTGTCTCGCTACGCTTCCATGCGTTCCATTTCGGCTCTCGGCCGACTTACCTCATCTTCCCGGTCTTGCTCACTGCTTCGGTTCACGGGTGGTGGTTCATCTTCACCGTGACCATCACCGTTTTCCTCACCTTCGGTTGCCTCGCTCGGAGGCATATGTGCTTCTTGCGGACCTCCGCGGTCCGCCTCTTCGGGTGGCTCGGGTGCCTCCGCCTCGGCGGCGGCACGTCTTCGCCCGAGCGGCGGCGGCCGCTACTTGTTTTCTTGTTGGCATCTCGTGAGTGATATCCTCGGCCGGACACACGGTGGGCGCTAACCGTTGGAACACAAGCCCAGCGGGTTTAATATTAATTCGTAATCACGCTTACAAAGCTAGAGTGTGAAGAAGAGAGGCTCTTCCACTCCGGAGTCATCATTTACAACAGGGCCGGGGGCTCCTTATATAGCCAGGCCAGCTCCCAAGTACAAAAAGACATTACAGCCCCAAAGGGGAAACAGGGAAACCCTAATCCTACGACCCTTCCAGTTGGGGCTGGCAGGGGCAAGGTCGTCCACCGGAGTGTTCAGCGGTTCATGGGCTTCTTCTGGGCCTCCCAAGCGCTCCACGTCTCCCTTGCTCCTGGGCCGTTGGTGGGCCGTCTTCCATGGGCCAGATGCCTCCGCGCAGGCCGGTGGCCTCCGCCATCGCCCTGATGCCTCCGCCTTGAGGTCATCGACTCGATGCCTCCAACGGAGGCCAGGGTCTTCATCTCCGGCCCGGTGTCTTCGACAGAGGCCGGAGGTCTTAGCCCCCGAGCCGATGCCTCCGCTTGGGGGGCTAAGGTTTTCATCGCCGACCCGATGTCTTCGCCCTCCGATCGGAGGCACTGCGACGCACCGGCCGGCATGGTCTCCGATTACTCCTGCACAACAGGTTAAGGCATGTGTAACAAAATAGGATAAATGTGGAGTCAAACGCCCGTGAGCGTGCGCCATGTCTCCGCTGCTGAGATGCCTTTTCCCAACACAGATCTTCCCCCGACGGCCCTTCCCATCTGCGGGGCTTCGCCACCGGCTCTTGCCCTCAGCATGGCGGCCTCGGACTGCCCTCGGCTTCTGCCCCAGGCACGGCGACCTTAGCTTAATCGACACGATGAGATCCCTGATGCAGCAAGGTGCTCCCAGCCACAGGTGTCCTCCCTTCCCAGCGCGCCCTCCATGGCGGAGTCCTCCCTCAAGGGCGTGCCCCTCTCGGCTGGCCTCCGGCCCCCATTAGCACTGCTCCACGCGTGTGCACGGAAGAAGAAGAAGATGATAGAGGTTGGCAATTGAGTCACACATGTCATCCTCTATAGAAATGGACTTGGAGGTCAGTTTTGGCTAGTGCTACTGGAGTAATATGAAAAAGTGTAGCTACCTAAAGAGAGAAGTAGGGGGTGTTTTTTAAGGGACATTGCTGGAGATGCTTTAATAACTGCACGTACAAGACCTTGCTGCTTCTCGGCATGCACATCGCCTCCACCGTCAAATTCGTGCTCGCCCTCGCCCACCCTCAATCCGTCCGATTTACTTGATCCAAGCACCTTCTCTCCCTTGCTCGTGCACCGGGGAAGCTCATTGGAACCCTAGAGGAGGAGAAGAAGGGGAGCTCACCGGAACCCTATAGGATAGAGGAGAGAAAGAGAGGTGGAGGCCTACAACGGTGGATTTTCCATGGCCGGGGCTAGATCCGCGGGATCATGGCCGGCGTGCTTATCGCGGGTGGGGGCTCATGGGGGCTTGGGGCATGGGCGCGATGAGGACGCTGCCAGGAGGAGCTCGCTAGCCAACGTCACTAGTCCCGGTGAAAGAGAAAGAGCGCATCTGGGAGCGGAAGGTCCTGTCGTCGTCATCATCGGTCAGGAAGGGGAAAGACCGAAAGGGTATGCGGGCACGGGCGTAGAGAAAAGCAGGTGTGCATGAGTTAGATGAAAAATATGCACACTTGTTATTTAGCATTCCCCAAAGAAAAAACTATTCTCTCCGCTCTTTTTAATATTGTATTAGATATGTATACTGAGTCAATTATTTCTAATTTAACATTAATAAATATCGATACTTTTAAAAACTATATGGTTTTATGACATATATGAAATATATCTTACGAAAGTATTTCTTAAAGTGTATATCACCTGGTGAAATGAGAAAATCTATGCTTTGCTTACCTAAAGATAATTATGGTGTGGGGATTCTTAACACGAGTAATGAATATAGCTCTGGAGGGGAACTAGGTTTCGGAGGATGCTCAAAGCTGACAAAGATGATTATTGTGAACATCAGCGTAAATATTTTTTTGATGGTTTTCAAAAAACACATAAGGAAAATACGTAGCTACCAGGAAAATAATTTTATTAACCTATGAGTTTAAGAAACTAACAAGATAATTAATTACCCTATTAGGTTTTCAATAACTCCAAAGAAAATTACATTATCATATTGTTTTTTGTATTTTCTCTGATGGTTATTTAAATTACACACATGAAAATTAGTTGTGAGGCAAATCTCCATCAGCAGAAGCACGACGGCACGAAAACAAAAATCCCGCCCATATAGCTACCACGGCCTGTTGGTTGGACCGCTCTTGAGCTTTCTATAATTCTATATATTCCATTCCATTTGTGTAATCAATGTTATGCACATACATTTTGTTCTTGAACGACACTCAATCAGCTTCCAGTAAGCGCACTAAAGAAAAGACTGTTTCAAACATGTTTAATTTGGCTTCTGCGGACGCGGTCGTATGTCTTCACAGTTTCGTGTTCACCATAATACATCTTTCTTTTTTTGACGAATTCACCATAATACATCTTCATTCTTCAACAACTATCGTGACCGATTCTGAAAGGAGGACATAAGCGTCTTCAAGAAGCCGCTACGCTCTCGTCTGTCCTTGCTAACCTGCTGTAATCAGAGATATATACAATAAATGAATAGGTACTAACAATGAAATAAGTACACACACATAGGAGTACACATTGTTGTTTGTCTTGATCATTGTGTCTTGTACCCACCGTCGTCAGCTTGCCAACCAGCAACGCAGCCGGCCGTCCCGATTTTATATTCTTTTCGCTGCCATCACTACTGTTATTCCTCCTTGGTCGCCTGCTCTTGTTTCCGTGGAAAGGGAAGACGAGCATGAGCACCCTCTTCCAGCTCCAGTCGTCACCGCCGAAGCAACGCTGCCGGATCTTCTGCGGGCTCATCGTGCGCTCCAGCCGATTCACAGCTACTACCTGCTGCCGCTGCCGCTCGTCACGACGAACACCAACAGCCTGAAACGAGGCTTTGCTATAACATGAATATATGTACGATCGGCAAATTTACATCGTATACTAGGAGAAATCTTGGAACGGCCGGCCAGTAACGCATCATGCTTGTGTTTGTGTCCCGACGACGAGGAGGAGAAGGAGGTGTGGAGCTTACAGCGGTGGTCGCCGTCGTCTGTCGTGACGATGCCCTCAGCTGCCGCGAGTACTCCAGCAGGTCCGCCCGCCGGTTACTCTGGGATTTGCTGTCGCTCCGTCGTCGCCGCTGCCATGCGCCATGCGAGTGATGGCGGTGGTCGTGATGTTGCTGCTGCTTGTGGTGGTGGTGGTGGTGGTGGTGATGCGACGAGGACGCCGTGGAGCCACCGCGATCTTCACTTGACTGTGCTGCCACGTAGAACGTCACCAGCACAGGCCTCCCGCACTGCTTCTGCCTCTTCTTGTTCTTGCTCATCTTCATCCTCAAGAAGCCAGATGTGGTAGAACACAAGTTTTTTTTTAGAGAAAAGGGTTTGCCCCGCTTTTGTATTACCAAAAGCCAACAATGGTAGAACACAAGTCTAACTAGCTCGTCGATGTCTAGCTAGACGCACAGCGAAATATGTACGCTCTGCACTGAATAGTGTTTCACCACGGTGCTTCGGAGAATTCGAAGACAGACGTACGTGCAAGCTAAGGCACCCGGCTCCGGCCTCCATCAACTGCGAATCCGTGTGCATCGATTGGTGCCCTGCGAAGCTGCTCTTCCTGTAACTGCCAAAAGGCACCAGAGCTTTCGGTTCTACCAAAACCATATGATATATATTAGACAATATATGAATATATTTGGTCCTAGTCTGGAAACAATAAGATAATGCAATGCTGTTTTGTAGTCTCCACCATGCATACAGCATACTGACTAAATTGTTGCATCTGCCTGTTCCTTGCTGTTTGGATAACGACAGCTTCGTTGGTCTTGGATACTGTTTTCGAGAACAGCTAGCTCCGCGCGTTGTTGGACGAAAGGCCCGCCCGGCCGCATTCATATATCAACTTTGGTCTTTGGGTGAAGTCCTCTTATTAGGAGTCAATGCTAAGGTATTTCTCTCCATTGCTATGCACTTGATCTTCAACTCCGAGCAGTTGTACATTTCAGCACAAGCTAAGGTAGCAGCAACGGTATCGATAGACACAATGTCCCAAAGTTTCCGAGCACAGAAAAGCTTCAGCCGATCCAAAGCGTACCGGTCAGCTGCAGCAAGTAGATCACAAATCATTTCAAAAGGGCACTTACCAAATTCGTCGTCTTCAGGGAAGATGTCTGTGTACATAAATCCGAGCATGAGTTTGAATGTAGCAGGAGCAATGTCATGTAAGGTGATGGATGCCATCGTAGCCTCAGCCATGGAACCAAGGAGCTCGGCGCGAAAGACCGGAGAGCGAGCAGCAAGCAATGCTCGGTGTGCATTGAACGTCTCATTGCCAACGATGAATGACACATCCGTCCCATCTGCGCTATGCAGCAGGGTGCCTAGATGTTCTACAAGGTTCGAAGGCGGTATAGGAATAGAGTCGTCATCTACGACCATGATGCCACATAGGATCCTGATGTGTCCATCTTTTATGTGATCTATCGCCTCTGTATCAGTCCATTTGGCAACATGAGACCAACCACTGCCTTGCGTCATGTAATGAGTCCCTGTCCTTTTGTGAGCAGTTGAAGATGGCTGACCACCCCTGTCCATCAAGAAGACCTCGAAGATGGCTCTGATGCTGGGTCCCGTTTGGCTTACTAGCTGGATGAATACAGAGAAATTCTTGCCATCGTCGTCATAGGGGTCCAGTTGTCTCTGTCGAAGAGTCAGTTTTGTGTGTCCAATGCCTATCCTCCACATGTGGCCGCCAGCAGAGAAGGGGTCTGAGACGATCTTCCCCAAATCGAGGTGGTCCATATGCTCGAAATAATCTAATCTAAATTCGTGGAAACTGCTATCAATAGGCCGGCTCTGCATCACAGGCGAGCTTACAGTCGTGCGGCGTCGCTTGCCCACTGCACAATTTAACGATCAAGAACCACAATGTCAGCAGTTTCTAATGTAACAGAGATTCGGAATGAATGAAAAACTAAAACCCCAGTTCCCCGAAGCTGCAAGAACTGAAGAGAACAAGATGGTGCAGGCACTCACTATCTAGCCGCCGGAGGTGACGGTGGAAATAAAGGTGCTTGTTGTCTGCTGGTTCAGTCGACCGAGCAGCGGAGATGTTTTTTTTTTTAGGGGAACAGCAGCGCCGGCCGGTCCTGTCCTCTATCTTCCCAGTTCCCAATTTAGATCTTCCGGTCGATTACACGGCCCGGTACCCACCCTCGGCACCTCACCCTCCGCGACTCACGGCGAATGCCTCCACGATTCTCTAGCGCCTTTCCCCGTGCAACAGCAAACCTTCGCCGGACCTCGCGCCTCTCGCCACCCACGGTGGGCTGTCGGCGGCGTCGTAGGAGTAGGGCGGCCGTGGGAACCACGAGATAAAAACGTGAAACCCCACGGACGATATAAACGGGATGTAGGGACGGGCTGAACTGGGCTGGACAATGTCAATCAGTCAATGTTGGCCGGTTGGACCTCATACTTATTTGCTGAGGCGAATTTTTTCTCAAAAAAGAAAAAAATGCTGGGGCGAGTCTTTTTTTTTTTGAAACTGAGTGTAATCTCATTACTCAACAGCTACAAATCGTTAGCAAGGCTGATTTTGCAAATAGATTTACCTGCCAATTTGGTCTTTACATTTGTTGATGATTTTGTGGTTATTATGTTTAGCTCTATAAAAGTATATAGATCAAAATTAGTTGTGTCAATATAGTGTGTTATGTGTTATGCCAATTGTCAAATATAATTTACCAGCATATAGTTTCTACAAGTTAGAATCAGAACCTACACGATAGTGTCCATTGCAACCCGTCAAAATTATCTATAATGCTACTATTATTACGTCCAATGCGAACAAAACTTCTAGGATGCTCCGCCAGTCCACCACGCTTCCTGCACCCATATTCTTCACTACTCCTCTCCTTCACTCATCGGTTCTCTCTCTTGCTTTCCCCTCCTCTCTCTTGCGCTTCCTCCTCCACTCATTCCCACCGCTCATCTTGCTCCTCCTACCACTCACCCGTGTGTGTGCGCGCAGCTGCTTCCGCTGTCGCCCATGCGCCTACGCCCATGCTCCTGCCACTATTGCGTGAAGCGCGTCCTCTGCACAGCCATTGCCCCGTCGCCGACTAGGCCTCCGCCTAGGATGAACACTGCACTGCACAGGTTGCTGTCACCACCGCTCACTCTCCCCTCCCCTAGAGCAACCTCCTTGGGTTTTCCATTGAAGACGATAGCGACTCCGACGAGGTGCCTCCTTCCTGGATCCAGATCTAAGGCTTCCTCCCTCCTCCTCCTCTGGATCCGACTCCTCCTTCTCCTTTCTCCTCCTCCCACTGGACTTAAGGGATGTGGTGGTGTCTAGGGTTCCGGCGAACTCTAGGGGGTCAGATCTTCTTATTGTTGGAATGCGTTATTTTGAATGTTGCAATAGATGATTTTTGGTTGTCACTTGCAATAGGTGTTTTTCTGATGTTGCAGTAGTAGTTCTTAAAATGTTGCAGTAGTTGCTTTTTTTCATTGTTTTGCAATTCATATTTTTTTGTTTGTTGAATCAGATATTCTTTTGATGTTGCAAATAGCTTTTACGTTGTTGCAACATTTTTTTATGTTGCAGTAGAGTTTTTTCATGTTACAATTCATTTTTTTCATTTGTTTCAGATGTTATTTCAATGGTACAATAGCCTTGTTCTGTTGTTCACTGGGGTGCATTGTGGGTGGCGAGTTGGCGGCCCGTGGAGAGGTGCTGGGTTTCGACTTTCCAGGTTGGGGGCGGGTAGGATCCGTATGCGTGGGGTTGCTGGTGCTGGTTTCTCCTCCTTGTTGGTCAGGGCAGTGCGGACAGGGGGCGTCCGATGGGAGCACTAGCAACGCTCCAAAATTATCGGTTCGCATGTGCTAATTCTAGACTACGATGACCTTGTAAACATTGAATACAAATCAAGGGAGGAAACTATACCATAAATTGATGAACCACAAAATGTTTAAGGAACAAAATTGTAAAAGTAAGCATAGCACAGCAAGAATTAGATCAACTATAGCATTTTTTTTAGATCAAAGGCACGAAGGCCCTGCTTTTTTATAGAAAGCAATAACATAACCAGGGTTTGGCTGGGGTTACCAGCTTACAAATGAGGCTCAAAGTTCATCAAAATAACAGAAAGCAGGAGCTCGAAGCATCCCAAAACTCCTCTAAACAAAAGAAAGCTACCAAAAGCGAAAAGCAACTCCTTAAATGTTTTGCCTCCAGGTTCTCAGGATTGACAGCATCTTCCTTATTCCCATCCCCCATCCCATTAGCTTTTGGTTTTACTTTGAACGCCGTCTTCTCACGCCATTAACCTGGCCCGCTTGGCTCCAAGTACTGTGAGAGCGCTTCCATCACCTTCAGCACCCGACCTTTTTCCTTTTCCTTCAGGAGAATGCTCCACTTCTGCAAAAATATCATCGAGCGATGTATAACCACATTAGTACCTGTAATCACTCTGTTTTGAAACACAAACTCATTTTGGATTAGCCAAAGGCTCCAATAGATGCAAGCTAGAATGTAAATCATCAAAGGCTTGGGCGCATTGCCGTTGCCGCAGCTATATTGCAAGAATTGATTAAGGTTAGTAGGTGTTAGTGTCCAGCCGAGGGCCTCCCTGTAGGTCCACCAGCAAAAGTTAGCAAGAAAACACTCAAAAAAGATGTGTCTGCAAGTCTCTTGTTGTCCACATAGTTTACATTCTTCCTCCCCAGGCCAATTTCTCTTTACTAGTTGTTCTGCCGAAGGTAGACAATCAGAGTAGATGGACCATAAGAAGAATTTTATCCTTAAAGGAAGTTTTGCTTTCCATATACTCATGAGTTCTCTATTCTGTTCCCCTGGGAACTTTAACTCCTTATACAGCGACGATGTGGTGAAATTGCCTCTCTTTTCTAAACCCCAAGTTACAGTATCAGGTTCATTCTGTAGTTGTACTCCCTGGATGAGTTGCACAAGCTGTTGCCACTGTATTGACTCCTCCATACCAAAAGTTCTCCTGAAAGTTAGGTTTATCTCATTGTCTCTCAGCACTTCATATACAGTATTAGCCTGCTCATTAGATATTTCAAAAAGCTTCTCAAAGATGAATCTGAGTGGGCATTGTCCTATCCAAACATCCATCCAAAATCTAGCCTTTTTCCCATTCCTCACAATATAGATTAAACCTCTCTCACAGCAATCTTTTATATCATGAAGACCACTCCAAAACTGTGAGACCCCTCTTGTTCTAGAGCTGAAGAATCCCTTCTCCCCCATGTATTTTCTGGACAACATCTCTAGACAAGGGTTTTTATCTCCTCTTTCCAATCTAAATATCCACTTTGCCAGCAAACATTTATTCATCACTCTGGTGTCTGTGAACCCTAATCCTCCCATTGGTTTTGGGTTGCTAGAACATCCCATCTCATCATATGGTATTTTTGTTTTTGCCCTGGACCATGCCAAAAGAAATTTGACCTGGCAGTCTCCATTTTATTGTGTGCTTCTCCTTTTAGGTGAAAAATTCCCATTACATAATTAGGAACTGAACTCAGACATGACTCTGTGAGTATCATCTTTCCACCATATGTGAGCAGGCAGCTTTGCCATGTTGGCACTCTCTTTTCAATTTTCTGACAAACATAGTCAAAATCAGCATAACTCATATAGTACCTGTCTAGCATAACTCCAAGATATTTCATGGGGAACTCTCCAATGTTACAGTTAAAGCAATCTGCAATCTCTCTTTGCTCTTCAATAGTTGATTGTAACACAAAAATCTCACTCTTATTGTAGTTGATTTTTAACCCTGACATTGACTCAAAGCAGTATAACGGAAATTTGGTGTTGCAAACTGTCTCTCTGTCCACATCCAAGAATAATATTGTGTCATCTGCATATTGTATATGTGTCAGCCCTCCTTCTACTATATCTGGCACCAAACCCCTAATTGCTCCATCATTTCTTGCTCTCTCCAATAGTTTAGCCAAAACATCTCCCACTAGGTTGAAAAGCAGTGGTGGCAAAGGATCTCCTTGCCTCAATCCCTTAAAAGTTCTGAAGAAATTGCCTGGTTGGCATTTATCATCACACCTACCCTGCCTCCCTCAATAACCTGTTTCATCCATCTAATCCACCTATCAGGAAATCTCTTTTTCTTCAAAACTTCCATCATAAACTCCCAGTTGACCTTATCATAGGCTTTCTCGAAGTCCAATTTCAGTATCACCCCTTTCCTGCTATGTACTCTCATGTGATGTAACACCTCATGTAGCATGACAATACCCTCTAGAATGTATCTGCCAAGGATAAAGGCTGTCTGAGCAGGACTAATAATCTTAGCAGCAATTCTTGTCAATCTCATTGTTAGAACTTTTGTGAACCATTTGTAATCTACATTGAGGAGACATATAGGTCTGTATTGCTTAATGGTAGATGCCTCCTTTATTTTTGGAATCAAAGTGATCATCCCATAGTTTAATCTGCTCATGTTGAAATCCCCATCATACAACCTGTTAAACATCTCTATTACTGTTGTTTTGATGAAAGGCCTCATTCTCTTGTAGAAACTAGCAGGTATCCCATCAGGTCCTGGTGCCGAGTTTGAATCCATCTCCTTTAAAGCACTCTCTATTTCACTCTCAGTGAATGGTTGAGTTAGAGTTGTAGCCATCTCCTCAGATAAGACCTCATCTTCTGCCCAGAAGTCATCTGCAATTGTGATGTTTTCTTTGTCTTCTTTTCCAAATAACTCCTTATAATATCCCTCCACATGTGTTCTAATTTCTTTTTCTCCAGTGATCACACCATTCTCATCTTCTAAGGAGAAAATTGTACATTTCTTTTTCCTGCCATTTGCTTTATTGTGGAAGTAGCTTGTATTAGCATCCCCCTGTAAAATCCACTTCTCACCACCTCTTTTTTGCCACTGCATTTCCTCAAAAGTATAGATTTGTTCAAGAGCTGATTCTTTATCATATCTCTCTCTCCACTCTGTTGGACTAAGTGTTTGAGATTCAGCTTTCTCATCTACTAGTTTCAGGGCCTTCAAAAGATCCTGTTTATCTCTTCTTAATTCTCCTCTGATGTTATTTCCCCATCCTTTACTGAAAGATCTCACATGGTTTTTAATCTCTTTCCAGTAATCTTGGACATTCTGTCCTCTCCTTTCTGGCCATCTCATTAGCAATTTTTCCTGAAACTCTCTATGATTAAACCAGGCCATCTCAAACCTGAAGACATATGGGTGGCTTACTCTAGTGTCTTGTGTGTTGATCATGATGGGGTTATGATCTGAGCCAACTCTAGTTAAGCTTTCACAAGTAGCCCAGGGGAAATGAGCTTCCCAATTATAACTGATAAAGACCCTGTCTAAAACACTCATTACTGGATCATCCTGTTTGTTTGTCCATGTAATTTTCCTCCCTTCCTCAGCATTTCTTTAATCCCACAATCAGAGATGAATTTGTTGAAGGCATCCATTTTCCTTTGATCCACATTCTGTGAAGATTTCTCTGCTGCATATCTGATCATGTTAAAATCTCCCCCTATGATAAAAGCACATTGCATATTATTAATTTTATTGCATAACTCATTAAGAAAATCTCCTTTCTTTTCATCCTGCACTGGCCCATATACATTGATAATCTCCCACTCAAACTTATCCTGTCTATTCCTCATTTTTATACTTGAGAAAAAGTTTCCTGTATCTTTCCCTAGAATCTCTGTATCTCCCTCTTTAACCCCTGTGAGTGTTCCTCCGAGTGACCCTCGAATCTCCAACCACTCCAAGTATCTCAAAAAGAAATTTGTAAACTCTCTTTTGGGGACACATTCTCTTACTATGTTGGAGTAAGTTCTTTAATTCCTTCCGTTTCTTAGCTTCTAAAATTGCTTCTTTGCTTTGGCTTTGTCTTGGTCCTCTCTTTGGGTACCGTGAACTCTCTTTAGTTTCTGCAACCTCCCAATTGCTAAACCATTCTCTTTTTGTTTCTACTTTATTACCTAAAACTAGTTTACAACTATTTGCAACTATTTGCAAACGAAGCAAGTTTCTCACTAGGTTGTGAACAAAAAGCAGTAAATTGAGGTTTACCTGTAATTTCATTCCTCTGAGCCTTCAATCTGGTGGCTTGCTCTTGGCTACTTAAGTTGTTGTTGCTGGACCTCAGGACCTTCCTCTGTGCTATTGGTGACTGAACTTTGACTGTATTGATTACCCCATTCTCTTTTTCCTCTCCAACCTTGTCTACAGAAATATCCATAATCTCTCTATTCAGATTTGGTGTCTGATTCAGCCTCTCCTCCCCGTAAACCCCGTCCCGTTACATGTTCGAAATTTTGGAATGCCTTCTTGTGTGAAATTCATCACATCTCTCAGCTTATCTGTTCTCTCTTCTATCTTTTTCTCCAACTCTGCCATTTGAAGCTTCTCTTTACTTGTATCACTTTCATTATCCTGTGAGCTAACAAGAAATTCTAGTTCATATCTTGCATACTCCTCCTTTTCCTGTTCTGTAAGTTTATAGCTTCCATCATAGTCAACTAATTCCTCCTCTCTCTCTTCAAAACCTTTGTAGCCTGCAAGAGACATGTTCTCCCCCTCCCCTGGAACCACTCCTTTTATGTTTTCAATCTCTTCAATGTTGTTCTCAACCATTCCACCATTAGATTCCTGTGATTCATACATCACCACTCTGCTTTCATTCCCACTTTGTTGAGTGAGGATTTGCTGATCCTCAAAAACTGCACCTGGTTCCTCTCCTTTGTTGATATTTGTTAGAGTCTCAGTAATAATACTAGTAGCTGGGATCTCCAAATCTGCTGCCCCCATCAAATTTTGCTTGTTTTGATTCTGCATAGTTGAACTCTTAGGTGCATTAGATGTCTGGCCTCCATCTTGTTTTGCCTGGTTCTGTGGCTGTTTGCTCTGATCTTGGGGTTCCTCATCTTCTTCCTCCTCCTCATCAGCTCTCTCTCTCTCTATGTCTGTCAAATTTTGACATGTTCAATGCTCTATCAAATTGGTCCTTCCCTGTTTCCACAATCCAGCCAATAGACCTACTCTCTCCATTGAAAAACACCTCTGTTTCCCCTTTGATTTCACTAGAGTCCCTGCAGCCAACCTTCACTCTGACAGGACCATCCCATGTTAAACTTGCAATGTCTACTTCCTCTGGATCCCCCACTAAGTGTGCAATCTCCATGACCACCTCAAGTGTTCTTGCATAATCAGGCATGTTATAAACTCTCACCCATACTACTTCCAGGCTTCCAGTTGATCCAGGAGATAAAGCTGTCTCTCTAACTTGAGCCCTGATTGGAGCAGTTTTGAATTCAAAAATTTGGACTCTAGTCATCTCATATCTCTTCTCCTCATTTGGGAACATGATCATGAATTGCTTGCCATCCACCAGCATGGTTATCTCCCATTTAATGTTATGCCTGAAAAATGATTTCAGCTCTGCTCTGACCATCTCAACAGTTGCATTTCCCTGCAGAACTGACATCACACCTTTTGCTCCTTTTTTATGTTCATCTTTCACAGAGACTCTGATGCTATAAAAGCCTAGTCCTTTTAAGCCAAAGCCACAAACCCTCAAACCTTTCTTCTCAGGGCACATGCCACTTTTGTGACCATCCTTCTTGCAACTGTAGCAATATGGAGGATTTTTACAATCCTTCTGGAAGTGACCATCTCTATTACAGTTTAAACAGTGCACATCAGTTGTATTCTGAGTTGATTTACCCTTCACATCCCAGCCCGTTTCTGGTTTCTGTGCTCTGTTCCCCTCCATCTTAATTTTCTCCTCCTGATTCCTGAGAGCTTTCTGTCTCAATGCATTCTCTTCCAGCCATTCCTCTCTTTCAGTCAACCTGCGCTTGTTAAAACCACCCCTGTCAGAATCATCATCTCTTCTATCTGTGTACTGTCCTCCTCTTGATGAATCAGCATAATTATTCCCCCCTCGACCTACATATTGATCCTTGCGCAGCCCATCTCCCCCCCCGAAAATTCCCCTGTCCACCCCTGTACTCTCTTTTTGCTGGATTTGCTTGGTAGCCCCCCTGTCGATACCTGTATCTGTCATCATCTCTGAAACCACCTGTTTGATTCCTCCTGTTCTCCTCATCTCTCCAATCTCTATGCTCATCGTACATGTCCCTGGAACCAGGCCTCCTCCTCGAGTCGCCCTACTCCCTGTAGATCTCTCTTCCACGGTCATCTTCTCTTCCACGCCCCATATCCCCGCCGCGATCCTTGTCTCCCTCTTTGAGCACCTCCGCAAAGGAGCGCTCGTCGACCGTCTTTGGTTTAATCTTCACCACTCGTCGACTCCACGGGAGGTTCTTGCGCACCTCCTCCGCCGTCGCCGGAAACCCTAGGTTGTTCTCAATGTAGTGGCTAGCCTGTGCTTTGGGAACCCAGAACCAATCCCCCCCCGAGTTGGACCAGCTTTGTGGCTGATAGATGTCGTCTAGGCAGGTACCAAATGGGTACTCTCTTTGCTGCATATTTACCCGACTGCCATCATCCTTTTCTCCCTTCTGTTCCTTTCTCTGACGAAACTGAAACTCTGCATTTGCTTGTTCATCCTTCTTTGCATCTCCCAATTCTGATTCCATATCATTATCAACCTTGAATTGCTCCTCCAATAGTATCTGGATCACTGAGTCTGCTCCCAAACATACTCTCTGCTTGCCTTCGAAAGCATATCTCCCTTTCTTCTTTACTTCATGCATCAATACCTCCCCTAGAGAGAAAGCACCTCTGTCCCTATCCTGATGTTCAGAGCATTTGGTGGATTTAGGGCCTGTTTGGTAGGGATTCGGATTCACTAAATTCAGATTCATGTAGTTGGATTCACCAAAAAAATTCCCAAACACCTCAGATCCACCAAATTTATGAATCTAGAGGCCAGATTCACCAAATTGGTGGAGCTCCTCATGAGGTGCTCCACGAATAGATATTTCATACCTGGTCATGGATTTTGGTGGAAATTACCAACCTTTGCCATTGGTTACACACCCCCAACTTACCGGTTCGTTTATTTTCCTCCATATCGTACGTATGTGTCTCTTCTTCCCGTTAGTACGTACGTATTTGGGTGAGACATGTTCAAGGAAATTTAATGAGGTTTATTTCCCTTATTTTTTATGTATGAACTTTTGTAATATTGGTGGGACATGTTATGGACATTGGTTCATTAATTATCTATTTTATGGATCTTTTGTAATAGGCATTCGTACGTACGTGTCTCTTCTTGTCATTTCCCATTAACACCTTAATTTCGTGAATCTGGATCTGTTGTTTTACCAAACAGTGTTTCAGTGGATCCATGGTCTATTTCTGATTCACGGTGGATCTGATTCACGGTGAATCCTTGATCCAGATTCACTTTTTACTGCGGTGAATCCCTACCAAACAGGCTCTTAATCTCCACTGTTTTCCTACAAATGGGTTCAGCACTCATAATTTTTCTCTGCTCCTCCATCAACTCAGAAAGTTTTATTGGCTTAGATTTGCTCCAAGTTTCATGAACCGATTGCTCCCCAATTGATTGATCCTGCAGATTGGTATTGTTGTTTACTCTGTTCCTCGATCCTGACCAATCCCTTACATCCTCTGAACTTTTGTGCTCCCTGTCATCTCCATTGATATGTGATGATCCCAAATCCCTCAATGCGCTCAACTCTGCCTGAACATCCCCCAATGTACTCAAATTTGTCTGAACATCCTGATTCCTGCAATTTTCAGACAGCATCCATGGATGGAATAGAAATGGTCTCTCATTCATAGATTTCTGCTGATTGTTCCTAGCTGGAAACTGACAATCCTCTCTCTGATCATGCATGTAGCTAAGACAACTCTCTGTAATCAGCCTATCAGGAATCACTACTGACGAAACCATCGCTACTGAACGCGAAATCCTCCGCCCTGAATCGCCCAGCGCCTCCCAAGGATGTGAGAAGTGATTCACCTGTTTCCCAGCAGCCGGTGATGTTGAGGTTGAAATGCCGTCTCCCGATGGGTGAGGTCTCCACCCATCATCCATGCCGAGCTCGTCGGAGATGCTCGCCGTCGACCTAACCACAGTCGCAGGTTTCTCCTCTGTTTCCGCTCGTCTCTGTTTCCAGAGAGAGGAGCGGAGGCGGAGGTACTCCTGCCGATCATCCTCCCTGGCCGCCGACGAGCTGAGGTCGCCGGCGCCACCCGGAGGCGGCTCCGCCGCGCCGTCGCCCGCGTTACCGCCCTCAGCACCGCCTAAAAAGCTAACCGCCATCCCCTGTCTCAGAAGCTGCTAGCTAGCGCTAGATCAACTATAGCATTCACCGAGCCTAGCTGAATAATGATACTACGAACTTAAGAAGATATGTTGGGATGCCACAGAACCCTAAAATTATGTATGCAATATGTTGATACTGCCAATGGTATGCATGACTAATAATGCCTCTATTCCGTGAATTTCTTCCTCATCTCCGCAAGAATGGATGGGCACTTTTGCACGAGCAGTAGAAAACCATCGGTTAGCACAGTCTTCTTGAAATTTTCCTCCTTGGCCACGGAATGCAATGCACTTCTTCTTCAGCTCCGGGCAATTATATGTCTCGGCGCAAACTATAGGATAGCACCGTACCAACAGTTTCAGTAGACAAGTTCTCCAATAGCTTTGTAGCACACATGAGCTTGAGTCGATCTATTCCATACCGGTCAGACAGGACAAGCAAATCCTGAAGCGCCTCGGTTGAAGAAGCCCCCAGCTCGGTGTCCGCAGGCAAGGCATCCATGTACATGTACTGAAGCATAGCCTGGAACGACGTCACTGATGCAATGTCGTGCAAGGTGATAGATGACATTTTGGCATCTGCCATGGAACCCAATAGCTGAGCCTTGAAGACCGGCGAGCGGGCAGCCAGCACGGCCCGGTGAGCTGGGAACGTCTCGCCGTTCACAATGAATGACACATCCGAGAAGGCTGCCGAGGTCGATCCCCATGTTGGATGGTGGCCCATCGATCGGAGGATCATCACAATCAACGATGACTCCGCACGTTATGGTAACAAATCCTTCCCCCGTCAGGTGGAGCGACTCGAGGCTTCTTTTAACGAACTGATTCCAACCAAACATCGAGCCGTTTTTCCTCGGGTAATAAACATCCACGGACCTCGACAATGATGGCTCGCCAGTTTTTCCCATCATGAAAGCCATGAACATGGCTTTGACATTTCCGGATTTGCTCACCAGGTAGATAGATAAGTGCTCCGGTAAGACTTTAGTGTACCCATGGGGGTAGCAATCAAACCTCCAGACATGGCCCCCGACGGGTGATAGATTCGGAGTTGACGACGGCGCCGGCGGCGAGGTACTTGATCTTGGTATGGTCGAGCTTCCACTTGATGAAACGAGCGTCCACCATGTTCCACTGGTTGAAACGAGTGTCCAGCATCTTGCCAGGCTAATGGTTATCTGATAGTGATAAGGTTTCAGAGAACTTCAGCTTACGCCAATTGGCAAGACTTATACAGTGATATGCAGCTATGCGAAACCGAGGGAAACAAAAATACTAAGAGAACAGAGAAGAGGGAGGATGCCCACCCAACGAGATCTAGCTGGTGGCCGGATGGGTGCTCTGGCCTCTGTCCTTGGCTCGCCGGCGTCGCAGTTGGGGTTGGGGCAGAACCGCCAGTACAGTTCGCGCACGTCGCGTACGTTAGGGCCGACTTTTTGCGCAGCTGCTCGTAGTCGTAGTACGAATTGATCTGTGAACTTTAGAGATCTGAAAAATATGTTACAAAATACTTACTCGACTGGACACGTATGACATGTACTGATGTACAGATGTACGTTGGGCACTTATGTTCTCGTTGGATACGAATGTAAGATTGTGCATGGCGAAGAGATAGGTATATCTGTTAAATCACATATGCATCAATCAAATCTTGACAACATTTTTTATATCTAAAATATTGCTTATTTAGCTTTTTTATGAAATTAAAAAATCAATTAATATATTACCCCCGAGGAGGTACTAGATGATCGCAAATGTCCGATCGAAACGAATGAACGGCTCACAGTGGTTTGGGTAGGTATTAGTTTGGCGACTTAGCATGCATATATGCCCCTGTATATGGTTTATGCTCCGATCTTGTCCTTCAGTTCATCAACAATCGATGGGAAGTTTAGCTCCAACTGAGCAAAGCTTTCGGTCAACAAATCCTTTGTCTTAAAGTCCTTCCCCTCTCCGAAGAAATCAATGTACTTCTTTCTCAGCTCCGGGCAGTAGTATGTTTCAGCACACATCAAAGTAGTAGCTACCGTATCCACTGATATGTTATCCCACAGCTTGCTTGCACAAAAAAGCTTCAAGCGGTCCAACGCGAACCGGTCAGCGGCAGCAAGCAAGTCCTGAAGCATCTCACTCGGTGAGTCTCCGAGTTCGGATTCTTCAGGATAAGCATCAGTGTATATGAACCGAAGCATGACTTTGAATGTCTCTGGGGCGATGTCATGTAAGGTGATAGATGGCATTTTGGCGTCCGCCATGGAGCCTAGGAGTTGCGCCTTGAAGACTGGCGAGCGGGCGGCAAGCACAGCCCGGTGAGCAGGAAACATCTCGCCATCGATGACGAATGAAACATCAGAACCATCTGTGCTGTCCAGCAGGAGGCCGAGATGGCTTCCGATGTTGGAGGGGGGCACGTCGAGAGGATCGTCGTGCACAACTTTGACTTCTGCCACAATGATGAATGAACCATTCGTCACAAAGGATGACTCGAGGACGCTCCGTTTCACGAAACGACCCCAACCCCACTTGCTGGTCACAGTACTGCCCTTTGGTGCGAAAACTTTCACTGACGATTGTTTATGGGACGATGGAGTACCATCTCTGTCCAAGATGAAGGCCTCGAAGACAGCTTTGACGCTTTTTGATTTGCTCTCATGTCGGAAGAAGATAGATGCGTACCCGTTGTCTTTTTTCCTATTCCCACGTGGGTAACAAACGATCCTCCAGAGGTGCCCCCCAGCGAAGATGTCCTCCGAGCCTATTGATTGCCCGATGGCAATGTTCTCCGTCTCCAAATAGTTGAGTTTGAACTGATGCGTAGCTTCAAATAATATGTTGCTATTCACAGCCATTTTGGCAGAGACTGAAGCAAAATGTCAAGTGGAGAGTTGCCTATTTTCGAATCAACATGTACACAATAAGTGTCAGATCATCAGTAAGTTTTAATGTAATAGCAATTTATCTCCTATAAGGAAATAGATTTATATATATATATATATATAGCTTTACAAAAAAAAGATTAATATATTTACATATTTTATAATATGAAAAATAGTTTGCAATTGGATCTAACATACATGCATGCGTCATGTAGCACTAGCAAAGAGTCTTAGTTATAACATCTTTTTAAAGTGATATATACTTGACTGATCCAACGGCAGTCCTAGCTGCAATGTTTCTGTCATGTTACTTACAGGACTTGCCCCAACCTGAATCATCGTCATGATGTTATTTCCCTATCTTTTCTGGAAGTATAGGAAATTGATACGTCCAAGTTTTTGAGGGAGTGATATTTTGTATGTTACGGTTTTGGAATAAAAATACAAGAAACATGCATGTTAACTAGATTTAGATCTAAACCGTACAGGAAACGTGACTGATTGCGGATAGACCTTGACTCTTGATCAAACAAACTGTGTTGTCCGAACAGAAAGTTCATCAATAACAATTTCTATCTATTCTAGATAAGAAAAGATTGAACACATAAAATTAGTTGAGAAAAATTGGGTGGTATTTGGGATGCAAATATCTTGCATGGCCAATCATGGAAATATATTTTTCCAATACTCAGATTACGTACGTGACGCTGCATTTGCAGAGCATGCATGTTAATGAGGACACGTGGTTTTTACCATAACCATGGTGTGGATCTTTGTGTGATGAGTGATTGTCAACATGCCAACACAAGGCGTGTGTGTGTTCTTACTAACCGATGGCACGCGGATACGTGTCAAACAATGGTGTCTCTTGGCTCATGTTGTCTGCAGGTGTCGAGCTCAGAGACGGTGGTCGACGGTCGGTGAAGATCAAGTAGGGCGTGCCGTGCTGACGGACCGGGTGCGGTGAAGGGCGGACGTGAGGCTTGGATCGAGGGACCTGAGGACCGGGCGGCCAGCCGTGGTGGCTGACAGCTGGGATATCAACGAGCGCAAGTGTACACGGCGGGGGATGCGTACGGGCTACGCTACTCGCGGAGGGTTTGATGGTTTCGCCTCAAAACCATCGGCGGCGGGTTTCCCTGGTTTGCGCCTCAAAACCGGGGGCGAAGGTCCCGATGCGGACGGACGACACGTGGCGGCATCGGGGAGATTGCTTGGAAGCAAGGCTACCGGTGAGGAGGCGCGGTGGCCGTCGGATCAAGTGAAGTCTGAGTTGGACCCTTATGCCCCTGGCTAAGTGGTGTGGCTCTTCATGTATCCAAGGGCAAAGAAGGAATGTAAAATAGACTTGCCCCTATAAATAAAGGATGAGGGTCTCCTTTCCCCCTCACCTCTTCCATTTCCATTTCCTCCTTTTAGGATTTTCCTTCCCCTAGCTGCTGTGTGAGAGAGAGGTCTGCAAATCTCTTGATTTGTACTCGAACCAGTGTGTGGCAAACGCTGAGCGCCTAGTCTCTCGCTGTTTCCTCCGGGATTAAATCATGTATTTATGATTCTTGAGATGATTTTTTTATTTGATTTCTGTTGATTTGTTTTGGGCATCTCTAGCTGTTCGGCTGTTCTTCCCGTGTGCTTGTTGGACCGGACATCATATCTAGCACTACGGTGTTTGTCTCGGCTTAAGAGCCCCGGCCACAGCAACAGGCAAGCAGCTCGCTAGTCCTCCACTCGTCTGTCCAGCCACCCCTTTCGATTTGTTCTTCTGCCGCCGGAAGCCGTATGCGCTTTTTCTTTGCGAGAGGCTGGGAAGCGGTGCTGCCAAAGCAACTCTGCTCCACTTTGAAAAGCGGCGCTAGCAGCTTGCCTCCAGAGTCCCATTCGCTGGCTTGGAATGGAGTACGAGCAGTAGCTTTGAGCAGGTCCAATTCTTTTTGGTTTGTTCTTCGATTTGGATCTCGGGGAAGTGGATCTTGGTCAGCGATGCCTTAAATCTTTGATCTGCATAGTAAAGTGTTTTGCTTTCTTGCTGATTTTGTGCAGGAGTTGTTCACGACTTCCGGATCGAGGGATAGCTGCCGGCGGCCTCGTGTTCATGGTGAGCAGACCCACCGGCACCCTCTCCCTTCGATTTGTCTCTTGCGTTTTGGTTCAGCACACCCAGCAGCAAAGCTCGTGAGTAGGCTACACACGTGGATGTGCATATGCTGAATTTGATTGGCCAAATTAATTAGCCTGCTCCCGTGCTTTGTCCCAAAAGCCATTAACTTGCCACCATATTTTATCTGAAACTTTATTCTTTGGAATATTAGTTTATAACCTTTTGGCACTCACGGTGTGCAAAGATTGCTGCTTGTTCTTGTGTATTGCTTGCGGGGTGCAGTCCCTCCGCTCGCTTGGATTTTGGAGCCTTCGTGCCCGGTAAAAGATTGCTGCAGGTTGGAGTTGTCAAGAGAGTCCAGTGAAGACTCTCGCTCGTGTGTATTTGGACAGAAAGCAAGTATCTTGTTCACGTGATTTACTAAATCATTCATAGACTATTTACTTCATATTAGTATTCACGATGAGCAAGATTACTACTCCAAGTGATCGTTGATTTCTTATTGAGTTTGGTGAGACAGATGAACAATTTTCTGGTGATTTTCTGCAGGATTTTTCACTAGCTCGATTTCTAGTTTTGAGTGTTGTTTCGTCATTCGTGCTCCGATTCTCATGCCGTCGGTTGCGTTGGGTTTCTATCGTCCCAAAGAATTTATCTAGGTACTCCCGCCACTGTTGACGTGAGTATTTTAGATTGGGGGATTTAACTTCTTGGTGTTTGAATTTGGGACAAAGGTGGCCAAATATTTCGTGAGAAATTTGAGGCTCCCATTCACCCCCTCCGGTCGCCGTTTCCGGTCCTTCAATTGGTATCAGAGCCGATTAAGGATCACTTCACCTTAATCGGTCAGTGATCCCCGAAGGCGACATCATGGAGAACCGTGGGCTTGGAAAGCCACCGCACTTCGATGGCAAGAACTATCCCTATTGGAAGATCCGCATGTCGGCGCATCTCCAAGGGATTGATTCGCGTGTTTGGGAGATCTGTGAGAATGCGGACTACGTGGTACTTGCTGCCCGTGTTGACCAAGCACAGATCGACCAACACAAGGCGAACAACACCGCCAGAACTGTCTTGTTTTCTGCTCTTTCTATGGAGGAATTTGAGCGTGTTTCTGATTGTACCACTGCTCGAGAGATCTGGTCTAGACTGCAGAAATACCATGAGGGTACTGCCCATGTCAAGACCAGACTCTATGAGACACACAAGAGAGAGTATGAGAACTTTGTTCAAACCGATGGTGAATCTATTGATTCTTTGTTCACTCGCTTTCAAACCATCGTGAACAAGATGAGGGCAAACAACCCTCAGATGCCCTATGACGATCATCAGAGAGCGCTTAAGCTTCTATATGCTCTAGATCGGAGGGTTTGGGAAGTAAAGGTCTCGGCGATCATTGAATCGCCCGGCTATGAGACTCTCACTGTAGATGAGCTGTTCAGTAAGCTCAAGTCCACCGAGATTGACCACCAGACGCAGGCGAGGATCAGAAATCCGTCTGCCCCTACCATGGCTTTGGTCTTAGGTACGGAGGTTCAAGTTCTTTGACTAACCCTTCACGGTTGTCTTTTGCCTTGTCTTCTCGGTCTCGGCTACGAGAGGGAGCGAGATGGAGGCTCTTGGGGACGACGAGCTCGCCTTGGTGATTAGCGGTTCTCACGGTTTCACAACAACCGTTTGAATCGCCGGCGTGGCATCACCAAGCAAGGATGCTTCGGGTGTGGAGATCCCGACCACTACGTCGCCAACTGTCCCAAGGCCGACAAGAACCACTACAACAACAAGAACGACTACAGCAAGCGCAAGGACAAGCACGAGTCTTCCACACCCAAGTACAAGTACAAGTACAAGGGAAGATTCAACAAGGAGGCGGTCAAGAAGAAGTTCCTGGAGAAGCAAGAGGCGAAGCAGCGAGCCTTCCTCGCATCCCTCAGTGATCTCTACGACGAGTCCGACAACGGCTCACCCCCAAGTGATGATGAGGCCGAGCAAAAGGTCGAGAACAAGTTCAACGGGCTGTGCTTCTTCGCTGACTCCAAGCTTGGAGGCTACTGCACCATGGCACTCGACGAGTCTACCCCAAGCATTGAGAAGAACGACGACACCGAGCCTCGAGGTAGAACAAAATCTCGAGTCCCTTGTCACTGAGGTTGATAACTTGACTACCACTTTGCTTAGTCAAGATGCTTTGCTTAAGCGTGCTGCTCGTGAGAGAAAAGATTTCAAGGCTAAGTGGGAGCTTGCTGTCAAAGAGCTAGAGTCTCGTTAGGGAGTCCGTGCACATCTCGATGAGTCGAGTGTGATGCTTGTGCCATTCATATGGCGAACCTAGCTGATGTGTAGTCCAAGTATGTGGCTTTGGTAGATGAGCTTGATGAGGTTAAGGCTAGGTCTCTCTCGTGAGTCCTTGCAAATCTTGTGATGAGTGAAGTCGAGCTAGGTGAGAAAATGACTAGGATTGCCATGCTAGAGAAAACTAGTCAAGTTTCTAGATGTGCTTGTTGTGAAGCTTTGGAACTAGAACTAGACTCTTGTAGGCATGACAAGAAAAGGGCCGAAGAAGAAATCACAAATCTTCGGTCCATGCTCGGTTGGTTGTCTTGCGGTGAACCACGGCTTGGCATGATGATGAGTCGGTTCAAGAGGGGAACCGACACAACGGGATTAGGCTTTGCTACGGTGGGAAGGGTGAAAATGTTTTTGGTAAGGTTGGTGAACACGGTGGTATAAGTGCATCTGAGAAATCCACCAAGCCTTCCACTACTCCCAAGTTGATCAAAATCACTCCACCTCAGCCTAACAAGCCCAATGTGAAAGATGGTGTGTTTGAGGAACCTCCCAAAGCTTCACCTCCAAAGCAAGTGTGGACTCCAAAACCAAACCACCTAAGGAACCCACTTGACACACTTCCCGACATCTCTATTAAACCCCCTCCAAAGAACAAGCAAACCCAAAGAGTGATCCATACCCATGAGAGAGTGAGTCAACCACCACCCAAGAGAGAGGTGTATCACTCGTGATTATTGTCACCATGATGGTCACTTGTTTGAGTTTTGCTTTCGGAGGAAGAGAGATGAGCGGCATGAGTATGAGCTTTTCCATAACTCTACTCATGGTGTGTTTGCTCCACGTTTCCCGAGGCACGGTGCTAGGCCAAGAGGTGCAACACCTCAAGGACCTAGGCCTCAAGGTGTGAGACCACGAGGTGGTCGTGCCGGCGGGGTTTAGGTTTTGCTTATGACCTTGGATCTCGTGACCGTGGCTTTCAGTCTTACTGGATGAGCGGACCACGTTTTTCTCATCGTGGTGATCGCTCTACTCATATGGGACATGGCATGCATGATGCTTTTGCTAACACCTCTCGTGGGCGAATGAGCCAACACTCGGTTTTCTCCTCGGTTTACTAACCCCGGTGTTGGATCATTTGCTCATCCCATGTCTCGCTATTGATGCGGGATGAAGGGCTGGAGAACACGTGGCTAGTTGATTCCGGTTGCTCTCGACACATGACTGGGAACTCAAAATGGTTCTCCGGCCTCACCCAAATGAAGTGTAGTGAATACATTACATTTGGGGATAACGAAGGGTAAAGTGCTTTCACGTGGGTCCATCCGTCGAATGAGAACTTTGTGCTTAAGGATGTGGCCTTGGTTTCAAATTTGCACTTCAATCGCTTCTGTTTCTCGGCTTCTTGATGACGGTTTTGAGGTTCGGTTTAAGCCAAGACTTTGTCGTATTCTTGATGCTCAGGAGAACCTCGTTTGCAAGATTGTGCCTTTCGGGAAAGTGTTTCGTGCTGATTTTTCTCGCTCATTTGGTCTTTCCCGCTGTTTGATGGCAAACTCCTCCTCAGAGCTTTGGAAGTGGCACCGCAGACTTGGTCACTTGAGTTTTGACTTGCTTGCAAGATTGAGCTCACTTGATCTAATTCGGGGTTTGCTCAAGCTCAAGTTTGAGAAGGATCTTGTTTGTCATCCGTGCCGTCACGGGAAGATGATTGCAGCTTCTCATTCTCCCGTGAACCAAGTGATGACCAAGAGGCCCGGCGAGCTTTTACATATGGACACTGTAGGTCCAGCTCGGGTCCGGTCAGATGGTGGAAAGTGGTACGTGTTGGTGGTGGTTGATGACTTTTCTCGCTATTCGTGGGTCTTTTTCATGGAGAGCAAAGATGAGGTATTTACTCATGTTCATGACTTGATCTTAAGGTTGCAAAATGAGTTACCAAAGCATGCCATGCGAGCTATTCGCAGTGACAATGGCACTGAATTCAAGAATACTCATTTTGAGACCTTTTGCTCTTCCATAGGTCTTGAACATCGTTTTCCTCGCCGTATGTCCCACAAAAAATGGAATTGTTGAACGCAAGAATCGGACCCTTGTTGAGATGGCCGGGACGATGCTTGATGAGCATAGGACTCCTAGGCGCTATTGGGCCGAAGCGATCAACACGGCTTGTTATGTTTCAAATCGCATCTTCCTTCGAGCTTTTACAAAGAAGACTTCTTATGAGTTGCGGTTTGACCGCTTGCCCAATGTGAGCCATTTTCGGGTGTTTGGCCGCAAGTGCTTTATCTTGAAGAAGGGAAACTTAGACAAATTTGAATCGAGATCTTCGACGGGATTTTTCTTGGTTATGCATCTCATTCGCATGCTTATCGAGTACTTAACCTTGAAACTAACCGTGTCATGGAGACTTGTGAAGTCACCTTCGACGAGACCGCACCTTGTTCCTCTCCCGTCTTTGAAAGTGCGGTGATGAGGAGATGAACAAGAGCATTTTTGTGGAGGAGGAGCGGGACGATGCCGATTGGGGTGATCCCGAGCCGACTCCACCGGCTGCCCCGGTTGACCTGCGACGACTACTTCGGTTGACGGCCCCACCGCTACATCCTCCACCACATGGGGACCGTACGACCGGGCTCCTCGGCTTGTTCAGTGCACCCGAGGGAGCTCCAACTGTTGAGGGGAGGCGTCTTCATCAAGAGAAGCACCGCGACACATTCAGCATCGCCATCCTCCTTCAACCATGATCGGTAACATAAATGAGCGGGTCACTCGCAACAGATCTTATGAGATTTCGCACTTTGCACATTCTGCTTTTGTTGCAAATTTCGAACCCAAAGAAGTGGTTGAGGCATTAACTGATCCAGTTGGGTAAATGCCATGCATGAGGAGCTTGAGAACTTTGAGAGAAACCAAGTGTGGGTTTTAGTACCACCTCCACCTCGAGTGTCATCCCATAGGAACCAAGTGGGTGTTCAAGAACAAACAGTGAGGATGGGGTTGTGGTGAGAAACAAGGCTAGGTTGGTTGCTCGGGGTACTGTCGAAAGAAGGGATAGACTATGAGGAAACCTTTGCACCATTTGTTGCCCGTTTAGAAGCCATTAGGATCTTCCTAGCATATGCGGCTTCGAAAGGGTTCAAGCCGTATCGAGATGGATGTAAAGAGTGCTTTTCGAATGGGTACATAGATGAGGAGGTGTATGTGAGGCAACCCCCAGGTTTTGAAAATCCGAAGCATCCCGATCATGTCTTTAAACTCCACAAAGCCCTATATGGTCTCAAACAAGCCCCGAGAGCGTGGTATGAGCGGCGAAGTCCTTTTTGCTTGGGCAAGGGTTTTACCATGGGGTCGGTTGACAAAACCTTGTTTCTCCTCAAGCATGGTAGTGACACTCTCTTGGTGCAGATTTATGTCGATGACATCATTTTTGGTGGTTCGTCACATGCTCTTGTTGCAAAGTTTTCGGATATGATGAGCGGGAGTTCGAGATGAGCATGATGGGTGAGTCGACGTTCTTTCTCGGTTTGCAAATCAAGCAAACTCGAGAAGGGACATTTGTACATCAAGGCAAGTACACGAAGGATCTTCGAAGCGCTTCGACATGGGTGATGCCAAGCCACTTCAAACTCCCATGTCGACCACGACCGCCTTGGATGCCGATCTAGAAGGAGAAGTCGTGGACCGAAAGAAGTACCGCAGCATGATCGGGTTGTTCTTTGTACTGACGGCGACAAGGCCCGACATCCAGTTCGCCGTCTGCCTTTGTGCACGCTTCCAGTCTTCACCGCGCACTTCGCATCGGCAGGGGCATCAAACGCATCTTACGGTACCTTCGCTTCACTCCCGAGCTTGGTCTATGGTACTCGACCTCTTCATCTCTTTCTCTTTCGGGTTATTCGATGCGATTATGCGGGTGATCGAATTAAGAGAAAGTCCACTTCGGGAACTTGTGAGTTTTTGGGTTCGTCGTTGATCTCTTGGTCTTCTCGCAAACAGTCTTCTATTTCCCAATCCACTTGTGAGGCCGAGTATGTCGGCTTCTGCTGCGTGTTGTTCTCGGTTGCTTTGGGTGGTTGCTACCTTGAGAGACTATGGGTTGAACTTTAGGAAAGTGCCTCTTTTCGTGTGACACTAGTGCCATTAGCGTTGCTAAGAACCCAAGACTCCACTCAAAAACCAAGCACATTGAGATCCGATATCACTTCTTGAGAGATCACCAAGAGAAAGGAGACATAGACCTTCACTGTGAGAGCCCATGAACAGCTTTGCGATATCTTCACAAAGCCCCTCGATCAAACCCAGTTTGCCCACTTGAGAGCGGAGTTGGGCATTTGCTACCCTTTTTAGAGTAGGGTAGCTGTATTTTGATGTATAGTATGATCTTTGGCTTTCTTCTTTGCTTTTGTTTCTTTGGCTTTACATGTGTATCATATTGCATATCATCATGTATCATATTACCTTTGTTGAGCTTCATGACTATAGCAGTTTTTGATTACATTCATGATCTTGCTAGTATGACTTGTATATGTCACTTGGAGCTTGCGGCTTAGGCTTCTTCTGATCACTTGTTACATGTTATGAGCTAAGCCTGTTTTCTAAATGTGAACCTGCTTAATTTTTGATGCAACTCGAAAATTGTTCACCTCTGAGATGGCAACTAGCATGTGTAGGTTTTGTAAGAACCTTGTTGCTTTCATGTGTATGCTTGAGTTGCTATGTCTCATGTTTCTTGAGTCATTCACTTAGCTCGGATCTCTTGATAATCTTGTGCTAAAACTTGATGTCTAAGCTAAGAAATGATGAAAAGCTTTTGAGTTGGATCTTTTCTGTCCCACGGCAATGTCACGAGATTGCTTCTCATTCATTCGAGTGAGATGAACTTGGGCATTGTAGTGCTAGTCCACAACCACTCGTGACGAGATAGCTTCCCACTTGCACTAAGGGATGAACTCGGCGTGGTTGAAAAACATGATAAAAACAATCTTTTTGGCGGACAGTTTTTGATCCTCTCGTTTACACATGTCTAAATGAAACCTTGTTAACTACTGTTTTAAATCTGATCAATGTTGTAGTAACAAGTGTTGTTAAGTGTATCTTTGAGACATGATGTGTGACCGTTATATGGGGTAGTTCACTCTTGTATACATGTGTTAGCACTTGTTTTGATCTCCTGCTTATATGTGCAAGGTGCTATTCTTTTTGGTGAACACCTTTTATAAAATGCCCAACACCTGATCAAATGCTTATGTTTCATATTCCGTACCACTTGATCAGCCTGAGCATTGGTTTTGTCTTGTGCCTTTTGCTATACACTTGCCATACTTGCTAGATCATCTATGTACTCAAATTGCTATACTTATGAAGCTCTACCTTTTGCATTTCTTTCATGGCATGATTTGAGGGGGAGTTGCAGTCTCTTTTGTCTCAATCTTGATAAGTGCATGTGCCAACAAGGGGGAGAAACATCCACAAATCCAGAGAGTTCATTGGTGAGGATGCATTTGTCAAGGGAGAGTTGCACTCCGAGTTATGAGTTTGAGCTGTTTTTCAGTTGCTCTTTGCTTTGCTAGTGGTGTTGAGCCTTTTTGCCTCTTCTTGAGGGCTAGCTTTGGTTGTCTTGGTCGCGTCGAGCCGTTTGCCCATGTCTTTGGGGACCAAGTTGTGACTTTGCTTTGCTCATTGCAAATGACCTGTTTTCTGCTTGTCTTTGGCTCTTGGTCATTTGGATGGGTTGTCTCTGGTTTGTGTTGGTGTTGACAATGCACTCATCAAGGGGGAGATTGAGGACACATGGTTTTTACCATAACCATGGTGTGGATCTTTGTGTGATGAGTGATTGTCAACATGCCAACACAAGGCGTGTGTGTGTTCTTACTAACCGATGGCACGCGGATACGTGTCAAACAATGGTGTCTCTTGGCTCATGTTGTCTGCAGGTGTCGAGCTCAGAGACGGTGGTCGACGGTCGGTGAAGATCAAGTAGGGCGTGCCGTGCTGACGGACCGGGTGCGGTGAAGGGCGGACGTGAGGCTTGGATCGAGGGACCTGAGGACCGGGCGGCCAGCCGTGGTGGCCGACACCGGGATATCAACGAGCGCAAGTGTACACGGCGGGGATGCGTACGGGCTACGCTACTCGCGGAGGGTTTGATGGTTTCGCCTCAAAACCATCGGCGGCGGGTTTCCCGGTTTGCGCCTCAAAACCGGGGCGAAGGTCCCGATGCGGACGGACGACACGTGGCGGCATCGGGGAGATTGCTTGGAAGCAAGGCTACCGGTGAGGAGGCGCGGTGGCCGTCGGATCAAGTGAAGTCTCGAGTTGGACCCTTATGCCCCGGGCTAAGTGGTGTGGCTCTTCATGTATCCAAGGGCAAAGAAGGAATGTAAAATAGACTTGCCCCTATAAATAAAGGATGAGGGTCTCCCTTCCCCTCACCTCTTCCATTTCCATTTCCTCCTTTTAGGATTTTCCTTCCCCTAGCTGCTTTGTGTGAGAGAGAGGTCTGCAAATCTCTTGATTTGTACTCGAACCAGTGTGTGGCAAGCAGAGCGCCTAGTCTCTCTGTTTCCTCCGGATTAAATCATGTGTTTATGATTCTTGAGATGATTTTTTTATTTGATTTCTGTTGATTTGTTTTGGGCATCTCTAGCTGTTCGGCTGTTCTTCCTGTGTGCTTGTTGGACCGGACATCATATCTAGCACTACGGTGTTTGTCTCTGGCTTAAGAGCCCCGGCCACAGCAACAGGCAAGCAGCTCTGCTAGTCCTCCACTCGTCTGTCCAGCCACCCCTTTCGATTTGTTCTTCTGCCGCTGGAAGCTGTCTGCTTTTTCTTTGTGAGAGGCTGGGAAGCAGTGCTGCCAGCAACTCTGCTCCACTTTGAAAAGCGGCGCTAGCAGCTTGCCTCCAGAGTCCCATTCGCTGGCTTGGAATGGAGTACGAGCAGTAGCTTTGAGCAGGTCCAATTCTTTTTGGTTTGTTCTTCGATTTGGATCTCGGGGAAGTGGATCTTGGTCAGCGATGCCTTAAATCTTTGATCTGCATAGTAAAGTGTTTTGCTTTCTTGCTGATTTTGTGCAGGAGTTGTTCACTGACTTCCAGATCGAGGGATAGCTGCCGCTGGCCTCGTGTTCATGGTGAGCAGACCCACCAGGCACCCTCTCCCTTCGATTTGTCTCTTGCGTTTTGGTTCAGCACACCCAGCAGCAAAGCTCGTGAGTAGGCTACACACGTGGATGTGCATATGCTGAATTTGATTGGCCAAATTAATTAGCCTGCTCCCGTGCTTTGTCCCAAAAGCCATTAACTTGCCACCATATTTTATCTGAAACTTTATTCTTTGGAATATTAGTTTATAACCTTTTGGCACTCACGGTGTGCAAAGATTGCTGCTTGTTCTTGTGTATTGCTTGCGGGGTGCAGTCCCTCCGCTCAGTTGGATTTTGGAGCCTTCGTGCCCAGTAAAAGATTGCTGCAGGTTGGAGTTGTCGAGAGAGTCCAGTGAAGACTCTGCTCGTGTGTATTTGGACAGAAAGCAAGTATCTTGTTCACGTGATTTACTAAATCATTCATAGACTATTTACTTCATATTAGTATTCACGATGAGCAAGATTACTACTCCAAGTGATCGTTGATTTCTTATTGAGTTTGGCTGAGACAGATGAACAATTTTCTGGTGATTTTCTGCAGGATTTTTCACTAGCTCTGATTTCTAGTTTTGAGTGTTGTTTCGTCATTCGTGCTCCGATTCTCATGCCGTCAGTTGCGTTGGGTTTCTATCGTCCCAAAGAATTTATCTAGGTACTCCCGCCACCTGTTGACGTGAGTATTTTAGATTGGGGGATTTAGCTTCTTGGTGTTTGAATTTGGGACAGTGGCCAAATATTTCGTGAGAAATTTGAGGCTCCCATTCACCCCCCCTCTGGTCGCCGTTTCCGGTCCTTCAGTTAAATCATGGTAATAATATTTTACTCATCAGGGTTGAATAATGCAGTAGATCCGAATGAAAAAAGAAGCAAACAAAAGCAACCAGCTACCTGCGTTGCGTTGCGCAGTCCTTAATTAGCGAGGGCGCGGAAGGCGGCGGCGACACGGCGGCGCGACGCAATGGCCGTCGTTGTTGAGTGCGGCGTGCGGCGCGCGGTCTGCAATATATGTGGTGTGTCGTCCCGCGCTCCCGCGTTCGGTTTACCATCACGTATTTACGTGGATTGTGCCGGCCGGCCCTTATCAGATCTGTTTCCGATCCGGGACTACATTGGCTAACATGTATAGAACTGTACGTGTAGATAGAAGAGTACGTACAAACGACGCGCTGCGCTAACTAGAAAGGGAAATTAGAGGTTGCCTATTGGGTTAGCAAAGGAAATTTCTTATAACAAAGGCTAGAAGAGAAACACAGAGCAAGAGCATCCATTACTCTCAACCGATTTATATCAACTAACAGTGTTCCCTGCACAATTAAAAAAGGCTTATAAACAGGGATAGGTCGAATATGACGTACGTTCGTCTGAAAAGGAGATGAACTTGAGAAAGCTAGCGGTAGACATTGAATAGTGGGAACTGGGATGGACGACAACCTGCACATATAGCCAAAGGAAAAGTAGTGTCTCAAACATGAAGCATTTTGCATGTGCTTTGCGTCTAGTTGGATGTGGTTCAAGTGGAACGAAACAGATAGAGCTTAGTCCGGCCTAGACATCCCCTGTGACAAAAACAGATCGAGATATTTTCCAGCCTCAACTATATATATAATATATCATCAGGGCCAGTAAAGGGAATAAAATCATGTTTTGGCATTCCAACTGGATTTTTTTTTTTGTTTTGACGTGAGGGCATTCCCCCATTTCCATTAATCATAACGGAAATACATTGTTTCAAGAGTTCGCGGGAAACAAAGCAAAAGGGACAGTTTTTTTCGAAATCACGCATGTGCGTGTATTGCTTTAAGAGAAAAAAGAGTTTTAGTACACGGTCTGCTGCAGCTGGGGGCGAGATGCCGTGGCTACGGCAGACGAATTACAAACTGGACAATAATCACCGGCTTCAACGATGGTGCTATATATGGAGGTGTACTAACTTAGGAAACTAAATTGTGCGACTGGGCGACCGAGCGGAAACGAACCTAACCCCGACGGGGTGCCGACCGCGCCGCACGCCTCTTGAGCTGTGGAAACAGCTCCCTCATGCATTCACGCCGTGAAGAAGAGATGTCACCGCCGAAGGCCTCGTGGAACCAGATTGTGATAGTTGGGTTCGGGGTTTCGGACGCCGCGATCGCCGGCCGGCTGGATCATTTGTTGAGCATCACCCGGCGAGCCTGACGCTCCGACTGAGGATCATGGTAGGCTAACTTGGCCGCCAGGCGCATACTGCGGCGCAGGCGCCACTCGTCCTCGTTGATGGAGGATGTCCACAGGCGTGGCGGATCCGCCACAAGGGGAGGCTCAAGAGGCCGCCTCAAGTTGTCGATGAAGGCGGGTCGGTCCCAGAGCAGGACCGTGGGCCGCCGGCGGCGAGGCGGGTGGTGTGGGCGCGGGGGGGGGGACGGGTTGGACGATCCAGCGCGCGCACCGTTGACGGCCCCTAGTCCCACCCCGCACGATGCCCCGCCATCCTCGTTGAGGTTGGCGTCCATGCAGGTGGGCTGTACTGGCGAGGTCGGACCTGAGCTACCCTTGTCCATGCCAGAGGGAGACAGGAGCTCCACCTCCGACACCGACTGTCATGCCCCCACCTCCTCCTCCATGGGATCAAAATCCTGGCGTGGGACAGGGTCCGCCACAGGCTGGAGAATTGCCTGTGTCGGCACCTCACCACCCAGCGAAGAAGGGCAAGAGCCTCCTTGCTGAACCGCAGTGCCATGGACCCTACACATGGACACATCGAACCTCAAAAAGCGGTGTGCCAGGAAGTCATCCAGCGCGGCATCATCAGCAAGCGCGAGAAGAACAAGAGGGGCCCGGGCCGCACTCCTGTTGGCGATGATAGTCTCCACCCTGGGACGGATGTCATCGTCCAGAGGCAGAGAGGCTGGCAGTGGCAGCGGTGGTGGCGAAGGCGACGCGAGCGGCCGTTGCAGCTGAGGAGGCGAAGCGTCGGCAGAATTGCGCTTCGCGGAGGCCTCCCAGCTGTGGCCATGCCTACGGGGAGAAGCACAGCCGCTCGTGCATGCCTTGGCTCGATGTCCAGCACCCCGTAGCGCAGACAGTGCGACAGGGAACGGCACAGAGCAGCGACGTGGCCGCGAGCGAGGCAGTTGAAGCAGAGACCCACCCACCACGGCGAGACTGGATGACGACGCGCGGGCGCCGCCTTCCGCGGGCGGTTGGCGCGCCCTAACACGCCGGCCAATGCGGGTTGGTCGGCCTCCGACTGTGGCCGCTGCGGGAGCACCAGCTGCCAAACCTCGGCATCCAGTGGGGTGGCGCAGCGGCTGTGGCCGAGCCGAAAGTGAACCGGTCATCAACACGGGTCCGGCGGGTCGGCGTGGCCCGTGGTGGAGGCTGATTTCCTGCGGCGGTGCCGCCATCGACATCTCTGAGGCTCTTCGACGGCCGCACTAGAAGATGCAGCTCAGCGTGCACCTGAAGGTAGGAGGGCGCCGCCGCACGAGGAAGGACCGTCCCAGCCCCGGCCGAGGTCCTCGAGACCTCCAGGCTGGGGGAAACGACCCCCTTGGGGGTGGCACCGTTGTGGGTGCCAAAGCCGCGAGCCACTGGCACGTCATCCATCTCGTCATCAGAGCAGTCCTCGACGAGGACATCATCCCACCTCATCGCCTTGGAGCGGCCAGAGGAGGCGGGGAAGAAAGGGGGGCGGCAGGGGAGAGTGGTTTACGTTGGGAAGCGGCTGTGCAGGCCACCGTCACCGCGGCGGAGGTGGCCGCAAACGGACCGGCGCGCGGGCTCCCACAGGCCACTAGGGCGGCGCCGGATGCGGCCGCTGGCGCGCCGGGCGGAGCAGCAGCTTCCTGCGATGGTGGGGTAGCGGTGGAGGCCAATGACGCGCCGGAGGGGACCGTGGAGGTGGCGGCTGTCAAGGCCAACACAGGGCCGGCGGCGGCAAGGACCACCGTCCCAGCTGCCGACCCCTGGTGCTGGGCCTCTCCGGCCAAGGGAGCGGCGCCGGGCGCGGCACCCGACGGGCTCGGGGGGGAGCAACCGGCGGCGGTGGCGCTCTACGCCGCACGCGCGCAGCAGGCCGGGGAGGCGAGAAGACGAGGAGGTGAGGCGAGTTCCACCCATGGGGCGGTAGATCGAGCGGTGGGGAGCCCGGATGCGCGGCTAGATTGGAGGGAGGTGGGGTGCGGGTGGAGATCGGCGTGGCGTCATCCTGGGATTCGGACGGGTCGGGGGCTCGCAACTTTCCATTCAAGACAGGATAAAAAGGGGGGACAGTTTCAGGATACATTGGGACGATACCCATTGCTACCAACAGTACATAGCGACTACGTAGACAGCGTCTAGAACAACTCTAGAGAACTTGTGCAAAAGTAAGCTAAACTTGAACAGCTGGCGCTCAACTGCTGCCTCAACACGAATTTATTCCTTTCTTTTTGCTTCATCTTCAGCGAGTCACTCCTGCTCATCTTCAGGTACATCCTTTAGCTGCAGACGCGCCTTCTTCTTCTACTCAGCCACTATCTGATTTGTTGCTGAGATCCAGACAACAGTTGGCTATGATTGGCTAACATGATGCCGGAGGCTTGATGAAGATGAGGGGCATTTGGTCTTCAGGGTGTAAAGAGGTCAAACCAATTGAACCTGGAAGGAGATCCAATGTCACCTAGCTGAAGCCGAGACTGCTAAAGAGATGGTGTGGAGATGATTATGAAGATGGAGACCAAAACTCAAATGACTGTAATCCTGCTTCTCTGGCTCTGGTGGGATGAACATAATAGATTGAGAGAAGAAGGGAGGAGGACTGCTTGTGAAATTGCGTATATCACTGCCAGTAGCGGACCGAGCCAAAGATTCACAACATTTTCATCTGATGAGCCCGGGCGGCTGGCTGGGCTCGCCGGGCGGTGAGTCCGCCTATGATCATTGCAACTCTTGCTGACAGGTTTCAGGCAAAAATGCACACAGGTCTGTTGTTGGATTCCAGTCAGTTCCAGTTCTGGAAAAAATGCCACTTCGAGGGGAACTCAAGATCAACTTGGACGGCGCATTTGATCACAACACAGGAACCGGAGGCTGGGGGTATATCATCTGTGACGGACCAAGGCTCGATGACCATGATGGGGGCCGGAAAAGATGCCCTCAGGCGGAACTGCTCAGTTGCTTGGCTGCAGTCAAAGCTTCTGCACATTTGGGTCTGCACAGCTTTGTGGTGGAGACGGATGCTTCGTCAGTCAAGACAGCCTTGGAGGGTGTTGAGTCTTGGGATCAGCATGGGATGTGTTGGTGAGGCCTGAGGCTCTGCTCAGATCGGTTCTGGTCTGTGGAGGAGCACTATGAAGAGTCAATCAAGATGAAAATAGATATTCCTTGGAAAATAAAAAGAAGAAAATAAATATTGTCATTAATTATCAAAACTATAAATGGGTCTTTCACCTGGTAAATGCCTCTTCCTTTATATAGAACGGAAGACAAGTCAAATTTTACGCTTTATTAGACAACATTAGAGGTTGCCTATTGGGTTAGAAAGGGAAACTTCTTAACAAGCTAGCTAGAAGACAGTAGTCAAGACGTCCTTTCCTCTCAACTGATTTATCAACTAACTGCACAAAAATGGCTTATAATCAGGATAGGTCGAATATGATGTGCGTTCATCTGAAAAGGAGATGAACCTGAGAAAGTTAGCGGTAGACATTGACTAGTTGGATGGACCGACAACCTGCAAAAAGCCAAAGCAAAATAGTGTCTTGAAATCATAAACTTGGACATTTCACAAGTGCTTTGTGTATATGCTACATGTGGTTCAAGTTGAATGAAACAGATAGAGCTTGGTCAGGAGTAGCGACATCCCCTATATGACAGATTGAGATCTTTCAGGCCTCGACAATCAATCAGGGCCATTAATGGGAATAAAACCATGTTTTGGCATTCTAACTGGATTAATGGCACGGCTCCAAGGACCGCCACATCATCAAAAACACAATAAATAGAAGGATAATAAATACTCTTAGACTCTATGATAGAGTCTGACTTGTGAATGCCCTAACTGGATTAATGGCACGCTCCAAGGACATCTCGCCAAACCTTTGCAACAAAACATGTTGAAAAAAACAAAACGGTACTACAAGCATTGCAAGACAAAAGATTGATCAGACATGTGATAGATCGATAATCACACAAGTAGATACATGATTCTTCGGCTCTTTGGTGCAAAATCAGTAATTCACCAAAAGATATTGAATGTGAGGATCAAATCACATGGCAATATTACTACAGATCTCATTCAGAGCACTTATCATTCAGTTCAATGGAATACAAACAAACTGAAGATTTTTTTTTGCGAAAACAAACTGAAGATTAACCCAATGTAGAGAGCAAAAATATAACTCAAATGATGTTTTGCTGTATGGACTTCGTTTTTTTCATGGACTTCAGAGTGGTGGTTGAGTAATGATGAAGGCATGGAAAACTATTGCCGGATTTGACTTTATAATTGCAAAACCAAAATACAGTCACTTTTAACAGATTTAGGTAGCATTCACCGATCTCATAATGTCATAAGAAACTAGTACATTTACCCGATGTTACGTATACATGGCACGTCTATGCCTCGACCTTCTCCCTGAGCTCATTAAGGATCGATGGGAATTTTAGCACCAGCTGAGCAAAACCATAGGTTAACACAGCCTTCCTGAAGTTCTTCTCTTCTATGAAAAATTCAATGCACTTCTTTTTCAGCTCCGGACAGTTGTAAGTTTCAGCACACATCAAAGTGGTAGCTACTGTATCCACTGATATTTTATCCCGAAGCTTGTTGGCACACATAATCTTCAGGCGATCCAACGCGAATCGGTCAGCGGCTGCAAGCAAGTCCTGGAATATCTCATGCAGGGAGCCTCCGAGTTCAGCTTCGTATTCAGGACATGCATCAGTGTATATGAACCTAAGCATGACTCTGAACGTTGCCGGCGTGATATCATGTAAGGTGATGGATGGCATCTTGGCGTCCGCCATGGAGCCCAGGAGTTGCGCCTTGAAGACCGGTGAGCGAGCGGCAAGCACAGCGCGGTGAGCTGGGAACTTCTCGCCATCGATGACGAATGAGACATCAGAGCCCTCCGCAGAATCCAGCAGGAGGCCGAGATGGCTTCCCATGTCTGATGGCGGCACCTCGACGGGGTCTTCATCAAGCACAACTTTGACACTACAAGTGATGATGAACGAACCTTTGGTCACGTAGAGCGATTGCAGGACGCTTCGATCCACAAAGCAAGGCCAACCCCAACTATCCTTGGCACTGCCCATTGTTTCCAAAGCACGCACCAATCTGTGGGAAGATGGCGTGCCGTCTTTGCCCATCAGGAAGGCCTCGAAGATAGCTTTTACGCCTTTAGATTGGCTCTCGTGCTGAAGGAAGATAGATAAGTACTGATAGTTGCCTCTTTTGTCCCCACGTGGGTAGCAGGTGATCCTCCAGGGGATCCCACCAGCGGAGAAGACCTCGGAGCTGACTGAGTGCCCGATGGAGACCTTATCCGTCTCCAGAAAGTTAAGTTTGAACTGATGCATGAAAGAAGCATCGAATGTACTGGTACTCATGTTCATTGGCAGAAAGACTGAAACAAAATGTTGGTTGTGGCCTATTTTGAATCAACATTACACATGTGTCAGATCAGCAAGTATCGATGTAAATGTAATTCACTATCAGACATGCACATAACATGAAAACAAAATAAACTACCCGGTTGACTCAAAGAGCACCGAAAATAGAACAGGGTAATAATACTGCAGTCCAAAACTTCATGTTTGCCGCCGCAACAATTGACTCATAAGCAGTGGCGGAGGACGGAAAAAATTTTGAGGTATTGCAAAGTCAACCAAGTGAAATGAGCATAAATTTGCCAACCCAATTAAATAATTATCCACAGAAATTATATAAAATAAGTAAATAAATTGGTGAATTCAACGGTCAATGAACAAACAGAAAAGTGTTTTAGCCAAAGGCCTTGGACGAGTCTATCGATTTTGCTTGCTTGCTTGTTGTGTCGAACTGCCGGCGAGTGTCCGTGACCTCAGTTAGCTTTGCGTCATCGATCGTCGTTAAGGAGAACATATGGATGCTAGCCCACCAAAGCCGTGCAGTCCACAAAGGCCCATAGTAACGGTTCGTTGAGGCAAGTCGATCGAAGTTATCTTCTTCTCCTTAGAGAAAATGGCTAAAATGTATTAAAATGTTTTTTTTTTTTTTGAAAAGGCATGTATATTAAAATGTTATTAGAGCTTAGGTTAATTGTTTGGAATCCTATTTGAGAGAAACGAATGTTAGGAGTCCTATTATAGCGAAACTAAACGATTGGAAGATTATTGTAAAGTATATCAGAAATGACCATTTCAAATTCACAAAATACGAGCATGCATGGAGTCTCAAAAACCATCTCTACAGAATGTGGAGTGTAATATAATCTACCCTTCGAATAGCTCGATCTATCACACACTAGCGGCCGGCCTAGCCTATCTAATTTCTTCCTCAGGATTGAATGCTTCCTGAGGTCTAAAAGCTGCGGGGCATAAAAAAGAAGAAAATAACACACACCAGGACTTGCCGACGACGACCTGAACCTTAGCTTGCCGACGATGATGAGGCGAGATGAGCCCTGCGCCGTTACGCGGTGCTTGTGCGTGGGGTTGCAGTTAGTTAGCCGGAGCGCAAAGCGAGAGCAGAGGACGGCAACGCGGCGCGACGACGCGAACACGCGATGCCCGTCGCTGCGAGCGCGCGCGTGCGGTAGATCTGGTATGTGATGTGGCTGGCGTCGTCGTCCCACGTCCGGTTTACCTAGGTCATCACGTATTAATACGAGCAGGATATCCAAAATCAGATCCTAGATACGGAAAACAGAATTGGAACACATAGACGTTGAGTGGAGTGTTCCTATTTCTATTTTGAATTAGAATTCGTTTTCAGCTTATATATTATATGAAAAACATATGCCAAACGTTTCAATGGACCCAATATATATTGGAATCGGACTCCTAGCTAGACACGAGTTGTTTTAACACGTGTGAGTACAACTTATGAGTCGGGGGTCACATAGATTTTGCAATCGGACTCCGTATCGGGACAGAAAGACCAGCCCCGTCCCACAAATTTCATGGGCCCTTGGGCCAGTAAGACGCTAAGGGCCCGACTATCTAATATTTTCTTATGAAAATTGAAGTATATAATATTGATATGAGATATTTATAGCATATATTTAATTCTTGAAAAATAATACATCAAAAGAAGGTAAAAGGAGCGGCAAAATATTTCTTGATGCAAAATCTTCAAGAACACTTTAAAGATTAATTGTATTCATTTCAGCTGATACTACTATCACTAGAATTGTTAACATAATATGATATGCAATAGAGGCATTTGGATAGCAATCTGCAATTTGAACAAAGTGAAGAAACTCAGATGCAACATCTAACATGATAAAATAAAGTATTGAATTACAAATCCAATCCCTAATTTGTACGAATTACAAATCAAATCAAATCCCTAAGTTAGTGGGTATTGATATGTACACTAAAGTACTGAACTTATTACCTCCACCGTGAAGAGATCAAGAGGGACGTCCTGCTCGTCCGTGCCCTATCCTCCGTGCTCGATCTACAATCGTGAACTGCTCCGTGCTTATGCTGGATTGACGATCGTGGAGTGACGCGGAGTCGCCCACGCCATGGGACTCGCGAAGTCGCGATCCAGAATACGAGCGGGAGAGCGCCGAGCGGCCGCCGCCAATCTCTACTTGTCTTGCAGGTTGATGGGCTGATAGCTCTACTATACAGTATACACATGTACCCTCATGGGCCCCCAGCCTCATGGGCCCATGACGGGTCTGAGAAAGACTTACTCTAATTCGTATGAGCACAAGTTAAAAATGGATGGACGAAAAAATACACCGAAAATTTTGCCTCATTATTATTAGGTACTAGCAAATTTGCCCATACGTTGCTATGCGTCACAAAATCCATACTACTCCCTCTGTTTAAATTATAAGACATTTTGACTATTCTATAAAGATTGCTTGCTTTTACAATATAACAAGCCAAAATCGATACCTAATAATAAAGAGCAAAATACTCGTGTCGCTACAAGTTTTGTCCCATATCTATTGCAACGGGTTTCATCATTTTTAGAAAATAATAGAAACCTGTTAGATATTTTTGCACCGGGAACCTAAACTATTTTCATATGCATTTTGGGTTTTTATCATATTGAAAATAATTCAAGTTTATGCCAATTATTATGTTCCAGATCAAGTACCCTAACATTGAGTTTCTTCCATTCCCATTGGTTTATATTGCTAACTTTTGATAATTTATTTAAAACTTTCCAAACTGCCTCAGGTTGTCTATGGTATTTTTATGCCCTTAGACTTTTAAAGATTCTGATTTCACACATGGTTACACTCTATGGTCAAAAGGAATTTAACAAAATTTGAATTATAAATTTTGGATTTGATTTTTTATATGGATTTTATAAGTTTTAGTTATTTTGTTCTTTTTGGAAAAAATAAGAAGCTAACAAAACACTTTGTAACCTCTCTGCCGTTGTGGTCCGTGTCGCTCTCGTCCACTATCTCCATGGTCATGGTGTTTGAGCATGGCAGGGTCCATCAGCCAGACCTCAGGGCAGGTCATGTCGTGTGGAAACCAGGCAACCACAGCCCGTACCTGAATAATCTGATGAGGCCATCAACCGTCCCAAGTGCGAACTTACTCACCTAGAACCCTCCATTTTTTCTATTCTTGGTAACAGCTCTTTGCAGAATTAGATGATGAACTTACTCATGTACTCTTCGAACGGCTTATAACATTGCGTATTTTTTTATGTGTAGCGAAATTATCATCGCTTTGCAAAATTGTTATTGCTATTATTGATTTGCAAAAAAGCCATTGCACTTTTTTTATTTTTTCTATTTCATTATTTTATTTTTCCTTATTATGTTTTTCTTTTTTTTCTGTACGGACTAGAGGGTCGCCTTATTTTCCTTACTATGTTTTCTATATTTTCCTTTTTCTGTACGGACTGGAGAGCTGACTTTTTTTTATTTCCTTTCTGTAAGGACGGGAGGGCTCCAGATATTTTTTTTATCTCACGAACTCAGACGCTTTTTTAAGGGTCGGGGCTACGGGGTGACCTCACGTAGCTAGCAGGCAGAATCTGGCGGATAGAAAGGGGGTGGTAATTTCCACGATTAATTATTAGAAAAAAAAGAAGAAGAAAAAAGAGAAGAAGAGAAGACGAGTAGAAGAATATAGATATAGATAAAAATTTATTCTAATATTTTTTATAAATTTGGGGATTTCCCATTCCCATTCAAGAATGAACGGAAATACAATGTGCCCAAAAGTTTTGATAGAAGAAAGAAAAAGAAGGAGACTAGACGCCCCTGGAAAGAACAAAGGACTGATTACAGATTGCGTTTGTCCACCAACGCAAAAGGAACCGTAACTCAGACTTGATGACAGTTGTAACTGAACTGATGTTCAGCTTACAGAACAAGGTTTCATGATGAGTACCATTACAGTTTGAAATAATAGCACCACATTTTCCATCTTACCGCGTTTCCTTTTTGAGACCACCTTTCGCGTCTTCTCTCTGTGCTACTTGTGAGATCCATCAGCTTCGCAGTCGTCTTGGTGATCATCATTGGATCGTTTTGGTTTCTTAGCCGCCATGAAGATTGACCCCTTCATCGATTGCCTCTTCTCCACGTCTGGAAATAAGCCTGCCCAAAAGTACATCAGAACTCTAATATGACATATTATCTCCAATGGAGATTTGATTAGTTTTTTTGTCAAAACAAGCTTTATTTCTTGCACACCAAATGGCCCAGCATACAGCAGAAAAAATTTATTCTAATATGAAGACAAGAAAAGCTATTGTCAGCATTTAACAAATTAATTAAGTCAAGAAGTTATTTTGGTTAATAAAATTTGGTATCATAGATGCAAAACATAACATAATTAGGTAGCATTCTCTGATCAAATAATGTCATAAAACTACTATATTTATACGATGGTACATTGTTACGTATACGTGCCACGTCTATGCCTTCACCATCTCCCTGAGCTCATCAAGGATCATTGGGAATTTTAGCACTAGCTGAGCAAAACCATAGGTTAGCACAGCCTTCCTGAAGTTCTTCTCTTCAACGAAAAATTCAATGCACTTCTTTTTCAGCTCCGGACAGTTGTACGTTTCAGCACACATCAAAGTGATAGCTATTGTATCCACTGATATTTTATCCCGTAGCTTTTTAGCACACATAAGCTTCAAGCGATCCAACGCGAACCGGTCAGCGACAGCGAGCAAGTCCCTAAACATCTCACGTGAGGAGTCTCCGAGTTCAGTTTCTTCAGGACAAGCATCGGTGTACATAAACCGAAGCATGACTCTGAACGTCGCTGGTGCGATATCATGCAAGGTGATGGATGGCATCTTGGCGTCCGCCATGGAGCCCAGGAGTTGTGCCTTGAACACTGGTGAGCGAGCGGCAAGCACAGCCCGATGAGCTGGGAACTTCTCATCGTCGACGATGAATGAGACATCAGAGCCCTCTGCAGAATCCAGCAGGAGGCCGCGATGGCTTCCCATGTCTGATGGTGGCACCTCGAGGGGGTCAAGCGCAACTTTGATGCTGCAATCGATGATGAAGGAGCCATCATTGGTCACGTAGGTTAACTTGAGGAAGCTTCGCAAAACAAAGCGAGGCCAACCCCAGCTATCCTTGGCGCTGTCCTTTGGTTGCAAAGCGAGCACCAACCCGTAGGAAGATGGAGTGACGCCGTCTTTGTCCATCAGAAAGGCCTCGAACATAGCATTGACGACGCTGCCTTTGGATTTGTTCTCGTGCCTGAGGAAGATAGATACGTACTTATCCTTGTCCTTTTTCTCCCCACACGGGTAGCATATGATCCTCCACAGTTGCCCACCAGCGGAGATGACCTCGGAGCTTACTGAGTGCCCAATGGCGACCTCCTCGGTCTCCAGAAAGTTGAGCTTGAACTGATGCGTGAAACAAGCATAGAATGTGCCGGTACTCATGTCCATTGGCGGGGATATTTTTTACCTATATTTCGAATCAACATTTACATAAGTGTGAGTTCAGTAAGTCTTAATGTAGTCCACAATATCAAACAGGAACATATAACACCATGATAACAAATTATAAACTACCCCGTTAAGACTGACACTGAGATTAAAATTCGAGTCACCGAAATAAAAAGGGGTCATTATTTGTATATGCCATTAGTTAATTTGTCATGAAAGATCATCTCAACATATTGTTAAATGTGTTTTTTTAGAATCGGGGCATCCCCATTCCCATTTCATTGAAACGGAAATACAACAAGTTAGAGACAAGTTCAGGAGAGAAACTAGAGACTGCCTAGAAGGGGGCAAAGAAAAGACCCTAGGACATATTCTTAAATGTGTTATAAATGACCCTTCAAATTAACAAATAAAGTATACGAGTGACGAACTGATGATGCACAGAGTCTCAAAAATCATCTCAACAGAATGTAGAGTGTATTGCAAACTACCATTGGAATCAAATATAGCTAGATCATCTATCATCCCTCTAGACTATTTAATTTCTTCCTCTGAATTAAATACAGTTGTTCCCTGATCCTGAGGTCCTAAAGCAGCGAATAAAAAAAAGGAAAAACACTAGTACCTGCCTGAAGAAGCCACACGTGCGCTTGCCGATCGATGAGCTTGTTACGCGGTGATTGAGGTTGCGCTGCTGTGTGCCAGCGGCGGCCGCCAGCGAGCGCGAAGGGGCCGGGCGGCGACACGGCGCGACGCAATAATGGCCGTCGCTGCGAGGACGTACGACTGCGTGCGACGAGGTCTACTATGTGGTGCCGCGCGTCCGGTTTACAATTTTACATACGGTCATCACGTATATATATTTCACGTGGACTAACATGGATGCGAGCTAGGAGACCGTCTCCTGTTCAGAATATCGATGAACTGATGAAGTCGACTCGTATTCTTTCTTCCACGTACTTACGCTCCCATAGGCACATCCATCCAAATATCCAATTGATCCGGATCCTGCACAGAATTATGTGTCGGTTCCAACTCCCTAATACAAAAATATCTTTAGATAGGAGATAAATGCTTTGAATTACAGAGACGGTCAAAAAGTGTACTCGTTTTGAAAAACAACTCTCAATTCCAAATTAATTATATGATGCTTTGGTTTTTCGAGATACAAAGTTTTTGCCGTGATTAAGATGCACACAATGTCCCGGCTCCAGGGGATATACTAGCTGCCACTGCCTCAAAAAGTGCTCATGTGTGGCAGGTTGTTTGTCTTCAACTCGTGTACTACTCGAAACGTCTTCTTTGCTGTCTTTGCACCTTGCAAAGGCTTTGCCGCGTGCCGTACTTGGCAAAGAGCACATGAAAAAAATATTGCCAAAGACCTCTTTGCCGATAGCCATTCATTCCTGAGTCTACTCTCGACAAAAATAAATGGTCGTTGTCACGGCGGTGGTGACGGTAACGGCGGCTTTGCCGAGTGCCGCGATCTACGCACTCGGCAAAGCGGTCGTCTTTGTCGATGTCGCAGCCTTTTGCTGAGTGTCGACAGCTGGCACTCGGCAAACAGTGAAGGCAGGTAACGGCCATTAGTTGATGCAGCTGTTTGCCGAGTGTCCATCTTTACCGATAGCCTGACACATGGCAAACTTTCTCTTTGTCGAGTGTCTATCTTTGCCGAGCGTCTGACAATCGGCGAAGTAGGGGTTTACTGAGTGTCGGACTTTGTTGAGTATCTGACACTTGGCAAACCCCCTCTTTGCCGAGTGTCCATATTTACCGAGAGCCCAACGCATGGCAAACCTTCTTTTTGCCGAGTGTCTATCTTTACCGAGCATCTATCTAGCATCTGACACTCACCAAAGTAGGGGTTTACCTTGTGTTTAACTTTGCTGAGTGTATGACACGTGGAAAACCCCTTTTTTCCAAGTGCGGCACTCGGCAAAATAGCTCTTTGTCGAGTGCCCGATAGAATACACTCGGCAAAGTATTTAACACTCGGCAAAGGGGGGCGTCTCCAGTGGTGGCAGAACCGGAGGCACAAGGTGCCGCCACACCCAAGCTAGCGGATCGATACGAGGAGTGGGTGGGAGGCAGAGGACAACGATGACTTGGAGATGATGGTAGACGTTGGGGGTTTTGGATCAATCTGACGGGAGGGAAGGCAAGGAAATATGTTCAACGCTGACTACCACACGGCGATGGGGAAGGCAGCAACGAAGAGCAGAATGTGCAGCTCATGTTGTCGGCCACTACGACGCCACCCAAGAAACCTTGCTCCTCCGAGTCCTGATGTCCTGCTGGTTCATGAAGCAGAACAACATGTTGTCGCTGACGCTCTCACCATCGTTATGTCATCCACACAGAAGAGAAGGCAAACATAGAGCGCAGCGACGTGTTACACCATGTGCTGAGGGTATTGCGAGCACCAGGACAGCACCCGCAGCATAGCCTTGCCGACCACTAGCCTCCTCATCCCGCTTGTAGTTAGCCTACCATGCATGCTGCCGGTCTCCTCGCCCCATCTAACACACCACCGAAGGTGACCACTGTGATCATCAAACCGATGGAGCGAGGTTGAAGACAAGGACAAAATGAAGTCATTTCTCATGCATTCTCTATCACCATGAGTACAAGAAATTAATCAGTGTGATATGTTATGAAAAAAATGCATGCTTTTATATTAATGGTATTAGATAAATTTCTGAATTAGCAGTGTCCATTAGCAAATGTTTCAGATGCCATTGAGCAAAATTTCCATAGTAGGAACCTATCTAATTAATGGATTCTTCCCAGAGGCCATTATGGCCCCATGGAATGGAGGACATTTTTTCCTGTTCCTATTGTTCGTGTGAAATGCTTGTACATTCCTATGAAGTTCATGTGTTCCAAATAGACCCTAGGACTGTTATGGACCAACATCCTATTTTAGTTCTCTTATAAATCAACAAAAAAAAATCAAATCCATAACGGGTATGATTGATTTTTGGGCACATCAGCAAACGTTTCACACATATTGATAAAAAACCTGGTGATTTATTGATAACGAAAGTATACTCCGTAGGCCGCATACATAGTGTTAGAAGTTTTACATTGAGTCGTGTAAACTTTCCTCTAATCTCGTGCAGAGTTTTTAGTAGAGTCGTAGGAAGTTTTTCTGTAAGGCGTAAATTGTAGATGGCAGGTGATGTGCCCTGGCCAGCTACGACCGCCAGAGTCTTTCCCCGTCACGACGGCCTGTGCTGCGTGTCCCATGATGATCCGAAAACGTCGGACTTTGTGGAGCCGGTCGTGTGGCGGGGTGGCGGGCCTAGAGCCCATGTATCCGTCTATATAATGAAGAGAAAAACTACGACAAGGCTGCGGTTGTTGGCAGCACAAATTGTGTTTGTTTTCTTGTCTCTAGACATCAACGTGAGTTCTAGGGTTTAAGCCGCCACCGTCCTCGCAAACTTCGTGCCGTCGTCGTCGCTGATCAAGGAGCAAGCCCTGCTTCTGTTCCAACAGCTGGTATCAGCTCGTGAGTTTCGATCTTACCGGCGACGAAGATGGGAGACGCATCAGCAAGCGTCGCTCCTGGTAGAGTCAAGGAGAGTTCCCTGATGTGGCCTATGTTAGATCGCACCAACTATATAGAGTGGGCGATGCTGATGCAGGTCAACTATGAGGCATTGGAGATTTGGGAGGTGATTGAACCTGGCAAGGACGTGAAGCGAGCGCAAGATCGCCAGGCGATGGGCGCGCTGCTGCGTTCAGTCCCAAAGGAGATGTGGTCGACATTGTGAAGGAAGCAGACCGTGGTGCCAGAATTGTATCCGGATGGGAGATGGGTGCTGGACACGGGAGCCAGTAACCATATGACGGGCACCCGCTCGGCATTGACGCATCTCAATGAAAAGGTTCGTGGCTCGGTGCGTTTCGGCGATGGATCCTGCGTCGAAATTTGCGGCATCGGCTCAGTGGTTTTGGAGGGACGCCACAATGAACACAAGGTACTGACTGGTGTCTATTATATACCTAAGTTGAAGAGCAATATTGTCAGCTTGGGGCAGCTTGAAGAAGCAGGGTGTGACATCAGACTGTACAATGGGCGTCTCCAAGTTCTGGACCGTGAGAAGAAGCTGGTGATTAGTGCACCACGCACTGGAAATAGGCTGTACACCGTGCAGCTAGGAGTGGTTCCACCTGTGTGCTTGTTGTCAAAGATGAAAGATGAAGCTTGGCTGTGGCATGCAAGGTACGGCACTTGAATTTAAGAGCTCTTCGTGAGTTGGGCAGGAAAGGTATAGCCACTGGAATTCCATTGATTGATCATGTTGAACAAGTCTGTGAAGGGTGTGCTTTGGGCAAGCAACATAGAGCTCCTTTCCCAAAAGTTTCTAGTTTTCGGGCTAAGAAAGGTTTGGAGTTGTTTCACACTGACTTATGTGGACAGATCTCACCACCAACTCCAGGTGGCAAGAATTATTTCCTGCTAGTTGTTGATGATTTCAGTAGATACATGTGGGTTGAGATGCTCAGGTCAAAAGATGAAGCTTTGTCCTACCTGAAGAAAGTTAAAGCAAGGGCTGAAACTGAATTGGACAGGAAGCTGAAGGCAATTAGAACTGACCGGGGTGGTGAATTCAATTCAAATCAATTCACTGTATTTTGTACTGAATTTGGGATTAAGCACTATACTACTACTCCGTATACCCCTCAACAAAACGGAGCAGTGGAGAGAAGGAACCAGACTGTAGTTGTGATGGCTAGATGCATGCTAAAAAGCAAAGGCATGCCTGCACAGTACTGGGGAGAAGCAGTTTCAACTGCTGTGTATGTGCTTAATAAATCACCAACCAAGAGTTTGGAAGGAATTACTCCTTATGAAGCTTGGCATGGCAAGAAACCAAGTGTGGGACACCTAAAAGTGTTTGGATGTATTGGTCTTGTGAAGAATATTGGTCCTAGCATGAAGAAGCTGAGTGACAGATCAATCAAGATGGTTCTCTTGGGATATGAGGAAGGAACTAAAGGGTACAGGATGCTTGATCCAATTTCAGGCAAGTTGCATATTAGCCGTGATGTGATATTTGAGGAGGAGCTCGGTTGGGAGTGGACTGCAGGAAACCTGCAGCCTGATCATCTTGTTGTCCAACATGAGTTTACTGTTGAAGATCCGGCAATAGACGCTCCTGCTGAAAGTACAGGGGCGGGTGCAGCAGTACCGCCCTCCCCTGGAACCATACAGTCTTCGGCCAATGCATCAGGCGTACAACAAGATCCGAGGACGCCATCCACTCAATCAGGGACGCCGCTCATGTGACTCCAGGAGTTACACCATTGAGTACTGATCAAGACTTTGGATCTGAAGAAGCACCACTGAGATACAGGATGTTGTCAGACTTGTTTGATAGCACTGAAGAAGTTCAGAACTTCGAGTACAGTGGTCTATGCCTGTTAGCTGCTGATGAACCTACAAATGTTGAGCAAGCTTTAGAAGAGAAGTGTTGGAGGGATGCCATGTCTGCTGAACTCAAATCAATTGCAGACAATGACACATGGGTACTTTCAGATTTGCCTAAAAATCAGAAGGCCATAGGGCTTAAGTGGGTTTTTAAGGTGAAGAGGGACCCTGCAGGCAACATTGTGAAGCATAAAGCTAGGCTCGTTGCAAAGGGGTATGTTCAGCAACAGGGGGTGGATTATGAAGAGGTGTTTGCTCCTGTGGCAAGGATGGAAACCGTGAGAGTGCTATTAGCACTTGCAGCACAAGGTAACTAGGAGGTGCACCACATGGATGTGAAATCAGCTTTCTTGAATGGAGAATTGCAAGAAGAGGTGTATGTACATCAGCCACCCGGTTTCAGTGCTGAGATGGCCAATGGAAAGGTGCTAAAATTGAAGAAGGCCCTTTATGGGTTGAAGCAGGCACCGAGAGCTTGGAATGTCAAGTTAGATTTCGAACTAAGGAACTTGGGGCTCATAAAGTGTGAAGTGGAGCATGCTGTCTACAGGAAGGGAGAAGGTAACTCGCTGCTATTGGTGGGAGTTTATGTTGATGATTTAATTATCTGTGGGCCGGACAGTAAGAAGATTATTGAATTCAAGCAATAGATGATGAGTTTGTTCAGCATGAGTGATTTGGGTTTGCTCAGCTATTATTTGGGGATGGAGGTGCATCAAAGCTCTGAAGAAATTACACTTTGTCAGAGTGCTTATGCTTCCAAGATTGTTGAGTTGTGCAAGATGACAGGTTGCAACCCAGTTGATACACCAATGGAGGAAAGAGTGAAGCTTGTGACAGCAAAACCAGGAACCGAAGTTGAACCAACAAGGTACAGAAGCATCATTGGAAGTTTGAGGTATCTTGTAAACACAAGGCCTGATATTGCCTATGCAGTTGGGTTAGCAAGCAGGTTCATGGAGACACCAGGGAAGGAACATTGGTCCATAGTGAAGAGAATTGTGAGGTATATTGCTGGAACAATCAACTATGGTGTGAGTTTCAGAAAAGAAGAAATTCAGATTTGTCTCTACTTGGGTACACTGATAGTGATCATTCAGGTGATCTGGTACATCGTAGGAGCACTTCTAGAGTTGTGTTCTTCCTGGGAAATAATTTGTTGACTTGGTGTTCTCAGAAACAAAGAACTGTGGCTCTGTCTTCTTGTGAAGCGGAGTACATGGCTGCTGCTGCAGGGGCTTGTCAAGGCGTGTGGCTCAGTAACCTGATAGCTGGTCTGGTGGGTGATAAACCTGAAAAGTTCAGATTACTCATTGATAACAAGGCAGCTATAGAACTGAGCAAGAATCCAGTCTTTCACGAAAGGAGTAAACATATTGATACTCGCTATCATTATATTCGTGAATGTGTTGAGAATGGTGTGGTCGATGTGGATCACATAGGAACTGATGGGCAGCTGGCTGATATCCTGACAAAAGCTCTTGGCAGGGTCAAGTTCGTGGAACTGAGGATGAAGCTAGGCGTCATCAGACTGCAGCGAGATTAGGGGGTGATTTGTTAGAAGTTTTACATTGAGTCGTGTAAACTTTCCTGTAATCTCGTGCAGAGTTTTCAGTAGAGTCGTAGGAAGTTTTTCTGTAAGGCGTAAATTGTAGATGGCAGGTGATGTGCCCTGGCCAGCTACGACCGCCAGAGTCTTTCCCCGTCACGACGGCCTGTGCTGCGCGTCCCATGATGATCCGAAAACGTCGGACTTTGTGGAGCCGGTCGTGTGGCGGGGTGGCGGGTCTAGAGCCCATGTATCCGTCTATATAATGAAGAGAAAAACTACGACAAGGCTGCGGTTGTTGGCAGCACAAATTGTGTTTGTTTTCTTGTCTCTAGACATCAACGTGAGTTCTAGGGTTTAAGCCGCCGCCGTCCTCGCCGTGCCGTCGTCGTCGCTGATCAAGGAGCAAGCCCTGCTCCTGTTCTAACACATAGAGAATGCCACAATGGGACAACTATATGTAGCAGCATTATTAATTACTCCTTAGCATAGAGATATCGACATACAAACTTGAGGGTGATTGAAATATTGATTCCTAGAAGCCCAACAATCTCACAGTACATTTGTTCAGATGTTTCTGTCGACACGCGGCTCAAAATATTTGTATAGTGCAGAGTGAGTTTGCAGGCAAGCTTGGGATATTACAATACAAGAAAAAAAATCAAATGAATGTAAGAAAAACAGACATACCGAAGAACTTTAGATTTGATATTATGCAGGAGACACGCGATGCAAATAATAAGATAAATAATGATTTCACTTACCAATTTGTTAACTGGATAATAAAAAGTCTGCATCATGGTAGTAACATAATACTGCGACGACATTTTCAGAACAGAAAATTCAAGCACTTTTCAATAGACTTTAGATAGCATTTGCCAAACTCATCAAAATACCATAAAGCTAGTAGTACTACAGCCATTGGCGCTAGCATGCATATATACATGCTGCCGATCTCTATGCTCCAACCTTCTCCCTCAGCTCATCAAGAATCGATGGGAATTGTTGCCCCAGCTGAACAAAACCATCTGTCAACAGAGCCTTTGTCTTGAAGTCCTTCCCCTCCCCAAAGAAATGGATGCACTTCTTTTTCAGCTCTGGACAGTTGTATGTTTCGGCGCACATCAAAGTAGTGGAAACTGTCTTGTCAAAAAAAAAAGTAGTGGAAACTGTAACCACTGATACATTATCCCACAGCTTTCTTGCACAGAGAAGCTTCAAACAATCCAATGCGAAGCGGTCCGCCGCAGCGAGCAAGTGCTGCAACATCTCATGGGGGGAATCCCCGAGCTCGGCATCTGCTGGACAAGCATCGGTATAAATGAAACGGAGCAGCATGACTTTGAATGTCGTTGGCGCGATGTCATGCAAGGTGATGGTTGGCATCTTGGCCTCCGCCATGGAACCCAGGAGTTGTGCCTTGAAGACCGGCGAGCGGGCGGCAAGCACAGCACGGTGAGCAGGGAACTTCTCGCCATCGACAACAAAGGAGACATCGGAGCCCTCTGCACAATCCAGCAGGAAGCTGAGATGGGTTCCCATGTCTGATGGCGGCACCTCAAGACGGTCATCATCAAGCACAACTTTGACCTTGCACGTGATGATGAACGAGCCATTGGTCAAGTAGATTGACTGTAAGACGCTTCGCTTCAAAAAGCGAGGCCATCCGAAGCAGTTGTGGTCGTCGCCCAATGCTGGGAAAACGCGCACCAACCTGTAACTATGGCATAGAGATGGAGTACCATCTTTGTTCATGGCGAAGGCCTCAAAGATAGCTTTGGCATCTTTGGATTTGCTCCAATGCTCGAGGGCGATGCATAAATACTCACCATTCTCCTCTTCCCTATCCCCACGCGGGTAGCAGATGATCCTCCAGAGGTGCCCACCAGCGGAGAAGACCTCGGAGCCGACTGAGTGCCCGATGGCGACTGTCTCCGTCTCCAAAAAGTTGAGTTTGAATTGATGCGTGAAACAAGCATCGAATGTGCCGGTACTCATGTTCATTGGCCGAGATTGAAAGATGCCCATGATCGAGGTCGAGGCTTGCGCTGTTGCACCACACACGTACAGTGCTAGAGTTTGCGGGGTGCGGCAGCCCGAGAGCGCGAGGTGAGCGCAGAGGGCGGCGACACGGCGCGACGCAATGGCTGTCGCTGCGAGCGCGTGCGGTCTGTTATGTGGTGCGGCGTCCCGGCCGCATCCGGTTTACATACCATAGGTCATCAGGTGTGGACTATGCGTAGAGACCCGAGGTAGTCTCGTATTCAGGAGATCGAAGAGAAGTTGTCTCGTATTCTATTTCTTTCACGAGTACGAGTACGTAGTACGCATACGTGAATACACGACAGCCTGATAGAAACATCCATCTAGTCGCTGCTCGCGAAAAAAAGTCGATCCGGCTCCCGCACAGAATATACTGATTCCGACGCCCTGCTAAAAATTTCCTTTTTATAGGAGATATTAAATGCGCCTTCGATTTACAGACGCGGTTAAAAAGTGTGTCTGTCTTTAAAATAGACCCATTATGTTTAGGAGTTGGCCCATTTACGAAGGCACCAATAAAATACTGCCTCTAAAATGAATTATTAAGGCCATGGCCAACGCTACAGCCTGGCGTCCTGCCCCGTCCTCCACATCTGCAGCGAGCGGCCATGTCATCAGAGATGGTAGCTCTATATGGTGTCAAAGACTCCTCTGCAGGAAGCGGTGGTTTGATCTGACAAAGGTTGCAGGCTTCAATCCAACCGAGCGTTGTGGTGACGGAGCTGCACGGAGTTGCTCCATCCGTAGGACCACTCCTGTTTGCACTCGTGGACCAGACGAGGCAAGGAAGCACACCTTGCAGGCAAGATGACACACTCGTGGGCCTGGCGAGGAAGCATGGCTTGCAGCCCGTGTTGTATGTTTGGGCAGCCCAAATCGTTGATGCTTATGTGGCCTGGTAATTTAGCGTGAGGCAGTACGCACCTTGTGGCCCGCGTTGGCCCTGCCCTAACATAGATGCATGAGTGGTGTAATCTTAGATGAACCCCTCCGAAACAAAAGTGACTTTTCCTCACATGGAGGATTTGGTAACCAATGTTGGGTCGGATGAGTAATAAAAGATCTGACAATTCTTTTAGCGACTTTCAATAGCGGACCCTCTATTAATGAGGGAGAGCCCTATATAAGTCCACGTGGCACATCTAGGCGCACTATCAACATTAGTGTTGGCACCAAAAACCAATAAGTACTAGCATGTTCGAGGATGCAAACAACCTACTTGGTCGCAAAAAAGAAAATCAGTAGATCGACGAAACCGACCGAGGTGTCGGTTAGGCCATGTTGAGCCTGTTCTTTGGTTGACTCCCAAACACCTCCCACGAAGACCCATCGAAAGAGGAGCACGCGGAGTCCAAGTTGGTGGTGAAGAATTAGCCATGGGGCCTTGCACCGGATAGCATGTAGCATCCCATGGGAATTCACCGACCAGTGCGCCGTTGATGTCTTCCCTTTCAAGCTTTTGTGTGTACTAGTGATTGGCGCGCGCCCATGCGCGCCGAATGATGGCCACTGTTGACAAAGAATGAATATGACATGTTGTAAATGGAATAGAAATATTTGTTCCCATTATTGAGTTCACAGTTAGCCAATAACACGGCAACACACATGCTGTATTGAATGCTGAATTTCTAGAACAGTTGCAACATATTCAAACACTGCATATACCTTCCACGAGATAGTCCTACACCAAGTCACTATAGATGTGCAAATACTCTAGTTCATAATTTTACATGAAACACTGTTAGGAGGCGTAGTCTTTGAGATGCCACAGCACAGCATAGCGCACATAGCAAAAGTCAAAGTAACTGATGATCAGACATAGGTGTTAGGAGAATGGCACCAGCTTCTGAGGTTGATGTGATGTTTGTCGTCAGCAATCTGTTTAAATTATCAAAACAAAGGTCAATGCTTATTATGTCTTTTGCAGCTATGGTTTAAGAACTATCCGACGGCAACCGGTGCTGTACCTCTGAAAAGGTCACACGACAGAACTAAACTGGTTTCCATCAGTTGGAGCAGGCAAAAGCAAAACAAAACAGATTTCAGTTCAGACGACACGGACCAATTGGAAACTGAAAAAAGGCTACATGTCGTTACAAAATAATCCAAGAGGCAAGTTGCCACTAAACTGGTTGAAAGAGCATAAAATTGTTATCCATGAAAATGAAATCTGAACATGTGCTGAACTACTTAATGCACTTTTAGGCCGTAGATATATCTGGCACATAATACCTCTAAAATAGTATACGTATTCATTTATTGAGTACTTCGTGTGCCAAGAAACTGCACAACGTCATAGAACAGCATCAAATGCATAAGCAAAAAAAGATGTCATGGAGAAGACGATAACAATCTCCGATAAATCAAAGTGGAATATTTTTTATGCTGTAAACCTGCAATGGTCTCTAGCAGGCTGTAGGAAAGTTTGGAAACTTACAAAAAGTTACAAAACTAATACAATGAGAGTGATAGGAAAGCTCACCACTAAGCTAAATCATCATAAATCTCCTTGTAGTACCACAAGATTCACCCGCAGCTGAATGTACGAACCTATTCTTCCTCTTCCGATGTTTGAGGCAGCCAGGGTGGATGACCAAGAAGATCAAGCCATGATCTGTGGAGAATTGCAGTTCGAGCTAATAAGAACTGCTGTGTAGCAAGAGGATAACAACAGAGTTCTTATACCAATGCTGCCAAGCAACAGGAGCAGCACGCGAACCAGGCATGCCGGGCTCGCCTGCAGTGGGTGCCGCCGCATCGAGCACCGAGGGTGACACGCCCGTGCTCCCTGGCCGTGCCACCTGGGACGCCGACACGCCGCCCGCCTGCGCCGGCAGGGGCACCCGCCGAGACCCCGCACGCGCCGGACGCGCCGGGGATGAACGCCTACCAGATTTGCGGCCGCCCGGGTTTGCTGCCAGCGCCCATCGGGAACCCCGGCTCGCACGGTGAGCTGCCGCCTGGAACGCCGCTCGTGCTGGCCGCCACTTACCTCCACGCGGCAACAGCAATGAATAGCACGGCGGAGGCGTTGCCCGTGAGCCACACCGGGGATCTACCGCGACAGGGACTGCCGCGACGAAGGCTCCCGCGCTAGTGCACCGCCGACGGGGTGAACCACTCGCGCCGTCGCCACGTCGAGCCACCAACGCCGTGGTGGGCACGCTGGCCCGATGATGCCAGAGCACCTGGACCGGGGCCGCCACGCCGGAGCCCGCATCATCCCCTTGCGCCCGCGACCGTGGCCGGGCAGCTCACCAGGGTCATGAGGCCTGTCGGTCGAGGTATTCGATCCGCGCCGACGCGCCGGCGTGGGGATGCGTGACAGCCGAGCCGACGCGCCGGCTCCCTTGCGCCACCATGACGGCCCTCCTAGCTGGGGCCAGGCCTCCACGCCAGGCTGCACACCTGCTGGGCTGCGGGGTGCGCGTGTGCTGAGCCGCCGCGCTGGCCCCTCGCGTCGCCGCACCTGCGCCTGCTCTCGCACGAGCCGCCGCCATCCGAGCCCGTCGCTCCATCAGACAGGAAGCTGCCGAGGCGTCCCCTCAGCTCTGCTGCGCCCTCGGTTGGGCTGGTGCCGAAGAGGCGTAGACCGTCCGGGCTCGCCCCTACCCCTCCCCTTCGGTCCGGCACACGCGGATTGCAGTGCCGAGGTTGGGGACCTGGGCTCGATGGAGGGAGCGGACGAAGCACGAACGTGAGGACTGGGAGATCTGAGCTTCACCAGAGCTAACAAGAATGAGAGCGGGAGAGAGGGTAGCCTACCTCGCCGCCAATGCTAGATCCGCCGCCGCCTGTGCCACGGCGACTGCGCGCCGGGTCGCCGATGACCAGGGCCGCGTCGCCACATCCGCCTGCCGCCTGTGCCAGGGCCACCGCGCGGAGGGTCGCCCGGGATGCCCGCGGCGCTCGCAGCCACAGCCACAACCAGTGCTACGAGCAAGCGAGAGAGGAGTGCTGACGGCAGACAAGAGAGAGAGAGGAAGAGCCATGAGGAGAGTGGAGAGAGGGAGGAGAAAGCGCGGTGCACATGCTGATATTTCCCGCGCGCCTGCGCCACGGTCGTCAAAAAGCGCGCGTGACGGTGCTGGAGAAGCGTCCCTGGCCAATCACAGCTCGACAACGAAAAGCACGCTGAGTGGGTGCCCGACGCTGGCCATTCTGTGCTCGACAGCGCACCAGCAAAGCATGGCCCGCCATTTTCAGCCACGCCCACGCTCCACTCTCCAGCGGATGAATGACCCCGCACCAATCGCCGATCAACAGCGGCCCCGCCCAGCCAACAAACGAACGACACGGACGCCTGCACCTGACGTACGGAAGGCAGGGCCGGCAGCTGAACTCCTGTTGATAACTGAACGAAGGTCAACGAGCCTCGCGCCACCGATCCAAATCGCAACGGCCCAAATTTTTTTCACTGACGTGGATAGCGGGAGGCCGCAGTAGCGCCTCCCGTTCTAGTCTCTTTAGATGCATATACTTGAAGGCCCATCCTAGCTAGCTCTAACAGCTTCGACCTAGCATCGCTTACAAAAAGGGCTCATTCAAGTCCTCTTTTCTGCAATTTAGGGACATGATGCTATAGAAAACACAACATGTTGTGCCAAGAAAAGCCAGTGAACTGAACATTTGAGAGACTTGGACAATAGTGTATAATGGAGAATGGAACTCACCAAGAGAAAACTGAAGGGTACCTAATTTGTTTTGCATGGTTTTGTCAAATTCATGCCGATTGATAAAGTGGGGTACATGTTGCAATATGTATGTGGAGTTTATATCCATAACTGTTGTGGGACATGGAAAGACAAGAATTACAATCAATAATCAAACATGCACAACTATTTGAAAAACAACAAAGTAAAAAATATCTTATTAATTGTTTACAATGAAACAAAACTATATTCAAGATAAAAGTCATAACTGTTCAAATAAAAGCTAGATCCTTGCGGCTACTTGTGCAAACCACGTACCTTGTTAGTTGCTAAAAACAAGAATGCATCATTTATTCATATTTTTAGTGTTACATCTCTTAAGAGCATCTCCAAGAGTCTTTCTAAAATTTATTCTCTAAAACATCGTTTTGGTATTAAATTCAAGTAGTGTTTTTTTAGCGAACATGCAGCCATACATATATTTCATTAAAAGGGTAGAATATGGAGACATTATAGCCATGGTTGGCACGTCGCCATGGAACACAAGCACTGCCAAGAATCAACTGCAGATATAAATATATTTACATAATACATATTGATTAAAAATCTTTTAGCTTTATTGATTATAATTAAGATTACAACAGTGAAGTTTTATGTATAATGGAGTAGGACAAACATAGCACACACCAATCATACATTCATACTACACTGGAACAACTATATCGTAGTAGTACTACTCCTTAGAAGAACAGAGGTAATAAATATCCCAAATACAATTTTCTTAGATAATGGAAAATCTGGCTCCAGCTACTTTCAAGAAAGAAGCATACTCCACGCTTAAAACAAGTACTACTCAGCATATAGGTAATACTGCATGCAATGCATACTCGAGGGCGATTAAAAACCTGACTCCCCAGAAGTCCAACAATCTGATATGTATCTTCATATATTTCTGTTGACACAGCTCAAAATATTTCTGTGATGTAGAGTGAGTTTAAAAGCAACCATCGAATTGTATAATGTAAGAAACAGATTCAAACTAAATTAAGAGAAACAGACATGAACATATAAAGGCTTGCACTGTGAATTTATAATACTAGCTAATGTGCAAGACACGCAATAATACAAATAAGATACAATACCGACTTATCAAATTGTCTATCGATTGGATAATAAAAAGTCTGCATGCATGATAGTAATATAATAGTGGTAATACTTGCAAACCAAAAAAGTTAAGCACTTTTTCAGTAGATTCAGATAGCATTTGCTGAACTTAAACTGGCATAAAGCTATTGTAGCCATATGCTTCATTATGATGATCCAATCTTCTCCCTCAACTCTTCAAGAATCGATGGGAATTGTTGCGCCAGATGAAGAAAACCATCTGTTAACAGAAACTTCTTGACGTTCTTCTCGTCAGCAATGAAGTTAATGCACTTCTTTTTCAGTTGCGGGCAGTTATATATATGTTTCAGCGCAGATCAATGTAGCAGCAACAGTATCCACTGATACATTATCCCACAACTTGCTAGCACAGAGAAGCTTGAGGCGATCCAACGCGAACCTATCTGCTGCAGCAAGCAAGTCCTGCAACATCTGGCTTGGGGACTCCCCGAGCTCGGTGTCTGTAGGACAAACATCTGTGTACATGAAGCGAAGCATGACATTGAATGTTGCCGGCGTGATGTCATGCAAGGTGATGGATGACATGCTGGCGTCGGCCATGGAGCCCAGGAGTTGCGCCTTGAAGACCGGCGAGCGGGCGGCAAGCACAGCACGGTGAGCAGGGAAGTTCTCGCCATCGACCATGAAGGAAACATCCGATCCGCCGTCTGTGCACTCCAGCAAACGCCCGAGATGGCTCCCAATGTCAGAGGGCGGCACGTCCAAGGGTTCGTTCTGTATAACCTTGATCGCGCACGCAATGGTGAACGAGCCATTGGTGACGTAGTGTGACTTCAGGACCGTTCGCTGCACGAAATGAGGCCAGCCCCAGGCCCCATAATCATCGGCGCCGCCCTGTGATGAGTAGACACGCACGCACCTGTATCTATGGGATGAAGATAGAGCCCCGTCTTTGTCCATCACCAAGGCCTCGAAGATAGCTTTGGCGTCTTTGGATTCGCTCATATGGCAGAGGAAGATAGATATCCACTCGCCGTTTTCTGATGTAATACCATGCGGATAGCAGTTGATCCTCCAGAGGTGCCCACCAGCGGAGATGACCTCGGAGCTGACTGAGCGCCCGATGGCGACGTTCTCCGTCTCCAAAAAGTTGAACTTGAACTGATGGGTGAAATAAGACTGATCGAGCATGCTGGCACCTATGTTTTCTTGGATGGGATTGCAGATTTGAGGATTTATCAAGTCGTCAAGGGTGTATAAACAGTGCTATTACTACTCAGATCAAGGAGCCTGCCCAAAGTCCAATCCACTCCTGCAGCCGCAGAACGCCAGAGAACCGCTGCGGACCTGCCGAGTGCCGATCACCCTGGAGTCCTGGGTTGGCCACGCGCCGCCCCAGGCCGCCGTCCCTGCTGCCGAGGCGCGGAGAGCCTCAGAGGCTGTGTGGCCCGTGCTTCCGTGCAGCTTGCCGCGCGTGCCGCTGCCCGCGGCCCGCTCTCCGCCGTCGGTCGCCGCCTAGGGTTAGGGAGTCCAGGCTCCAGGGTCGCGCAGTTGTGGCGATTCTTGTGGGAACAGAAAAACAGGGTCGTGAGTCAAAGTCTCGCGTCCATTTTGAAGGGGTGGACGGGGACAGTGGGCCGGCCCGTCAGGACGGGAGTTTGAGAGGCAGGCCGAAAGGCCGTACGGCTGTGGGCTAGAAAAAATAAATCTATTGTATAATATATGCAAGTATACAATAGATTTAACCAAAGGAATCTCCTTAAGAGAAACTGAAATGCCACTGTAACAGTTGATTTTTCATCAATAAAGAAATTATGAATCACCTAATTTGTTATAGTCATGTTGCATGTTTAAAAAACACCAGTTTCAAATCGGACCACAAAGAGTCAATTGTAGATATGCAACGATTTACACACAGTACATATTTGATTAAAGAAACTTTGAGATTTACAGATTACATATGAAAACATATTTATACTCTTACAACAATAAAGTTTTATGTACATGGACCATAGTCCAAACATAGCAGCACGCTTCGATCATACTACGTTGGGACAACTATATATGGCGTGGCAGTGCTACTCCATAGTGGTTATAAATATACATTTCTTATATCATAGAGAAAATCCAGCTTCAGCTTTCTTTCAGAAAGAACGAAGCATCAGGCGATGCTTAAACAAGTACACAACTCAGCATAGAGGAAATTATTCCAATATATACATACTCGAGAGGCTCTCTCCCTCAGGCGGTTGCGCCGCCAGGACGAGCAGGCGATCGGATGGAGTCGCTGTTAGAAATTTAGGCAATTTCAGTTTTAATTTAATCCATAAAAATGACGTAATTAAAATGATCATGACATCATATAAGTGCTTGTCAAGATAAAACAGTAACACCATGACAACAGCATTAACCAGCATGATATTATTGAAATATTCATCTAAGCAAGACATAATTATCATACCGGTAACGCTAAACAGGCAAGTCATGAACAAAAACTTAAGAAGATGAACGAACATAACATACCCAGCGGCAGAGCCGGTTGCACCCGAAGGAAACATGGTGCCTGCTGATGTAGTTGTTCCGCTCGATGCCGTGCAGTGCCGATCACCACGAGGAAGATGAACTGCAGCAGCGCTCCAGGAAGACGAACAGGAACGGGGAGAGGACGAAGCGAGTAGTCGTGCCGGAAGCCGACACTCCCCAAAAACGTGATTGCCGCCCTTCGCCCGAGCAGGCGAACTCAAAGACGGAAGCGTTTCGGAGGCCTACTCTTCCTGTCCTTGTGCGCGCAAGAACAGGAACGGGAACACCATAGGGCAGCAGAAGCTTTGGTTGTTTTCTCTAAAAGCCTATTAGACCTGACGAGAGGGATTTGTATATATCTCTCGTACACCCATGAACGAGAGGACACAGGCATATGAGGAGGCAACCGAGACCAACGTAAGTGAATGAAAACTTCCATGTTCATTATGCCAATTAAATAATGAAGATGAAAACTTTCGTAACTCAAGCAATTAAGCATTCTAATTCACAAGATGGAATCGGTTCAGTCATTGCCTGCCTGCATGTCTTCTCGTTGCCTATTTTTTTCGTCCACGTCCAGGTCACACTGGGCGGCACTAGCAGCACTTGCATGCATATGTGGCCCATCCAGATAATAAACCAATTAATATTATTTAATATAAATCATAGAGTTTATTAATTATTTAATATATTATATGGCCTTATTAACCTATAATATATCAACAATCCCCACCAAACTCTAGGATTCCTAGAAAATAATCTCAAAACCAAAATTCTTTGATATACCAGAGTTTCAATAGGGACTGTTAAGTTGAACACCCGTCTAGAACAAAGACTAGGCTCAATCACAACTGAACAATGGACTATGCCTTGAATTGACAGTTTTGTGTGAATTGAGTTTCACCAAAGTTCTTTTCATGGTACTTGGCTGCTACAAGCATCCCCTCTGTTTGAAGCATATAAGTCATACTTCCTGGCCTTTTCATGAGTGTCTAGAGATGACCCACATCTCATAGATTGTGACTAGCAATCGAACTCATATAGGTGTGTTCCTTCTAGGATGTTCTGTAGGACAACATCCCTGCTTAGACAAGCCACTCGGATCACATTAAGAAGTTATTCAACCTGCCTTACAGAATTGGAGAGACGGTGCATCTCTAACGAGTAAGACTTTTAAATATAAGGGGTCTCTCCCTCAGTCAACCACTAGCTTGTTTCACCATCCTAATTCACGGGATCTCCGATCACATAGGACAGGTTACCACTATGGAATGACTTCAGATGGGTCTCAAGCCCAACTCTCTCGATGCGCCTTCTATCACATTGCGTGACAGACCCTTAGTAAACTGATCTGCCAGATTTTTAGATGTATGGACATAGTCCAAGGAAATTACTCCGGAGTTTCTCAATTTTCTGGCAGTCTTCAAACGTCTTTTCACATGCCTTGTAGACTTCAAGTTATCTCTAGAACTGTTCACCTTTGCTATCACAGTTTGGTTGTCACAGTTCATAGAGATGGCCGGTATGGGCTTTTCCACAATTGGTAAATCCATAAGGAGTTCTCGGAGCCACTCAGCCTCAGCGCTAGCGGTATCCAATGCTGTCAGTTCTGCTTCCATTGTAGACTTCGTTAAGACAGTCTGCTTGCAAGACTTCCAGGAAACAGCGCCACCTCCAAGTAGGAACGCGTATCCACTTGTGGCGTACAGCTCATCAGCATTAGAAATCCAATTAGCATCACAATACCCCTCTAGTACCCTTGGATACCCGGTAAAGTGAATTCCATAGCTCATTGTACCTTTCAGATAGCGCAGTACTCTCTCAAGAGCACCCCAGTGAGTATCTCCTGGATTTGACACAAACCGGCTTAGCTTGCTCACAAGAAACGAGATATCGAGTGCAGTTGCGCTAGCCAAATACATGAGAGAACCAATTATTTGTGAATATCTCAGTTGGTCTCTAGAAATTCTGCGATTTTTCCTTAGTATCACACTTGGGTCATAAGGAGTTGGAGCTGGTGCACACTCATTGTAACCAAAGCGGTTTAGCACCTTTTCCACATAGTGGGACTGCACAAGTGTAACCCCACCATTTCCTTCTTCTCTCAATAGCTTAATGTTAAGAATAACATCAGCCTCACCTAAGTCTTTCATCTCAAAATTATTAGATAAAAAGTCTTTCACTTCTTTAATCACTTCAATATTATTTTCAAAGATTAAAATATCATCCACATACAAGCACAAAATGACACCATTACCTCCACCAAACCGATAGTATACACATTTATCGCTTCATTCACCGCAAAGCCGGTGATGTTAAAGTTTTATCAAACTTCTCGTGCCACGCTTAGGAGCTTGCTTTAGACCATACAAGGATTTTAGCAGCCTACACACCTTACTCTCTTGACCCTTTGCTACAAATTCATCGGTGATCCATATAGATCTATACCTCAAGCTCTCCATTCAAGAAAGCCGTCTTAACATCCATCGATGAATGAGAAGACCGTGTGAAGCGATCAAGGATAATAGCACACGAATGGTCATCGGTCGAGCAACCGGTGAGTAAGTGTCAAAATAATCTTCTCCTTCCTTTTGTGTATAGCCCTTAGCAACTAGCCTTGCCTTGTACTTCTCAATAGTACCATCAGGCCTCAGCTTCTTTTTGAATATCCATTTACACCCCACAGGTTTACGTCCATAAGGACGATCAACCACTTCCCAAGTCCCATTTGACATAAGGGAATCCATCTCACTTTGCACTGCTTCCTTCCACAAGTCAACGTCAAGAGAGGAATATGCCTCAGCAATGGTTGTGGGAGTGTCTTCCACGAGGTATATAATAAAGTCATCACCAAAGGATTTTTTAACCCTCTGTCTCTTACTCTTTCGAGTGACTATATTATTATCCTCCTCAGGAGTTTCTACAATGGTTTCATCATCAGCGTGTATAACCGGTTCATGAGATTCAGGAATAGAATCATGACTAGACATGATAGGTGTATTAACTTTCATGGAAAATTCATCCTCAAAGAATGTTGCATCTCTAGATTCCATGATATTACCAGTTATCATCTCAGGATGTCCAGAGTTTATAATTAAAAATCTATAACCCACGCTATGAGCAGCATAGCCTAGAAGAATACAACCAACAGTCTTAGGCCCAAGCTTTCGCTTTTTGTTTATTGGCACACTAACTTTTGCCAAACAACCCCATGTTCGCATATAGGAGAGATTTGTTCTCTTCTTTTCCCATTGCTCAAATGGTGTAATTTCTTTGTTTTTAATGGGTACTTTATTTAGAACATGACAAGCTGTCAAAATTGCTTCACCCCACCATTCCATAGGTACTCCCGCATTGTCTAACATGGCATTTACCATCTCAGTTAGAGTGCGGTTCTTTCTCTCAGCAATCCCATTAGATTCTGGTGAAAAAGGTGGTGTTCTCTCATGAATAATACCGTGTACCGCACAAAACTCAGAAAACTCATTAGAGAAATATTCTCCTCCGCGATCAGACCGCACATGTTTGATTTTCCTCTCAAGTTGATTTTCTACTTCAGCTTTATAGATCTTAAAGTAATGCAACACTTCATCTTTTGTTTTAAGTAAATACACGTAGCAAAATCGAGTGCAATCATCTATAAAAGTAATGAAGTATCTCTTACCTCCTTTAGTCAAAATTCCATTCATTTCACAAATATCGAATGAATTAATTCAAGTGGTGCCAAATCTCTCGCCGCAGCGCCTTGTGAGGCTTGCGAGTTTGTTTTGTCTCAACACAAACATGGCACTTTGAACTTTTGACCACATCAAATTTAGGAATTAAATTTAAACTAGCTAAGCGGGACATGCAGCCAACATTAACATGACATAATCTCAAATGCCAAATATTATTCTCAACATTATTAACCACAAGATTCGCAGACTTAAAACAAGTGTCAACCAAAGACAAGCGGAACAAGCCTCCGCTCTCATAGCCCTTGCCGATAAAAGTTCCAAACTTAGAAACAACACATTTATTCGAGTCAAACACTAGTTTATAGCCATCACGGCATAATAAGGAGCCACTAATCAAGTTCTTCTTTATTGAGGGGACATGATGCACGTTCTTGAGTTGCACGGTCTTTCCCGAAGTGAGCTTCAGATCGACTGTACCAACACCACGAACAGCTGCACGCGCCCCATTTCCCATCAGTAAGGAGCCAGCCCGCCCGGCCTGATAAAAAGAAAACAAGGAATTATCAGCACACACATGAATATTTGCACCGGTGTCAACCCACCAATCCGGTGAATGACAAACTGAAAATATAGAAGGCATAAAACTACCATACCCAGATGTAGTCGCCTCAGTCTCAACGGTGTTAGCTGATTTCTGCTTCTGCTGTGGAGAAGGCTTCCACTTAGCCTCAGGGCACTCCCTAGAGAAGTGTCCAGTCTTGCCACAATTGAAACAATTCATCTTGTCCTTGCTCATCTTTTTACCCTTCTTGAAAGAAGTGGTAGGCTTCTGCTTAAGCTCTTGCTGAAATTTCTTTTTCTGTGGTTTGAAGCGGTTCTTTTGCACCACATGTGCACTAGAGGACCCTTCACCAATTTTCTTGCCTTTGACATCTTTTGCTCTTGCTTTATCTTCAACATCTAGAGTCCCAAGAAGCTCAGCAATGCTAAACTCTTGCCTCTTATGTTTCAGCACAGTAGCAAAATCAGTCCAAGAAGGTGGTAGCTTTGCAATCATGCAACCTGCCACAAACTTGTCAGGGAGAGCACATCCATATAGTTCAAGCTCTTTCACAAGTGCCTATATTTCATGAGCCTGTTCGACTACCGGACGGTTATCAACCATCCTGTAGTCATGGAACTGCTCCATGACATACGGCTCGAGAACCGGCATCGCTTAGACCATAGCGGGCCTCAAGAGCATCCTACATAGCCTTGCCGCCTAGAGCGGCACATAGCCATCAACAAGTGAATCCCCAATGATGCTTAACAAAGCAGACTTGCACACGGTGTCATCATGTTCGAAAGCACGTTGCTCATCAACGGTTCTCACACCGACAGGCTGCTCAAGCACCACATAAAAGCAACGCATAGAGGTCAACCACGAATAGTTTTCTCGGCGCCATCTCTTGTAGTGAGTGCCCTCAAACGGCGATGGTTTTAGCAAACCCGCAAAGCCAACAGATGAAAATTGCCTATAATCATCACGTTTTTGGATTGTTAGAAATTTAGGCAATTTCAGTTTTAATTTAATCCATAAAAATGATGTAATTAAAATGATCATGACATCATATAAGTGCTTGTCAAGATAAAACAGTAACACCATGACAACAGCATTAACCAGCATGATATTATTGAAATATTCATCTAAGCAAGACATAATTATCATACCGGTAACGCTAAACGGCAAGTCATGAACAAAAACTTAAGAAGATGAACGAACATAACATACCCAATGGCGAGCCGGTTGCACCCGAAGGAAACATGGTGCCTGCTGATGTAGTTGTTCCGCTCGATGCCGTGCGGTGCCGATCACCACGAGGAAGATGAACTGCAGCAGCGCTCCGGAAGACGAACAGGAACGGGGAGAGGACGAAGCGAGTAGTCGTGCCGGAAGCCGACACTCTCCAAAAACGTGATTGCCGCCCTTCGCCCGAGCAGCGAACTCAAAGACGGAAGCGTTTCGGAGGCCTACTCTTCCTGTCCTTGTGCGCGCAAGAACAGGAACGGGAACACCATAGGGCAGCGAAGCTTTGGTTGTTTTCTCTAAAAGCCTATTAGACCCGACGAGAGGGATTGGTATATATCTCTCGTACACCCATGAACGAGAGGACACAGGCATATGAGGAGGCAACCGAGACCAACGTAAGTGAATGAAAACTTCCATGTTCATTATGCCAATTAAATAATGAAGATGAAAACTTTCGTAACTCAAGCAATTAAGCATTCTAATTCACAAGATGAATCGGTTCAGTCATTGCCTGCCTGCATGTCTTCTCGTTGCCTATTTTTTTCGTCCACGTCCAGTCACACTGGCGGCACTAGCAGCACTTGCATGCATATGTGGCCCATCCAGATAATAAACCAATTAATATTATTTAATATAAATCATAGAGTTTATTAATTATTTAATATATTATATGGCCTTATTAACCTATAATATATCATCAGTCGCTGCACGTATCCCCACTTGGAAGGCAGGACTCATCAACCAGGCGGGTCGCGCCACCCTTTCCAAGACCACCCTATCGGCCATGCCGATACACATAGCGATTTGCTGCTCGCTCTCCGCTTGGGCTATCAAGGAAATCGACAAGTGCCGCAGGGCGTTCATCTGGGCTGGGACCGCGTCAGTATCGGGTGGCAAGTGCAAGGTCGCCTGGCCTGTGGTGTGTTCGCCCAAAGACTTGGGAGGACTAGGCCAGGTCGATCTCAAGATCCTGGGCTACGCGCTGCGTCTGCGGTGGGAGTGGCATCGTCGCACTCAGCCCGACTCCGCACTCCCGCAGTTGCCGGACAAGACGGAGGCTCAGGTTGACAACATGTTCAGGGCAGCAACCTCAGTCGCTCTGGGTGACGGAGCATTGGCGCGTTTCTGGACGGACGACTGGCTGCCGGCGGGGCCAATCTGTCGCTTCGCGCCGATCGTCTATGCCTCCGTTGCGCGGAGACATCGTCGTCGCTCTGTCCAAGACGCACTGGCCGGCCAGCAATGGTCCAGGGACGTCTCTGGTGCTCAGACGGCTCCCTTCATCGCTCAATTCCTTTGCGTCTGGTATCTTGTGGAGGACGTCGCGCTGCAGCCAGACGTGCCAGAGAAGTTCATCTGGAACCTCTCGCCGGACGGTCAGTACTCCAGCTCCTCCGCTTATCGTGCCTTCTTCTTCGGGCGTGAGCGCATGAGGGGAGCTGAGGAGCTTTGGCTGACACCGGCGCCGCCAAAGGTTAAGTTCTTTTTCTGGCTGGCTCTCCATGATCGGCTCTGGACAGCGGCGAGACGCCACCGCCATGGCCTGCAGGACTCCGACGCCTGCATCCTTTGCGGCCAAGAGGCGGAGACGGCGGACCACATGTTCACGGGCTGTGTTTTCACTAGGGTGGTTTGGGACATGATTCTCCGACGTCAGGGTGCCCAGAACTTGTGCCTGTTGGCTGGGGCCTCGCTCGTGGACTGGTGGGTCCTTGCTCGGTCGCGCGTTCCGGCCCAGTTCAGGAAGGGTCTCGACTCTCTCACCCTCCTAGTGTCTTGGTCAATTTGGAAGGAGCGCAATCGTCGGACCTTTGACAACGTTACCAGGACGGAGTCGCAAGTCGTCGACGCCATCTTGGAGGAAGGTGGCCATGGGTGGGCGCAGGGTACAGCGCCTTGGCCGGCCTCTTCACTACTTGAGCGCCCCCACAGACTCTTAGTCGCAAAATTAGTTTAATAAGTTAGTACAACACTAGTGCTGCACCGTTGAAGCCGGTGGTTTGTGTAAGTGTTTCGCCCGTCTGTAGCCTGGTACCTCGCCATGGTCACAACGGGATGTAATGTTCAACTTTCCCTCTTCTCTTAATGAAGTACGCGTTAAATGCGCGGTTTCGAAAAAAAAAAAGAGAGGACGAATGAAAACCTGATTCCTAGTAGTCCAACCATCTGATGCTTATCTTTACAGAGATATCGACACAGCTCAAATATTTCTGTCATGCAGAGTAAGTTTGCAAGAAAGATTCGAATCGTACAACAAAAGAAAAACAAACAAACGAATTTTTTTTAAAAAAAGACACAAACATGCAGATTTTCGTTAATATGCAAATTGTTGATAGGATAATAAAAAGTCTGCATGATAGTAATGTAATAGCAGCTGACACTTAAAAATAGAAAATTCAGGCACTTCTGAATAGATTTAGATAGAATTTGCCGAACCTAAGATGTCATAAAAGCAAGTAATTTAGCCATAGTCTAGCATGTATACATGCCTGCTGCTTCTATGCTCCAACCTTCAACTTCAGCTCATCAACAATCGATGGGAATTGCTGTCCAAGCTGAAAGAAACCATCTGTCAACAAAGCCTTTGTCTTGAAGTCCTTCCCCACCCCGAAGAATTCCATGCACTTCTTTTTCAGCTCCAGGCAATTGTAAGCTTCGGCACAAATCAAAGTAGTGGCAACTGTATCCACTGATACATTATCCCACAACTTGCTAGCACACAGAATCTTCAGGCGATCCAATGCAAACCGGTTTGCTGCAGCGAGTAAAGTGCCGAAACATCTCATCCAAGGAGTCCCCAAGCTCATCATCTGCAGGACAAGCATCGGTGTACATGAAGCGGAGCATGACCTTAAAGGTCGCCGGCGCGATGTCATGCAAAGTGATGGATGACATGCTGGCGTCTGCCATGGAGCCCAGGAGCTGCGCCTTAAAGACCGGCGAGCGGACGGCAAGCACAGCCCGGTGAGCTGGGAACTTCACGCCATCAACGACGAATGAGACATCAGAGCCCTCCGCGCAATCCAGCAGGAGGCCGAGATGGTTGCCAATATCCATGGGCGGCACGTCGAGGGGGTCGTCATGCACAACTTTGACCCCGCACGTAATGATGAAGGAGCCATTCATCGTGTACAGCGACTTGAGGATGCTTCGTTTTACTAAGCGACCCCAACCCCAGGTGTCGTTGCCGCTGCCCTTTGCTTCGAAAATATGCACCGATCTTCGTCTATAGGTGGAAGATGGAGTACCGTCTTTCTCCATCACGAAGGCCTCAAAGATAGCTTTGACGCCTTTTAGATTTGCTCTCATGATTTAGAAAGACAGTTAAGTACTCACCACTACCCTGCTTTTTCTCCCCACGCGGGTAACATTTGATCCGCCAGAGGTGCCCACCAGCGAAGAACTCTTCGGATTTGACTTTGTGCCCGATGGCGACGCGCTCCGTCTCCAAATAGCTGAGTTTGAACTGATGCATGAAACAGGAATCGAACAAGCTGGCACTCATGATTACAATTAGCAGTAGGTGGAGGGGGTCGAAGATAGAGTAGAGTGCAGGACACTGCTCTCGATCGGTGTATATATAGTGCTACTAGCAGACGGAGAGTGGGCAACGCTTGGAGAGCTCCGAGCAGCCGAGTAGTGAGCAATGAAGTAGGGTACGAGATGGTTCGCGTCACCGGAACAAGGAACGATGTGTTGTTGGGACTTGGAGGAATATAGCGTGAATAAAAGAACGAAGATCGAAGAGATCGACTCGTATTCTTTCACGAGTGGGTACGCAATTACGCATACGTGCTTTTTATGCATAATCAAGAGGTCTACGCGTGCTCCAGCCTCAATCCGGCCGTCCACAGCCCCGCGTATGAATGCGAACGCCATTCATGCCAATGATCCGGCGTTCGGGGCTCCAGCCTCCAGGTCGCTCCTTCGTTCGTGATGCCCATGATGACTCGTCATTCCAAGAAGCCCTTTGGTGTGGATGCAGCAGCAGTCATTGTTTTGCTTTTCCAAAAACACGAAGACGGCTGTCTGGGTTCCAAATGGCTCAGGTTCACACGACTACACTCCAGCGTGCAACATCGCTCCGCTTCTGGCTTCTGCTTTCTACTCCCGGTGATTTTCTGCTGCGTTTCCAAAATCTCCAGCTGAAATAATCGACACGGAGAATCAACAGAAACCTATTTTCCATGCTCTACTAGTACTACTATTTAGAGGCTCCATTCCGTTCTAGAATTAGAGATAAATCCTAAAAAAAAATCAATAACCAGAAATATCTAAAATAATAAGAAACATCTTGTCTTTAATTTGTAGTACACTTTAATCATTGTCAAATAATAGTCATCATTGGATCTATTATGTACAATAAAGAATTGAATTGCCAGCCTCTGTCGTTACTACTAAAAATGCATAAAGTAACTTCTGATTTCATATATGAATTACCTAGAGTTAATATTATAAAAAATAATTTAAAATGGCCTTCTAACTTTATATCTAATTATCCACCTCTGTCGCTATAAAAGATAATTTTAAATAACCTTTTAATAATTTTTTTATAAATTACCCATCACTACTACAGATTCGCACATCACAGCCCACCGTATCACCGCCGGAAATGGCGAAACCGGCAGTGATGACTCATCACAGCCGGTGCCAAGCTCGACGGAGCCGACTCGCGTCAGCGAAGGCACCGGCAGTGATGAGGATATTACTGCCGGCTCGTGTCTAGAGCCGGCAGTGATGCGTATATTACTGCCGGCCCGTGTCTAGAGCCGGCAGTGATTAGGTGGGCAGATATCACCGCCGGCTCTAGCCAGAGACCGGCAGGTATGGGACTCATCGCCGCCGGTGTCGCGCGGGCCGGCGAAGGGGCGCCCCGACAGCACACCGCCCGCTTCTCCTTCCTCCTCCCCATGAACAGAGGGCAACTTGCTCAAATTCATTATATAATTCATTATATAATTCAACTTGCTCAAAATAATAATAAAATAAATAAAACGAAACTCTTTTGAATAGAAATTCATTATATTGATAATATGATAAGCTTTTCATTACATAATTAAAATTTCTTGTAAATAAAAAAACTAATAAAAAAATGGCGGCGGCGTTCGACGTCCGCTCGCCGCCGTCCTCGCCGCCGCACCCTCGCCGCCTCGAGCTGGCTGCGAGCAGCCTCCTCCTCCGCCTCGGCAGCCGCGCGGGCCGTCTGCTCGGCCGCCAGCGCATCGCGGAGGATGGCGGCCTCCTCCTCGGCCGCCGCGCGGGCCGCGCGCTCCACCTGCAGCGCCTCCTCGGCCGTCCTGCGCCAGCTCCGCTCTTGGGCAAGCTACGCGCGCAGGGTGAGGACCTGGTTCTCCGGCGCGCAGACTTGGCGGCTGGGGGAGGAGGTCGACGGGTGCAGAAAATGCCGTCCCCGGCGTCCGGCTCCGTCACCACCGCTGCGGCCACCACCGACGCCACGGCCGTCGGACTCCATGACGATGGCGAAGGAGAGAAGAGAATGGAAGGAGAGGAAGGTGGGAGGCGGAGAATGCAGCCGAGGAGGCTGATTTATAAAGGCCACCGGCGGGGGACTCAAAGGCTACCATCGCCGGTGGCCTATTAGTTCACACCACCATCAATGCGCGGCACGGAAGACGAAGCGGGTATTTGGCCGTTCGTCCCTGCCAACTTATCACTACCGGTTCTTGTTACGACCCGGCAGTGATGATGGAGACCGCTATGTGCGGTTAAGTAACCTATACTGCTCCACTCTTTCGATCTCCCCTCTTTGTCCCAGGGGTTAAGGCCGCGCGCTCTGGAACCTGCGACCCGCGCTCGAGTCCAGGCTGCCTTAAAATTTTTGAACTTTTTTTATATTTTTATACATATCACTGCCAGGTCTTATTACAAGCCGGCAGTGATGTGTATTTCAAGATGCCTATTTAAACTGCCGGCCAGGGGAAAATCCAACGCCTCCTCATTCTCCCTTCATCCTATTCTTCCACACTCGTGTTCATGGCGTCTGACGGCGGCGCTCCCAAGGACGGCAGTGAGGGCGAAGCATCCGGCGGATGGGCCCGCCAATTCTTTGCCAGGATCTCGGCCACCGGAGCCCCCCCACCGGTGGAGCAAATCGCCGGCCTACGCGCCCAAGTCGCCGATGAGCGGCGTAGGCGCCGCTCTGCCGAGGTGGAGGCCCTCAATCTGCGGCAGAGGCTGCATGCCGAGCATGCGGCCCGAGCCGCTGCCGAGGAAGAGTCGGTGGAGCTGCGCCGCATGCTCGCCGACGCTAACGACCGTGTGGCGGCGCTGGAGGCGGCACTGAAGGACCTTGGTGTGGATCCTTGATCCTCACGGCGGTGGACCGCGAGGCGCGGTGGTGGAGCGGGCGTCGACGCCGTCGCTATTTTTTTATTATATAATATAATTTAGAATAATATTATATATGTAATTTCTACTATTTTTAGATCAAGATATGTAATATCTACTTATCTTAATATTATTATATAATATAATGAATTATGGTTATATCTACTTTTTTTATTTTTTATACATTTATATAGTAAACTCTATGCTTGAGTACATATATGTTTTGTTAACGACAACAAAATATTTATTTAGATAGAGCACAAGAGTACAAGATAAAACAAATAAAAAAATTACATATATGATAACAAAGACCTTACAACAAAATTACATATACGATAACAAAGACCTATTTTCATATAGATCAAAGCTACCATCCATGAGTATCAATACATTATAATTTAACCACCTCAGTAGTATTCTTCTAGCATCCTTGCTAGCATAGATAATGCGAGGTGGTTAGAGCAATGCTTGTCGGAGGCAATCAGGGAATGCCGCAATCCTTCCCTTCTTACTCTTGGTTCGAGGCTTTCGGCGGGGATACATGACTGTATGGCCCCTTCCAGCTTGAAGAGACAATACCGCGCGGGCGTCGAATGCAAGCACATAAGTGCAAGCACTTCTCAAGAGCCTCGCTGGAAACCCTAACATCCGGCATTGCTATATCAGTAGTCAAAGCATCTAGGCCCCTTGATGTGGGTTTCGATGATTGATGACAATAGAGATTACTATGACTAACGTGTGTTTTGCAGAAACAGTGGGAGTTAGGTCATGGTAATGGAATCTCAGGCAATTGATGGTCATGCCCTCTTATCGATGGAAATCGTTTCGGTTTTCAAAGGATGGACGACAAGGTTAAGGACGGATAGTTCCGATTGTCGATGGTGTTGAGAGACATCGGATTAGTCGTTAGGACTTTGTTTTCTCTTTTGGCCGTACTATTAAGGGGGGTGCAAATGGGTAGCTTGACCTAGTTGAGTCTTGGGTTTAGGTGTGGTGCACACTGGTGAAATCTTAGCACTAGGTAGTTACTTGAGAGCCCTGAGATCATTTGAAGTCATCGCCATTTTCGAAAGATCGAGGATCAAGTGAAAATGGCACTTCAACAGGCACCGGACGCGCCAGCCAAGGGCGCCGGACGCGTCCGGCGCATGCTTGAGCTGGCCTAGGTCTGCCCTGAGTGGCGGACGCGTCGGCCTGGCGTCCGGCGGGCGCCGGACGCGGAACAGAGAGTTCCAGGCTTTGGGTGTGCAGACCGGCCTCGCGTCGGACGCGCGCCGGACGCTGGCCCCGGACGCGTCCGGCGCGAGCACTGTAGCCCAACGGCTACTTGGCCGTTTGAATATTTCTAAGCGCCGGACTCGTCCGGCGCTCACGTCTGAGCTGAAATCGAGGTAACGGTTGGATTTTGGCCCTTGGCTATAAATACAACCCCACCCTCTACATTTCGGCTCTCTTGCTCATTTGTTCAGCTGTTAGCCACCTTGTGAGAGCAGGAGAGTTGCAAGAGCCTCATGACTTGAAGAGATTTGAGAATCCATGAGTTCATGAGCAATCGAGAGTAGCTAGTGTGCATCCACTCTTCTCCCTAGGCTTTGCGAGGTCAAGTGAGAGTTTGTGCTTGTTACTCTTGGTGATCGCCATCACCTAGACGGCTTGGTGGTGATTGGAGCTTGGTGATCATCCGGCGGTGCTTGTGGATGACCCAACTCATCTTGTGAGCGGTTCTTGGCGATTCACCGCGTCGGAGCGACGAAGAATCAGCCCTAGAGAGCACTTGGTCCTTGCGAGGATCAAGGGGGAGCTACACCCTTGCGCGGGTGCTCCAACGAGGACTAGTGCAGAGTGGCGACTCTCCGATACCTCGGAAAAAAAGATCGCCGTGTTCCTTGTCCCCTTAATTTCTGCATTTACTTTCTAGCACTTACATTCTTGCAATTACTTTCATAGAATTGCCATGCTAGAATAGGATTGGAACTTAGGGTGCAAAACTTTAGTTGATCGATTGTCTAGGAACACGCATATGCCCAAGAGGGGGGTGAATTGGGCTAATTCTAAAAATTATCGCGGAATTAAACCTACTAGCCCATGATTCACCCCTCTGTGCCTATGTGTGTTCCTAGACAATCGATCAACTAAAGTTTTGCACCCTAAGTTCCAATCCTATTCTAGCATGGCAATTCTATGAAAGTAATTGCAAGAATGTAAGTGCTAGAAAGTAAATGCAGAAATTAAGGGGACAAGGAACACGGCGATCTTTTTTTCCGAGGTATCGGAGAGTCGCCACTCTGCACTAGTCCTCGTTGGAGCACCCGCGCAAGGGTGTAGCTCCCCCTTGATCCTCGCAAGGACCAAGTGCTCTCTAGGGCTGATTCTTCGTCGCTCCGACGCGGTGAATCGCCAAGAACCGCTCACAAGATGAGTTGGGTCATCCACAAGCACCGCCGGACGATCACCAAGCTCCAATCACCACCAAGCCGTCTAGGTGATGGCGATCACCAAGAGTAACAAGCACAAACTCTCACTTGACCTCGCAAAGCCTAGGGAGAAGAGTGGATGCACACTAGCTACTCTCGATTGCTCATGAACTCATGGATTCTCAAATCTCTTCAAGTCATGAGGCTCTTGCAACTCTCCTGCTCTCACAAGGTGGCTAACAGCTGAACAAATGAGCAAGAGAGCCGAAATGTAGAGGGTGGGGTTGTATTTATAGCCAAGGGCCAAAATCCAACCGTTACCTCGATTTCAGCTCAGACGTGAGCGCCGGACGCGAAATATTCAAACGGCCAAGTAGCCGTTGGGCTACAGTGCTCGCGCCGGACACGTCCGGGGCCAGCGTCCGGCGCGCGTCCGACGCGAGGCCGGTCTGCACACCCAAAGCCTGGAACTCTCTGTTCCACGTCCGGTGCCCGCCGGACGCCAGGCCGACGCGTCCGCCACTCAGGGCAGACCTAGTCCAGCTCAAGCATGTGCCGGACGCGTCCGGCGCCTTTGGCTGGCGCGTCCGGCGCCTGTTGAAGTGCCATTTTCACTTGAGCCTCGATCTTTCAAAAACAGCGACGACTTCAACTGATCTCAGGGCTCTCAAGTAACTACCTAGTGCTAAGATTTCACCAGTGTGCACCACACCTAAACCCAAGACTCAACTAGGTCAAGCTACCCATTTGCACCCCCCTTAATAGTACGGCCAAAAGAGAAAACAAAGTCCTAACGACTAATCCGATGTCTCTCAACACCATCGACAATCGGAACTATCCGTCCTTAACCTTGTCGTCCATCCTTTGAAAACCGAAACGATTTCCATCGATAAGAGGGCATGACCATCAATTGCCTGAGATTCCATTACCATGACCTAACTCCCATTGTTTCTGCAAAACACACGTTAGTCATAGTAATCTCTATTGTCATCAATCATCGAAACCCACATCAAGGGGCCTAGATGCTTTCAATCTCCCCCTTTTTGGTGATTGATGACAACCTCTGGAGTATGAAGATTTTGGTTGAGGTTTTCAAGCATGCTTGGTTCACATGAGCCTTTGACAATAAGAACAAAGGTTAGAATAGCTCATGTGACACCAAGCCAAAATATTTGTGCTCAAATAATCTGCAAAAACAAGTTAGCACAAAACAAAACACATAGCTCATATGGAATCAGAGTGAAACGCGGAAGCCGAGCACATATGAGCACATAACCAAGTGACATAGAAGGTGATACCGAAACGAAGAACATATGTCACTGTCACTAAAAGTACCTCACACACATATCATACAATGCATAAAAGTAGACATGATACATGCAAATGAATCAAACAAAAGAACCAAAAGAGCTGAGCTCCCCGTAAGTCCTACAAACTCCTAACTCTCCCCCTTTGGCATCAAGGACCAAAACCTAAGGCTGAGGGGTAGAAGGAGCAGATGAGCCGGTCGCACGAGCATGTGGGGCAATGACGAACGCTGCAGTATCATCTGGGCTGTCATCTGAGCTCTGCTGGGACTGAGTGACAGGAGCCTGCTGACCCTCTGGCTGTGACGCTAGCTGTGAAGCGGTCTGGGTCTGCTCAACTGACACTGTAACTGTCACTGTCTCCGTCGTCGGCACTGTGACTGGAGCTATCTCTGGCTGACCCTGTGGCTCAGCCGATGTAGGAAGTGGAAGAGTAGGAGCCACCTAGGGTACTGTCTCAGTGAGAGGAAGTGGATCCGTGGAAGCCACTGAGGACGGAATGGTGCCTGAAGTGCCTGTCCCTGTTACTGGGGGTATCTCAGTCTGAATCTGCAGCTGCTGTGTCTGCGGGTCCTGTTGGATACGCTGCCTCATGTACTCAGGTGTCGCCTCTCCTGTGAGTGCACTGTAGGAAGCCTGATGATGGGCTGCGCCTGAGTCTGGAGTGAATAACAGATGAGAGCCAACAGGTGAGAAGCCAGTGGAAATCCGTGGAAAACCAGGGGACACTTGAACTGCTGGAGAAGAAGGTGCTATGCCTGAAACTGGTAAGCCTGTACTCGTGACTGGCACCTGAGAAGGTCCTACTCCCAAAGTCTGTCCTGCTGGCTGACTCGGAGCTGAGGGAAGAATTCCCTGAGGTACTGTGGCACCTGTCTGCTGAAACAGTGAAGCAATCAAAGTCATGGTCTGCGAGTGCTGCTGCGCGCCGTAGCCGATGTTGTGCATCCCGGCGAGCTCGTATCTCGGCTAGAGCAATCTCATGCCGCTCCTCGGCACGCTCTCCCGGTTGGCGCCAACCCGTCAAGTACCCGAGTCAAGCGCTCAATGGCTGCTCCTGAACCGCCCGCCTCGCATCATGCGACGAGGGGAGGATGAACTGGAATGTAGTACTCCTCATCGTCCTCGAGTCTCGAGGTAGTGATCTCATATCCTGCGCGCCTCGGCTTTTGCAAGCTCGCTTCTTCATCTCGCGCCGCGCCCGCTCAACTCTAGCATCCCGCTCGGCTCCGTCTCAGAATCGGATCTCCATGTCGAGGAATGACTGGAGGAACATCTGCAGTGACTCTGACAATCTGTGAAGCATCATAGGAGCCAAACATCTCATACATCATCGGATCTTCATATTCCTTTCTGATCGAATCTGGAAGATCACCATTTCTATAAATGAGCCAGGTGATCCAATGAGCATAGTGCATCAAACGGTGTTTGGTGAAGCTCCAATAGATGACATCCTCCATATCACAAAGAATCAAATCCCAGATGTCAAAAGGAATCTTCCTCACAAGAAGTGACACTACTGTTAACACCAGAATTTGGTCAGGAATATGACAGGTGGACCCGCAGGCGGCAGAGAAAGGGATTCGGCAAATGCATATGCGGTCGACTAATTTCCATGTGTTCGGCAAATGGCCAAGCGGTCGGCAACTGCTTTGTTTGAAGGCGGAAAAAGGAAAAGGGAAGCTGATCGAAAAGGGAAGGAGTCATGATGGTCAAGGACTCCGATTATGGATAGAGTTAGCGTGTCTTTATTTTTCCAATCTTGGTTAGATAGTTCGTAAGTGTTTAGGACTCATGTTCTGTCCAGGGTATAAATATAAACCCTCGACCATTGTAATAAGGGTTCACAACCAAATCAATACAACTGGATACGTGCCACCTTTCGAGTCCTTTAGTCGTGTCGTCGAGTTCTTCGAGAGGGCTAATCGATCCGTCGACCTCCGTAAGTCCCGGCAACCTTGCTATCATGTCTAGTATCGTGCGGCGGATTTAGATTATGATGCAAGTAGTCTCATCCGTTTTGCTTAGTATCGTGCGGTGGATTTAAGCTTAATGATGGGAAGTTTTTGCTTGTGCCTTGTATCGTGCGGCGGATTAAGACATGAGTAAAGATAGTTATCGGCTCTCTTAGATTTGGCAAGATCTAATAGATTCATTAAGTTATCACGTGTTGTTTGCTTTATTTAATATTTAATTATTTGCAACACTCTTTTGCCCAATCTAGATTGATACTCTTTCGGCTTGTTGATCGTTCTTTTCATGTTTATTCAATATCGAGTAGATCAAGCTCATATAGCCGAAATAGATCTATCTAGATTGTCACGTGTTGCGGGTTCATTCACGTTATATGTAGATAAGCCTTGACAGATCGGGTATCGTGCGGCGATGCGAGTCTTTGGGTTACTCTAGAGCTAGTCATCCGGTGGACTAGAGATCGGTTTAATCTGATAGGTTTCTTTTACATGTTACTTGTTTGTTCCTTCTTCATGGACCCCGATTCGGCAATCTTGCCGATACGGTTATGCTCACACATGTAGCGAGTATTTATAGATTTGTTAGGTAATTACGTGCTTTTAGCTCTTTACTGTTAGATTGTATCATGCGGTGGATTGATCTAATAGTAAGGAGTGGTGTAAATTCATAGCGAGTGGTATCATGCGGTGGATTAGCTTGCTTGGGTTTATGCTCGACGGGTTTATGAAGGCTAGACGTGCGGCGTACTAGTTGGAGTAGCCTATGCATGTATTATTTAGTGGATTTATATTTATAAGTTACTTATCTTTAGATGTTAGTGCTTGATGATGCTTTAAACCCGAGATATAGTTTGATATGCTTTAATGATTTAATCTTGTTCAAACATGTCTTCATCTACGTATTCGGCAAGTTCGTTCGTTTATATCGGTTATGTTACTTTAGCCGAATGAAATGCAATCTGCTGGCGATAGCTTCTATAGCTATATGTCGTCGTAAGTGGCTTCGGGGCCGTAAAGATGGAACTGTCTGGTCTCACCCAACACGTTCCAGTTATGATCTTACCGTTTTATCCCTTGTCGATTTTTCAGGTCAAATCGACTGGCACGCCACCGGATTCAGACGCCCGGGCACCCAATTGAAGCTAGGCTTTCCGGCTTGCTGTGTGTGAGACACAGTGCGCCATATTTTGTGTCAACACACTTTTTGGCACGCCCGGTGGGACAACTTCTCAGTCTAGGATGGGATCGGAAATTGACAACAGTCACGTTCTAAACGTGACCTTGGACGAGCTGCAGCCAGAGCAACGCCAGATGGTAGAACAAGCAATGGAACAGTTTCAGCAGAAATGTCTGATGTCTTTTTCCAAGAACAAGAGTGGCAGAGTGATCGTCAAGCAATCACTGCCACGAGTTCTTCTCGCTGGTCAGTCTGATATTATTGACGAGGAGGAGATGCAGAGGGTAGTTGGAGCCATTTATAAAGCTGTGGGAGACACTATGTTAAATCACAACACAGCTTTTCTGGGCACCTTCCGCAAAATCATGGCTGATACTTTTGGTCCAGCAGTTGACAAGCGCTTTGAAGAAAGATTTGGAGAGCTTGCTGGACCAGTGTACTTCAACACTCAGCAATCTTCAGGGAAGCCAACTGGAGGAGAAGAGATGATCGGTACAAGCAAGGATGGAGCTATTCACGATGAAAAAGAGAAGCCTCCTGTGACCGAGCAGCAAACTCATGGTCAAGTAGCTTTTGGTGCAACGACAGACATACCTGCATCTGCTTACAAGATCTCCCCAGTGGCAAATAGATTGCAGAAGAGTATCTATGGAGATGGGTACAATGAATTCACCGATTACGTTGCTCGAATGCTTTGCCGAATCCGAGGTACGGGAGTGCATCGAATGCCTTCTAGGAGACAGGGAGCGCAAGATGCAAATGATGACCTCCTCAGCAGAATGGCTGATATGATGCAGAATCAATTCGGCCTTAAACCAAAGCATCAGACATATGCATATAAATCTCCTTTCCCAGAGTGGTACAATAGAGTAGCTCTTCCACCAAGAGTAAAGCCACCGACAGATTTGACCAAATTCTCTGGTCAGGATGACACCAGTACCATTGAGCATATCGCGGATATCGATGCAACTTGGAGAAGAAGCTGCGATGAAGCTTGGAGGATCGATATTTTCCTATGTCTCGACGGGCCGGCTTTCACATGGTTTGCATCGCAGCCGGCTAATTCCATTGGTACATGGGCAGAATTGGAGCAAAAATTCCACTCATACTTTTACACAGGAACCAATGAGAAGAAGATGGTTGATCTTTGGGCTATGAGGATGAAGACTACTGAGACACCAATGGAATATCTTCGTAGATTCAGAGAAGCGAAGAACATGTGCTATTCTCTGACTATTCCCGATGACCAACTCGCGCAATTGGTCATTGCAGGCATGCTGCCACATATCAGAGACAAGCTGTTTGGCATGGAGTTTGAAGACCTTGGACAGCTTGCACAAAAGTTGACAGCCATGAGCAATCAAGCCCAAGGGTTCAGAAGAGATGCTCGTTTTCAGAAGAACAGTGCAACTGTTGACATGTATCAGGGATTTCTAGAAGAAGCATCTGAATATGAAGATGAAGATGAAGTAGCTGCTGCAGAGTTGAACTGGACAAAAGAGCCTACTTTGGTCAGTCATCGATGGGTGAAGCAGCAAAAGGGATCCTATGATTTTGATGTCAGCAAAGCAGATAAGCTCTTTCTGTATCTGATCCAAGAGGGACGCGTCAAGCTGCCAGAAGGACATCCTATGCTGCGCCCTGAAGGAGTAAAGGATAAGAAGTACTGTGGGTTTCATGATACAAGTTCTCATCATATCAATGATTGCCGAGTGTTCGAGTAAAGATTCAGAAAGCTATTCAAGATGGACACTTGAGATTTGATGGCAAGATGAAAGTAGACAAAAATCCATTCCCTCGTAACATGGTCTCTTTCTCTATAGGCATGGTTGATGCCGGTGAGTCCAAGGAAAAGGGAAAGATGAAGGTTCGACCTCGAAAGAGCCAAGGAGAGTGGTGCTTGTTGACCCTAATCGGCAAGTTACCAAGGAGGAAGTGCAACAAGTACGGTTCGAAATAGCCGAACGAGAAGGGTCGGACTTCGATACAGCTAAGGGAAATTGCCGAATACACGCCGAGCCAAAGCGCGAGTTACAAGACAACACTTGTTGAATAAATGGCGAGAGGGAAAAGGAGATGGAGTATGATGAGGAGCAAAGGTACATTGAAGAGGAACGCAGATTCATGGTAGAGCGTCGAAGATATGAGGCGAGAGTGCGCCAAAGAGAACAAGAAGAGTACGGGAGAGAACAAGAGCAGTCGCATTGGAACTGTTCCTTCTTCAGACACTGTTGGAATGAAGGCTTGAAGTTGCCTGCCAGGAATAATTGCCCTGAATGCAGTGATCAATATTCAGAATACAGGCAATCTTGAGTCAACCGCCGTCCCGTTCATGATAGACTTGGGATGAAAGTTCCAGAGAACGATCGGCGCCTAAAAATAAACAGTTTTGATGGACATCTGAGGAAAAGATTTGCAGACCAAGCTTGGGCTCACAGCAGTGCCCATAATGCGGAAGAGAGTTCGTACAGGTGGCAAAGAGGTCAATGGTGCCCTCCTGGTTTGAGGAAAAGTCAGAAGAGAAGAGTTCAGCGTTTGAGGAATCAAGAGCTGAAGCAGGAATTAGCCGAAAAGAAACCAGTGTGGCGTCCTAAGAAAAAGGATGATGGACGGGGTCCTTCGGGCCGATACTAACATGGTGTTCTTTATCCCAATGGAGTTTAGAGCCCCTGAAGATCAAGAAGTTCAAGATGAAGTGTACTCAGACTTTGATGAAACTGAATGCCGAGACCTGATGGCTCAACTTATGTTGACTCGGCAAGCAATCTTTGACAAGCCAGTTAAGAACCGTCATCTGAAACCATTATACCTAAAGGGATATGTCAACGGCAAACCTTTAACCAAGATGCTTGTTGATGGAGGGGCTGCTATCAATATTATGCCCTATGCTACTTTCGAAAAGCTTGGTATGACAAGTGAAGATTTGCTTTGTCAGACTGACATGATCCTTAGAGATTTTGCGGCAATGCTTCGATACTCGTGGAGCGACATGTGGAGCCGATGATTGGATCCAAAACTTTGATCACTACTTTCTTTGTCATTGATGGCAAGGGGGCATATAGCATGCTTCTGGGAAGGGATTGGATCCATGCTAATTGCTGTGTACCCTCAACTATGCATCAAATCCTTATTCAGTGGATAGGAGATGATGTAGAAATTGTTCAAGCTGATGATTCAGTGAGTGTTGCCACCTCCGAGCCTGCTTATTGGGAGTATGATGGACAAGACTGCCTTTCGGGTAAGAAGTGGAAAGAAGGTCCTGTCAATGTGTTCGACAGAGATCAACAGCCGATCCAAGCAGTCGGCTCTGACAGTGATGGCAACAAAGGCAAACTGGGTCGTGGTTTCATGTCGGCCGACAAGTTAGAAGAAATCAATGTTGGTGATAGCACAGGGTACTTTTGGCCGACTATGTTGGAGGATTGCTTTGAATATTACAAAGGGTGTCGAGATTGTCAGATATTTGGTAATGTTCAAAGAGCACACCGCATCCGCTTCTGAACCCAATAATCAAACCATGGCCGTTTAGAGGATGGGGCATAGATTTAATTGGACAGATTAATCCTCCATCTAGCAAAGGACACAAATTTGTGTTGCCGGCAATTATTTCACCAAGTGGGTTGAAGATATCCCTTTGAAAAAAGTCACATCAGAAAATATGATCAGTTTTGTCAAAGAGCATATAATTCATAGGTTTGGGATCCCACAGACCATTACAACTGATCAAGGGACTCAGTTCACTTCTTCAGAGTTTTGTGACTTTGCCGAAAGCATGGGGATAAAGTTGTATAATTCTTCTCCTTATTATGCACAAGCCAATGGCCAAGCAGAGGCGTCGAATAAGATCATGATCAAGATTATCCAAAAGAAGATCGATGAGAAGACAAGGAGATGGCACTTGGTCCTTAATGAAGCATTATGGGCTTACCGAATGGCTTGCCATGGATCCACACAAGCATCCCCATATGAGCTGGTTTATGGACATAATGCTATAATGCCTTGGGAGTTGCAATCAGGATCAAGGAGAGTTCAGTTACAAAAGGACTGACGACAAAAAAAGATTATAAAGATTTAATGATGGATGAATTGGAAGATTTGCACTTGATTCGTCTTAAAGCTTTAGAGAACATCGAGAAGAATAAAATGCGTGTTGCCAAGTACTACAACAAGAGAGTTAAAGTTAAGCAATTTGCAGAAGGAGAATTGGTTTGGAAGACGATATTGCCAATTGGCACAAAGGATAAGACATTTGGCAAATGGTCACCAAATTGGGAAGGACCTTTTCGGGTTGTCAGTTGTGCACCTGGTAATGCGTATATATTGAAAACGCTATTTGGAGAAGAACTTACTAGAGCCATCAATGGCAGATACCTTAAGAAGTTTTATCCAAGTATCGAAGTTGGATCTTAACTATGACTATGACGTGAATGTGGCATAGCCGATTGAATAAAATCGCCTTCAGAGCAAAGGAAAGAAGTTGGAGAGAAATAGCCGATATTATTGTATCGCCTCTAGTGCAAAAATAGCCGATATCGTGTGTATCGTCTTGAACAAAAATAGCCGATACGGTTGTATCGCCTTTAGCCAATTTTTAAAGTATAAATGAACAGTTTTATCTCTCACCGGTAGGTTTATCGGGAGAAGATAAAGTGAATTGAAGTACTACGCTACAAACCGTCAAGTCGTGGAACAGGACCAAGATCTAATCGGCTAAGACAACGTTGTGCGTTCGGGAAAATTTCGTTCGGCAAGAATGTTGCAGTCGAGTTCTAAATAAAGGGATGATAATTCAAGCAAACGCAACAAGTGAATATCATCACAGATGAGCAAGAACAGGGAGAAGACCAACATTCTTCATTAAAATTTTTATTTACAACCCATGCCATTCCTAGTACAAGCTACTCCTCTTCCTCGGTGAAGAGCTTGTTGAGGACGGACTCCGGGTTGGTGGCGTTGGCCATGGCGTCGGCGTGGGCGTCGTACGACGTCAGGAGACCCTCAATGCCGTCGACCTCGTGGGGAAGCCCGCCCCGGAAGCCGGTCGGCATCGGAGCGTAGTCGTCCCCGGTCCAGGACGACATCCCCGCCAGGCCGAGGGAAGTGCCGAGGCGCACACCATGAAGGGCCGCCCGATCAATGGATCGAGGCACCGCCTCCGCACGATCCGCCACGGTTGGTCCCCCGGCGTTCACCGATCGGCCACCCTCGTCGCCGCCACCTTCAAAGGCGGTCCAGCTCCGCGGTGAGGTCTGCAAAGAAACATAAGATAGATCAGCGAGCAGATGAATCGGGAAGAACGGGAGTTGAAAGCAATTGTTGAAGAGCAAGTACTGGTGATGGCCTCGCTCAGCTGCCGCCAGTTGTCCTCCAACTCCAGCTGGGCGATCCCGAACTTCTTGGTTTCTTCACCAAGAAGCTCCATCGCCTCATCCCTCTCGCGGCGGTATGCGGCGGCGTCGTAGCGGCTGTACGGCGGGATCTCCTCGTCGTTCCTGTCCCATATAGGACGGTACGAAGAGGCGGACCCCGACGAGGCCGAGGCGGAAGCCGGTGCCGGAGCAGGAGCAAGAGCCGGGGCTGGAGCCGGAGCCGGCGCGGGGGCAGAGGCGTCGAGCGCCGCAGCCGGCGCCAGGAAACGCCATTGGCCGGTGCTGATCCTCGCCGTCCTACAAACAGGGTGCAATCAAAATCGGCTAAACAGGAAGAAACCGCAAACGAGATGGGGAAGTTATCTCTTACTGCAGACGGCGGCCACCACGGCTGCTTCCCTCCGCCGCATCCGCCGCGGGAACAGGAGAGCGAGCGGGGAGGAGGAGTGTGAGTGCCGGCCGGGCGACCCGCCTCGGAAGTTGGCCGCGTAGTCGCTGGCGACCCCGGTACTCCTGAAACAGATCAAGAAGATGAACAACCGCAAGGGGCCAGAGACTCAGATCGGGTAAAATCTATCAATCAACACAACTCAAGGGGTTGAAGATCTCACCGCCGGCGCCGATTGCTGCTTCCCTCCGCCTCGTCCTGAGCAGGACGCTTGTTGCGATCACCGCCGCTCGCCATTGGTGGTGGTGGGGGCTTTTGGGGCTTGAAGGCGAAAGGAAGTGGAAGAGATTAGGGATGATAGCAACCGCTTGTGCTTGATATGATGATGGTGGGAGCCGACTGGTCCTATTTATGAACGTGGGAGCCGTGGCGAGACTGCGGGAAAGCCAAGCGACAGGATAGGGTTTCCACGCTTATAGGCCGATGTTGAGTTGGGCCGAGCCCATCACTACTGGTGATTCAGTTACCATACGCCCGGTCGGCTAAATAGCTGATGAGAGTTATTCGGCTAAGGTGGGCACTTGAGGCAGCAGCAGTTACATTCGGTTAAAACGCACAGAGTACAGTTGTGATTGGAAGAGCTGAATGATAACAGAAGCAGAGAAGAAAGAGAAAAACAAAATATTGAATCAAAAGGAATGAAATGTTGAAGAAGTATGGTGCATTTGGAGCACAATATTTACATATGTCATCATACAAGCCAGAAGTTTTTACACATTCAGATAAGAACTGATGACATTCAGAGCATCAGCCTTGATTCTATTAACCTCATCAAGGGCTCTTTTATCTTCAACTTCAGAGTTTTGAATCTGCTGCAGTTTACTCTTGATTTGCTTGGTCTCTTTGACAAGAGAGCTTATCTTGGTTTTGGCCGAGTCAAGAGGTGGCAGAGTGGCAAGTTTAGCTTCATGAGATTGAATGTTGGCGTCCAACTGGGCCAACTGAGCTGCCAGTCTAATCCTCTCGTTTCTCATACTCTGCAACTCCGGCTCCAAGGTGTCCCAAGACTGTTTGGCTGATTTAAATTCAGAGTAGAGCTTTTTAACTTGCTGTTCTCTGGTTGCCTTGTCAGTCTCCAAGATAGCCTTGTCAGATGTGTTCTTATGTGCTCTCTTGACAACGGGAAAATGGTCATCAAGATGAGACAAGGCGTTTATGGCATCCTTGAGATCAGAAGGGAGCTCTTGGCCAAGTGGTTCTGCTATTTCCCTTATTTTGTCGATTCCCGAGTTAGGTCAACAATATCCCTCTCCAAGAATGAAATTATGGCCTTCGCTTTAACTGGCTCTCACGATGATAATTGCCGATTGGAAGAAACTTCATCATCTTCGGCAAACTCTTCGGCAATGAGAGAAAAGCTAGCCTTGTTGGAGAGCGAACCCGATGATGGAAGGAAAATTTATTTTAGCCGAATGACTTAATTCAAATAGGGAATGACTGAGAAAGATTAAAGATAATACCTCTTCGGCAAAAGCCTGATCAATAACCTCCTGAGTAGCATCAAGACTTTGAATCACTGACACGGTTGCTATTTCATGGATAGCAGTGTCATGGCTTGTTGATACATCTTGAATTGCCGAAGGAGTTAAATCCGGTATGTCTTGAAGAAGAATTTTTTCTGTTGCTTCTCCTGACTGATGAAGAGGGATGTCTGTTGCCGTTTCTGTTTGTTCATCAGCCTGATGAGAAGAAAATTCTTCTGCTGCTTCTCCTTGTTCACCTGCTTGGTCATTTGCCTGATGCATGCCGCTGGTAGGCTCATTAGCGTTTGCTTGACCGAGAGGCTCCGGGAGAGTTTTCCAAGATCACTACCCCGTCGGGACTTTGAGGGTTGGCCTCGTACTGTTGAAAGAAAGTGATAAGTGCAAACACATTTGCAGAAGACAATAAGGGGTCAAAAGCATTCATACCTAAGGGTGTGGCTTAGCTTTCTTTGATCTTGATTTCTTGGGAATTGCAGTGTCCTTGATAGGGGAAGAAGGAGTTTTTCTTTTAAGGTCCTTCAGGAGCACTGTGTCATCAGCAGGTGTTTTGTTGAACACTGTTAAACTTGGAGCATCATGCCCCAAGGCAGCAATAGAGCCAGGTTGCCAGTATTGAACCTCTGGGGGACTTGGGGGAGCATTGTCCTGTTCAAAAAGATGTTTTAGAAACAGAGCAGAGACATCGAATAAAAGGTAGTTATAAAAGTGTACCTCGTCATCAAAAGAGAATGAGGGCATTAAAACTTGGCATAAAGGATGGACTTGTGCTCTAAAAATGTGAGAATGCCATTCCTGCCACCAAAGGTTGAATGAAGGATGAGCAGCTTCAATTATCACCAGAGGATTGGGTTCATATATTGGAAGCTTGCATCCAAGATTGAAAACTTTATTGGCCTCGATTGTATTCAGCAATGACTCTCTGGGTCTGATTATGCTTGAAAAATATGGCCTTGGGGGCAATTGACCAAGTCCAAGCTGCCTGGCAACCATGTTTGGATTGTAAAATTCATAAGTTGAGCTTATCAGTCGGCCATGATGAAATTCTGCTGGTAGAGCACAGGGCCTGATGAAGGAATTAAAGATGTCCCTGGAATCATCATCTATGCAGCCCAACTCATAGCTAAATCTGCGGGGAGGGTTAAATTTTCATTCTCTCCGTAGGGAAACCAGATCATGTGGTTGAATCCCTTGTAGAAAATCTTGAAAAGATGACCCGAGGTCCAAGTCAATAATGATTGAAGATGCAGCCTCTCCATATGTCGACAAGACTTGTATCCGGATCTTCACCTTCGGCGTAGTTGATTGAAGGAAAGTTCAGGTTGTGAAGATCAACGAGACAATCGATGCATATATAGTTGCAACCACATCCGGAGAAGCCACCATGGTCCATTGACACGGAGATTTCACCCGATTCCTCATCCGAACAAAGTGATCGATGCATCATGTGGTAGAATGCTCCCGACAGAGATATTTGCCCAAAGGAATCAACTTGCCTACGACCAATTCTTCACCATCACTATGTGATTCGAGTGGGCTCATTGGACTTACCACGAGAAGATAAATCTGCATAACCACATGTTCATGAAAGCCCTATATTCTTTATCGATATCAAGGGACCGGTTGAAGCATAAGTCCGAACATACTTGGCCCAACCTCCTCCCCGATTTGACTGCCTTGTGAGCTAGTGCTTTTGTATTTGAAGGGGTAGGTTGGTTTGGTGATATTCGGACCCGTCATCATGAAAATGTCGACAAAGTGATTGACATTGGGCCATGGCCGAAAATGAACGCATTAACGGCGTCGGACCAAAAATGAGAAGCGAGATATAAGGAGGGAGTCATTTCTAGGCATTTCGGCTAAAGAAAGCTCCAGACAGTGCTGAATATCCTGAGGTTCCCAAAAGTCACTGTTCCTGGACTGCATCCTACAGTACCAATCGCGCCATCCTGTGATTGAGGGGAAGGGCCATGTTTTGAAAGTATTCGGCCATCTGTTTGGGGGAGCAATCCTAGATTTAAAGGGGATCCTCAGGGTTTCCTTTTCAATAAATTCCCTCGGATTAGGGTCTCCCCGCGGACCAAGAAAAAATGATCCAGAACATGCAAAATTGGGGATCAAGATCTCATTCTTCATTTCCTTTAAGAAGAAATTGAAGCGAATGGATCAAAAAGTGCATCTGGAAATTGATTCAAGAAAATTGCCGAATAGGTAAAGCAAGTAGGGTTACCTCTAGAAGCTCCTCTTGAGTTCCTGTTGCCATGATGGAGCCGGTTGAAGTTTCCATCGCCATTGAAGACGGCAACAAGCGCGATCTCAAGTGGCGGCTGCGGGCGTCGCGTCTTGACCTAAATGAAAGGCGCTAATAGTCAATTTCGAAATAAAACCCTTTTATCTCGAAATTGAGGGGGCATGTGTTAACACCAGAATTTGGTCAGGAATATGACAGGTGGACCTGCAGGCGGCAGAGAAAGGGATTCGGCAAATGCATATGCGGTCGGCTAATTTCCATGTGTTCGGCAAATGGCCAAGCGGTCGGCAACTGCTTTGTTTGAAGGCGGAAAAAGGAAAAGGGAAGCTGATCGAAAAGGGAAGGAGTCATGATGGTCAAGGACTCCGATTATGGATAGAGTTACCGTGTCTTTATTTTTCCAATCTTGGTTAGATAGTTCGTAAGTGTTTAGGACTCATGTTCTGTCCAGGGTATAAATATAAACCCTCGACCATTGTAATAAGGGTTCACAACCAAATCAATACAACCGGCTACGTGCCACCTTTCGAGTCCTTTAGTCGTGTCGTCGAGTTCTTCGAGAGGGCTAATCGATCCGTCGACCTCCGTAAGTCCCGGCAACCTTGCTATCATGTCTAGTATCGTGCGGCGGATTTAGATTATGATGCAAGTAGTCTCATCCGTTTTGCTTAGTATCGTGCGGCGGATTTAAGCTTAATGATGGGAAGTTTTTGCTTGTGCCTTGTATCGTGCGGCGGATTAAGACATGAGTAAAGATAGTTATCGGCTCTCTTAGATTTGGCAAGATCTAATAGATTCATTAAGTTATCACGTGTTGTTTGCTTTATTTAATGTTTAATTATTTGCAACACTCTTTTGCCCAATCTAGATTGATACTCTTTCGGCTTGTTGATCGTTCTTTTCATGTTTATTCAATATCGAGTAGATCGAGCTCATATAGCCGAAATAGATCTATCTAGATTGTCACGTGTTGCGGGTTCATTCACGTTATATGTAGATAAGCCTTGACAGGACTGGGTATCGTGCGGCAGATGCAGGTCTTTGGGTTACTCTAGAGCTAGTCATCCGGTGGACTAGAGATCGGTTTAATCTGATAGGTTTCTTTTACATGTTACTTGTTTGTTCCTTCTTCATGGACCCCGATTCGGCAATCTTGCCGATACGGTTATGCTCACACATGTAGCGAGTATTTATAGATTTGTTAGGTAATTACGTGCTTTTAGCTCTTTACTGTTAGATTGTATCATGCGGTGGATTGATCTAATAGTAAGGAGTGGTGTAAATTCATAGCGAGTGGTATCATGCGGTGGATTAGCTTGCTTGGGTTTATGCTCGACGGGTTTATGAAGGCTAGACGTGCGGCAGACTAGTTGGAGTAGCCTATGCATGTATTATTTAGTGGATTTATATTTATAAGTTACTTATCTTTAGATGTTAGTGCTTGATGATGCTTTAAACCTGAGATATAGTTTGATATGCTTTAATGATTTAATCTTGTTCAAACATGTCTTCATCTACCGTATTCGGCAAGTTCGTTCGTTTATATCGGTTATGTTACTTTAGCCGAATGAAATGCAATCTGTTGCGAGATAGCTTCTATAGCTATATGTCGTCTTAAGTGGCTTCAGGGCCGTAAAGATGGAACTGTCTGGTCTCACCCAAAGCACGTTCCGTTATGATCTTACCGTTTTATCCCTTGTCGATTTTTCAGGTCAAATCGACTGGCACGCCACCGGATTCAGACGCCCGGGCACCCAATTGAAGCTAGGCTTTCCGGCTTGCTGTGTGTGAGACACAGTGCGCCATATTTTGTGTCAACAACTACCCACTGCTGGAGTCTAGTGAACCCGTTCCTGAAACCGGGCCTAGCAAGAATGGTGTACCTCTGAATCTGATCAAGGACTCGAGCAAGACGTAGCTCATCCTGTGGTGTTCTGCTCGACCCTGCACCAAAGTTAGGTCCAAAGACCTCTCTCATGATTTCAGGAGGTGGCACTACTCCTCCCTGTGCACGGCGGGGTGGCTCAATCCCTGGAAAGTACAGCTGATGCAGCTTGATGGGCTGCTCTGAAATCCCCAAGAAGTTCCTGGCTTCCTCACTGGACAAGTTCTGTCTTTGACCACGAATGGTGTATGAAATGAGTGAATGATTTGGAGCAATCCATAGTGTAGCATAGAACTCTAACACCCATTCTGGAATATATCTGCCAGATCTTCCAATCAGATCAATCATGCCTGGCTGTGCACCCAAATACTCTCTGAAGGCCTGGCCCAACACATGTGAGAAAGTGTCAGCTATCACTATCCTCTGCTTGGTGATCTTCGACTTCTGCCTGTATGCCTCAACTAGGGACTTGTGCAAAGCTGTGTAATAAGGTGCACCAGCTCTCTCTCTGGAAGGTGGAAACCAGGTGTTTATGTCTACCTGCCTGATAGCCTGAATCTTCTTGGCACTTGCTGTCAAAAGCTCCTCTGTACTCAATCTAGGTCCTGTAGGGCCCCTGCTGGGCTGCCTCTGTGGAGTAGAAGAAGGACCTGACTCCTGTGACTGCTGAGCTGTCTGCTGCTGGAGTGTCCTGACACGGGAAGACCGTCGTAGAGGAGAAAACTCCTGCTGCTCAAGTATGGTCTCCTCTGCCTCTGGGGCCTCTGCCTCTGCCTCCAGTGCTACTGCTGATCCAGGCTCTTGGATCACTATGCCTGCACCTCTGCGAGCTCTCCTCTTAGCACGCTCTGCTGCTGCCTGAGCATCTGGTGGCTGTCTCTTCCTCTTCCTGATGGTCAAGACTTTCTTGCCCTTCGCTTTCTCAACCATCTTAGGGAGATTTGGTCTTCTATTTGGATCATCATCTCCCCCTGAACCCCTGCCTGTCCCCTTGCACCTTGGCATCTCTGACACTGTCTTTGATCAATCAAATAAGCTGCAAGAAGGTGAACTGCCACTTGTGAGGCTTGGCCTCAAACCATACTCCTAGGCTGGGCCTAGAGTTTTTCACTGCACACTGTCCACTGCCATTAACCAAGTGACACGGCTCGCTGCAAGAGTTAGAATAGAGAAAGATTTATAACCATAAGCATTTTCTAGAGGTAAGTGATCCTATTTGAAGCATAGCATTAGGTAAGGAGTAGATGGAGCATGGCATTATACCTATAGCTTGACCAATCCCTGTGAAAAGATGAGGAAACGACAATGTAGGGCACACCACAAGATGGAATCACTGCATGGAGAAATTTGATCGAGAAAGGATCAATACAGTGAAGAAGATTGGTTGCTGCATTTCGACACAACATCTTATGAACAAGATGAACCTTACCAAACGATAGAGGTAAGTCGAAACACAAGGGATGAGGACCATAACAAGCTAAACAGCCTCCTGGAGGATAAGATGGATTGCTGCGAGAAAATGGAGGCGAGATGGGTTAAAAACAATAAGGAGCGCTGGCTTAGACATTGTGTCCAGCACCTGGGGGCAGTGTGAGAGCTCACCGCTGATTGGCCTCCCTTGCTCACATATGACGCCTGGTGGCGAGCAAACACATGGAGGAGAAGACCAGAGGGAGACGCTGCGAACGGAACAGCTTGAACTCGCCGGAGAAGATGACGACCTCGAGAGGCGGCGTCAATGGCGGACACGGCGTCGAGTTCTGCTGGCCCCAAGTTTGAGCACGCGCGCGGGGAGTAAAGCGGTGGCCGGAATGGCACACTTGGTGGAGGAGCAGCGAGGTGTGAGCGGGGCGACCGATTGCGGAGGAGTGTGGGCGGTGCGGCGCTAGGGCTTGGAGCGGCGGCGGCGGTTCGCCGTACGGTCGCGAGAAGAGGAAGAAGAAGAGGGCCGCAGGCCGATTCGAAATGAAGAAGGAAAGAATAGGGGGCCCCACACGTCAGATTAAGTGACTGCGCCTGTCTTCTTCGCGCCGGACGCGTCCGGGGAGAGTCCGGGGGTCCGCCGGACGCCAACCAGAGACTCCAAAAATTCTTCTGCTCTGCTCAATCCCTTCGGACGCGCTGCATACTCGGTCGCCGGACGCGGACAAAACACTGTTGAGCGTCCGGCCAGTGGAATTTCACTGGTTCACAATAGCTTGCTCAGCGGCTGATCTTCATAAGGCGCCGGACGCGTCCGCCGGGTTCCAATTGCGCGTCCGCCACTCTTTAAAGAGCTGAGTTGAATCCTTTCTCCGCGGCACCTGCTCCCAATTGGTTTCCAAACTTTTGAAGAGTCAACTAAACACAGTTTGGAGCCAATATGAGATCCTCACTCTCAACCCCTCAATTTTTTCAAATAGTTTGCCATAGGCTATACATAATTTTTGAAAATAGGCAATAAACACGAGCGAGGAACAACGTATGGCCATGAGCTTGAGTTTCTATACCAGTAGAAGCATCAAAAGCTTTCTCAATTCATGGACGAACACAGAGGTTGCTCAAGAAACAAACGAAAAGAAACGAAGAGCAACACACAAGCAATTAAAATTACTGGAGTTTGAATCTAGGTGGCTTGTCAGGTTTGAACCAAGGGTAAGCTTCTTCACACCTCCGACGAGGGTTATCTTAACCATGTTAGACAAGCCCTATATGCATTACAGAAATTTAAACGTGCTCTATAAACAATGCAATGCAACCGACAACACCTTTCACCTCTTCCTTGTGAAGTTGCTTAGGTCAAGGATATTGAGCTCATTCCTTAACCTACAAAAGGTTGATTCATCCAGTGGCTTTGTGAAGATATCCGCTAATTGATCCTCACTTCTCACACCTTCTAGAGATATATCCTTTTTAGAGACATGATCTCTAAGAAAGTGGTGGCGGATATCTATATGCTTTGTGCGAGAGTGTTGAACCGGGTTGTTGGCAATCTTCACTGCACTTTCATTGTCGCACAAAAGAGTCACTTGACCAAGATTCACTCCATAGTCAAGGAGGGTTTGTTTCATGTACAAGATTTGTGCACAACAAGCCCCCGCTGCTATGTACTCTGCTTCTGCTGTGGATAGAGCAACACTGTTCTGCTTCTTTGATGACCAAGAGACAAGTGACCTCCCAAGCAAATGGCACCCACCGGATGTGCTTTTTCTATCAATTTTGCAACCGGCATAATCCGAATCGGAATAGCCAACAAGTTGGAATCTTGCTCCTTTGGGATACCATAGGCCAATGCTTGGGGTGAGCTGCAAGTACCTAAGGATTCTCTTGACAGCACTCAAGTGAGCTTCCTTAGGATCGGCTTGAAAGCGAGCACACATACACACACTAAACATGATGTCGGGCCTAGATGCAGTGAGATACAACAAGCTACCGATCATACAGCGGTAAAGAGTTTGATCCACAGAGTTACCTTCCACATCAAGGTCGAGATGCCCATTAGATGCCATGGGTGTGTTGATTGGCTTGCAATCCTTCATATCAAACCTCTTGAGGAGGTCCTTGGTATACTTTTCTTGAGATATGAAGGTCCCATCCTTCATTTGCTTGATTTGAAAACCAAGGAAGAAGTTGAGCTCACCAATCATAGACATCTCGAACTCTTTTGACATCATGTCACCAAACTTCTTGCATTCTTCTTCATTTGTTGAGCCGAAGATGATATCATCAACATACACTTGACAAATGAAGATTTCTCCATTAAGCTTCTTGGTGAAGAGTGTGGTGTCAACCTTCCCGATAGTGAACCCCTTTTCAATGAGGAAGTCCCTTAGGCGCTCATACCAAGCTCTAGGGGCTTGCTTGAGCCCATAAAGTGCCTTGGACAACCTGAAAACATGATTAGGACAGCTGGGGTCTTCGAACCCGGGAGGTTGATCAACATAAACAAGCTCATTAATGAAACCATTAAGAAATGCACTCTTCACATCCATTTGAAATAGTTTCATTTCATGGTGTGAAGCATATGCAAGGAGGATACGGATGGCTTCAAGTCTTGCAACCGGTGCAAAGGTTTCTCCAAAATCAAGGCCTTCAACTTGAGAGAATCCCTTTGCCACGAGCCTTGCCTTGTTTCTCACAACATTGCCTTGGTCATCTTGCTTGTTGCGGAACACCCACTTGGTACCTATGATTCTTGCATTCTTGGGACGCTCTTCAAGTGTCCAAACCTTATTACGGGTGAAGTTGTTCAATTCTTCATGCATGGCATTCACCCAATCCGGATCTTGAAGAGCTTCACCTACATCTTTTGGTTCAACACAAGAAACAAACGAGTGATGTTCAGCAATACTAGCAAGTCTTTGAGATCGAGTCATTACACCCCTTGATGGACTCCCTATGATTTGATCTTGTGGATGATCGTGGAGTTTGGGAATTCTCTTTTCAACCACTTGAGGAGTAGGTTGAGGAGCATCAACATCTTGAGCTTGTGCCTCTCTTTGTTCATGGGAAACATGAGTGTCTTCATTTTCGTCATCCCATCTTTTTCCTTGTCATCTTGAGGCACACTTGAAGAAGAGGAAGGCTTGTCAATGACTTGCACTTCATCATCATCTTCTTTAGGCTTGATGTCTCCCACCGGCATGTTCTTCATTGCTTCCCTCAATGGTTCATCACCTACATCATCAAGATTCTCGCTTGCTCCTTGGGAGCCGTTAGATTCATCAAACTCCACATCATATGTTTCTTCTACCAAACCGGTGGCATGGTTGAATACTCGATATGCTTTGGATTTTGATGAGTAACCAACAAGAAAACCAATATCACAACGTCTTTGAAACTTCCCTAGGTGTTGCCTTTTCTTGTAGATGTAGCATTTGCAACCAAACACCCGGAAGTAGGAGACGTCCGGCTTCTTCCCATTGAGCAGTTCATAGGGGGTCTTGCCATAAAACTTGTGAAGATATAACCGATTTGATGCATAGCATGCTGTGTTGATAGCTTCAGCCCACAAGTTCTCTGGGGTGTTGTACTCATCAAGCATTGTTCTTGCTAGAGTGATCAAGGTCCGGTTCTTCCTCTCAACTATGCCATTTTGCTGAGATGTGTAGGTGGATGAGACTTCATGTTTAATCCCAACTTCATCACAATAAGCCTCAATGTTGGTGTTGTCAAATTCTTTGCCATTGTCACTTCTAATTTTCTTGATCTTGACATCAAATTCATTTTGAGCTCTCTTTGCAAACTTCTTGAAGCAAGGGGTAGCTTCGGATTTGTCATGAAGAAAGGAGGTCCATGTGTATCTTGAGAAGTCATCAACAATCACTAGACAATGGAGTTTCCCACCAAGGCTCTTGTATGTGGTTGGTCCAAATAAGTCCATGTGCGCAGCTCTAGCACTCTTGAAGTTGACGAAAAAGCTTTGGTTGGATGAGTGTTTGCAACTTGCTTGCCGGCTTGACATGCACTACAAGGTTTGTCCTTTTCAAACTTGACATCTTTCAAGCCCCTCACTAACTCTTTCTTCAAAAGCTTCTTGAGTGTACTCATCCCAACATGTGCTAGCCTCCTATGCCACAACCACCCAAGTGATGTTTTGGACAGCAAACAAACATTCAGATTTGCATCTTCGGAGGTGAAATCCACGAGATAAAGATTGTTGTATCTAAAGCCTTTGAATATTACAGTTGAGTCTTCTTTCTTTGACACTATCACTTCCTTCTCATCAAACAAGCATTTGAATGTAAGATCACAAAGTTGACCTACGACGGCAAGTTGAAGCTCGGTGGTTTAACATACAAGCACATTTGACAAAGAGTGATCATTTGATATTGCAACTTTGCCCAAACCCTTGACTTTGCCCTTTGAATTATCACCAAATGTGATCCTATCTTGATCTTGCTCCCCTTCATCTAGTGAGGCAAACATACGAGGTTCACCGGTCATATGTTGAGTGCAACCACAAGAGATCAAGCTTGAGGTTTAGGGACCCAAACTTGTTGAGGGCCCTTGACTTTCTCTACTAGAGACTTTGCAACCCAAATTTGCTTAGGCCTATTCTTATTGGGGGGACCTAAGAAGGTGACATTCACTTGTCCTTTTGAATCCTTTCTAACCACATAATGAGCATTGTATGCAAAGGGTCTAGCATGCTTGGGCAAGGGTTGTGGTGGTGGAGTTTCACACTCATGAGCAAAGTGTTAACACCAGGATTTGGTCAGGAATATGACAGGTGGACCCGCAGACGGCAGAGAGAGGAATTCGGCAAGTGCATATGCGGTCGGCTAATTTCCATGTGTTCGGCAAATGGCCAAGCGGTCGGCAACTGCTTTATTTGAAGGCGGAGAAAGGAAAAAGGAAGCTGATCGAAAAGGGAAGGAGTCGTGATGATCAAGGACTCCGATTATGGATAGAGTTAGCATGTCTTTGTCTTTCCAATTTTGGTTAGATAGTTCGTAAGTGCTTAGGACTCATGTTTTGTCCGGGGTATAAATATAAACCCTCGACCATTGTAATAGGGGTTCACAACCAAATCAATACAACCGGCTACGCGCCACCCTTCGAGTCCTTTAGTCGTGTCGTCGAGTTCTTCGAGAGGGCCAATCGATCCGTCGACCTCCGTAAGTCCCGGCAACCTTGTTATCATGTCTAGTATCGTGCGGCGGATTTAGATGTGATGCAAGTAGTCTCATCCGTTTTGCTTAGTATCGTGCGGCGGATTTAAGCTTAATGATGGGAAGTTTTTGCTTGTGCCTTGTATCGTGCGGCGGATTAAGACATGAGTAAAGATAGTTATCGGCTCTTTTAGATTTGGCAAGATCTAATAGATTCATTAAGTTATCACGTGTTGCATGCTTTATTTAATGTTTAATTATTTGCAACACTCTTTTGCCCAATCTAGATTGATACTCTTTCGGCTTGTTGATCGTTCCTTTCATGCTTATTCAATACCGAGTAGATCAAGCTCATATAGCCGAATTAGATCGATCTAGATTGTTACATGTTGCGGGTTCATTCACGTTATATGTAGATAAGCCTTGACAGGACCGGTACCGTGCGGCAGATGCGGGTCTTTGGGTTACTCTAGAGCTAGTCATCCGGTGGATTAGAGATCGGTTTAATCGATAGGCTCCTTTTACATGTTGCTTGTTTGTTCCTTCTTCATGGACCCCGATTCGGCAATCTTGCCGATACGGTTATGCTTATACATGTAGCAAGTATCTATAGATCTCGTTAGATAATTATATGCTTTTAGCTCTTTATTGCTAGATTGTATCATGCGGTGGATTGATCTAGTAGCAAGGAGTGGTGTAAATTCATAGTGAGTGGTATCATGCGGTGGATTAGCTTGCTTGGGTTTATGCTCGACGGGTTTATGAAGGCTAGACGTGCGGCGGACTAGTTGGAGTAGCCTATGCATGTGTTGTTTAGTAGATTTATATTTATAAGTTACTTATTCTTAATTTTTAGTGCTTAAAGATGCTTTAAACATGAGATGTAATTTGATATGCTTCAATGATTTAATCTTGTTCAAACATGTCTTCATTTACTGTATTCGGCTAGTTTGTTCGTTTACATCGGTTATGTTACTTTAGCCGAATGAACGCATCCCGTTGGCGAGATAGCTTCCATAGCTATGTGTCGTCGTAAGTGGCTTCCCGGGGCCGTAAAGATGGAACTGTCTGGTCTCACCCAAAGCACGTTCCGATTATGATCTTATTGTTTTATCCCTTGTCGATTTTCAGGTCAAATCGACTGGCACGCCACCGGATTCGTACGCCGGGCACCCGATTGAAGCTAGGCTTTCCGGCTTGCTTGTGTGTGAGACGCGGGGTGGTCACATTTTGCGTCAACACACTTTTTGGCACGCCCGTGGGACAACTTCTCAATATAAGATGGGATCGGAAATTGACAACATCACGTTACGAACGTGACCATGGACGAGCTGCCGCGAGCAACGCCGGATGGTGGAGCAAGCAATGGAACAATTTCAGCGAGAAATGTCGATGTCCTTTTCCAAGAACAAGAGTGGCGAGTGATGATCAAGCAAGCACGCCACGAGTTCTTCTCGCTGGTCGTCGATGTTACGACGAGGAGGAGATGCGAGAGGGTAGTTGGAGCCATCTACAAAGCCGTAGGAGACACTATGTTGAATCACAACACAGCTTTTCTGGGCACCTTCCGCAAAATCATGGCTGAAACTTTTGGTCCGGCAGTTGACAAACGATTTGAAGCAAGATTTGGAGAGCTTGTTGGGCCAGTGTACTTCAACACTCAGCAATCTTCAGGGAAGTCAACTGGAGGAGAAGAGATAATCGGTACAAGCAAAGATGGAGCTATTCATGATGGAAAAGAGAAGCCTCCTGTGACCGAGCGGCAAACTCATGGTCGGGTAGCTTTTGGTGCGACAACGAGATATACCCGCATCTGCTTATAAGATTTCTCCGGTAGCAAACAGTTGCGAAGAGTGTCTATGGAGATGGGTATAGTGAATTCACTGATTACAGGTGCTCTGGATGCTTTGCCGAATCCAGGGATACGGGAGTGCATCGGAGTGCCTTCTAGGAGACAGGGAGCAAAAGATGCAAATGATGAGCTCCTAAGCGAGAATGGCCGATATGATGCGAGAATCAATTCGGCCTGAAAACCAAAGCATCGAGACATATGCATACAAATCTCCTTTCCCGAATGGTACAATAGGGTAGCTCTTCCACCAAGAGTTAAACCACCAACGGATTTGACCAAATTCTGCTCGGTCGGGATGATACCGCAGTACCATTGAGCATGTCGGTAGATATCGATGCAACTTGGAGAAGCTGCTGCTAATGAAGCTTGGAGGATCGGATATTTTCCTATGTCTCGACGGGGCGGCTTTCACATGGTTTGCATCGCAGGCCGGCCAATTCCATTGGTACATGGGCGGAATTGGAGCAAAAGTTCCATTCATACTTTTATACGGGAACCAATGAGAAGAAGATGGTTGATCTGTGGTCTATGAGGATGAAAACTGCGAGACACCAATGGAGTATCTCCGCAGATTCGAGAGAAGCAAAGAACATGTGCTATTCTCGACTATTCCATGATCGGCTTGCACAATTGGTCATTGCGGGCATGCTTTGCCACATATTAGAGACAAGCTATTCGGCATGGAGTTTGAAGATCTTGGACAAACTTGCACAAAAGCTGACAAAGCAATGAGCAATCAAGCCCAAGGGTTCGAAGAGATGCTCGTTTTCGGAAGAACAGTGCAACTGTTGATATGTATCGAGGGATTTACGGAGGAAGCATCGAATATGAAGATGAAGATGAAGTAGTCGCTGCAGAGTTGACTGGACAAAAGAGCCTACTTTGGTCGATCATCGATGGGTGAAGCGAGCGAAGGGATCTTATGATTTTGATGTCGATAAAGCGAGATAAGCTCTTTTTGTATCTCGGTCCAAGAAGGACGCGTTAAGGCCGCGAAGGACATCCTATCTTTGCGCCCGAAGGAGTAAAGGATAAGAAGTAATGTGGATTTCATGATACAAACTCTCATCATATCAATGATTGCCGAGTGTTCGAGTAAAAATTCGAAGGCTATTCAAGATGGACACTTAAGATTTGATGGCAAGATGAAAGTAGACAAGAACCCATTCCCTCGAGAACATGGTCTCTTTCTCCATAGGCATGGTTGATGCCGGTGAGTCCAAGGAAAAGGGAAAGATGAAGGTTCGACATCGAAAGAGCCAAAGAGATTGGTTCATTGACCCTAATCGGCAAGTTACCAAGGAGGAAGTGCAACAAGCGCGGTTCAAGAATAGCCGAACGAGAGAAGGGTCAAACTTCGAGATGCGGCTAAGGGAAATTGCCGAATACACGGTATCCGAAGCGCGGGGTTAAAGACGACACTTATTGAATAAGTGGCAATGGGAAAAGAAGATGGAGTATGATGAGGAACAAGCGGTACATTGAGGAGGAGCGCGAGTTCATGGCGAGAACGTCGGAGATATGAAGCGAAGTGCGCCAAAGGGAACAAGAAGAATACGGGAGAGAGCAAGAGCAATCTCATTGGAATTGTTCCTTCTTCGGACAACTTGTTGGAATGAAGGCTTGAAATTGCACTCGAAAACAATTGCCCCGAATGCGTTGATCAATATTCGAGTACGAGCAATCTCGAGTCAACCGCCGTCCCGTTCATGATAGACTTGGGATGAAAGTTCCGAGAACGATCGGCGCCTAAAAATAAACGGTTTTGATGGATATCGGAGGAAAAGATTTGCGAGACCAAACATGGGCTCACGGTAGTGTCCATACTACGGAAGAGAGCTCCTACGAGATGGCAAAAAGGTCAATGGTGCCCTCCCGGTCTCGGAAAAGCCGGAAGAAGAGTTCAGCGTTTGAGAAATCAAGAGATGAAGCAGGAAATAGCCAAAAAGAAGCCAGTATGGCGTCCTAAGAAAAAGGATGGTAGACAGGGCCCATCGGCTAATACTAACATGGTGTTCTTCATTCCATTAGAGTTTAAAGCTCCTGAAGACCAAGAAGTGCAAGATGAGGTATATTCAGATTTTGATGAGACCGAATGCCGAGACTCGATGGCTCAACTTGTGTTGACTCGGCAAGCAATCTTTGATAAGCCGAGTTAAAAATCGTCATCTCGAAACCATTGTACTTGAAGGGATATGTCAATGGCAAGCCTTTAACTAAGATGCTTGTTGATGGAGGGGCTGCTATCAATATTATGCCCTATGCTACTTTCGGAAACTTGGTATGACAAATGAAGATTTGTCATGACCGACATGATCCTTAGAGATTTTGGCAATGCTTCGATACTCGTGGAGCGTACATGTGGAGCCGATGATTGGATCCAAGACCTTGATCACTACCTTCTTTGTCATTGATGGCAAGGGGGCATATAGCATGCTTCCGGGAAGGGATTGGATCCATGCTAATTCTTGTATACCCTCAACTATGCATCAAATCCTTATTCGGGGTAGGAGATGATGTAGAAGTTGTTCGGCCGATGATTCAAAGGAGTGTTGCCACTTCGAGCCTCGCTTATTGGGAGTATGATGGACTAGATTGCCTTTCGGGTAAGGTATGGAAAGAAGGTCCCGTCAATGTGTTCGACGGGGATCAACGGCCGATCCAAGCGATCGGCTCGACGGTAACTTTTAATGGGCAATCCAATCGATGGCAACAAAGGCAACCGGGTCGTGGTTTCATGTCGGCCGACAAATTAGAAGAAATCAATGTTGGTGATAGCACAAAGTCAAGGCCGATGTATATCGGTGCAAATTTAGACCCGAGAATATAAATTGAAGTTAATAGAGTTGCTTGAATGAGTTCAAAGATTGTTTTGCTTGGGATTACACAGAGATGCCTGGGTTGGATCGATCAATTGTTGAGCATAAGCTGCCTATAAAACCTGGATTTCGTCCTTTCAAACAACCTCCACGGAAAATCTATAAAGAGGAGGTATTGGCCGATGTAAAGAAAGAGATTGAGAGATTAATTGAAGCAAACTTTATTCGGCCATGCGGTATGCGAGAATGGATTTCAAATATAGTACCTGTCTACAAGAAGAATGGAAAGATGAGGGTATGCATAGATTTCGAGAGATCTCAACAAAGCTACTCCAATGGATGGATACCCAATGCCGGTTGCCGATTTATTAGTGGATGCGACGGGTTATGAAGTTATCGGTTTTATGGATGGCAATGCGGCTACAATCAGATTTTCATGGCGAGTTGAAGATATTGCAAAGACTGCATTCGATGTCCTGGTCACATTGGATTGTTTGAGTGGATAGTGATGACATTTGGATTGAAGAATGCTTGGTGCAACTTATCGTAGAGCCATGAACTATATCTTTCATGAGTTAATCGGCAAGATTGTAGAAATTTATATTGATGATGTAGTAGTCAAATCCGAGAGACCATGAAGGACATTTAGCCGATTTAAGAAAGACTTTGGAGTGCACAAGGAGACATGGCTTAAAGATGAATCCAAACAAGTGTGCTTTTGGAGTCTCGGTACGGTGAGTTTTTAGGGTTCTTGATCCACAAAGGAGGGATAGAAGTTGGAAAAAAGAGCATGGAAGCAATAGACAAAGTTGTGCCCCCAACTAACCTTACGAGAATTGCAATCATTGTTTGGGCAAGGTCAATTTCGTGAGAAGATTCATATCCAATTTATCGAAAGAGTGTTGCCTTTCTCTCCATTGTTGAAGCTCAAGAAAGATCGAGAAATTTGTGCTGGGGTGACATACGGAAAAGGCTTTTGATGAAATCAAGCAATATATGAAGGCACCGCCGATGTTGGTACCTCCACAACTTGAGAAGCCTTTCAAGGCATATGTGGCGGCCGATAGCCTAACAATAGGATCGGCCCTTATGCAAGAGTTTGATGGAAAAGAGAGAGTAATAGCTTACCTTAGCCGAAAACCGTTAGATCCCGAAACAAGGTATTCGGCTATAGAAAAGCTGTTTGTGTGTTTATTACTCATGCACCAAATTTCGGCACTATTTGTTAAATGCCGAATGTGTGGTTATATCTAGTTTTGATGTAATTAAACACATGTTGTCAATGCCGATTTTAAGTGGGAGAATCGGCAAATGGGTATTAGCACTGTCGAGTTTAATTTAAAGTATGAGTCGGCAAAAGCGGTGAAAGGACGGGCAATTGCCGATTTTATTACTCAACATCGTGATTTATCTCTGCTGATATGATTAACATTGCCCCATGGGCATTATTTTTTGATGGATCATCATGTGACAAAGGTGGTGGTGCTGGTATTCTTTTGATATCCCCACGTGGAAAGATATTTGAGTTTGCTTTTTCAATTGAATATCCTGTCACTAACAACCAAGCGAGTATGAGGCTTTGCTTAGAGGGCTTCGGTTGGTAGAACTGGCTTTGTTGAGGTATTTGGTGATTCGAATTGGTAATCAATCGGTTAATGACAGGACAATATGAATGCAAAAATGATGTACTTGCAAGGGTACCATGAACAATGTAGGGAACTTCGAAAAGTTTTTCGAGTAGTTACTTTGCATCATATACCCGAGAGCACAATGGAGAAGCAAATAAATTAGCTCAAGCGCTTCTAGATATCGGGAAAATCATGAAGTCTATACGGAGAAGAAGATGTTTTCAATTCGATCGGATAAGTAATGACTGGAGAAGTGACATTATCAACTATCGAAAGATCCATCTCAAAGAGTTTCCCGAGGCTCGGGTATAAGGCATTTAAATTTGTGCTTCTTGATGATCGGTTGTACCACAAGTCTATAGATGGAGTATTGCTCAAATGCTTGAGCCAAGAAGAAGCTAAGAAGATTATGTTTGAAGTCCATGGAGGAGCTTGTGGTGCACATCGATCGGCTTACCGAATGAAATGGATAATAAGGAGGACGGGGTACTTTTGGCCGACTATGTTGGAGGATTGCTTTGAATATTACAAAGGGTGTCGAGATTGTCGATATTTGGTAATGTTCGGAGAGCACTGCATACTGCTCACCGATCCGATAATTAAACCTTGGCCGTTCGGAGGATGGGGTATAGATTTAATTGACATGATCAATCCTCCATCTAGCAAAGGACACAAGTTTGTGTTGCTAGCAACGATTATTTCACCAAGTGGGTTGAAGCTATCCCTTTGAAAAAGGTCACATCGAGAAAATATGATCGGTTTTGTCAAGGAACATATAATTCATAGGTTTGGGATTCCACGAGACCATTACAAGCGATCGGGGACTCGGTTCACTTCTTCGAGTTTTGTGATTTTGCCGAAAATATGGGGATAAGGTCAGTATAATTCTTCTCCTTATTATGCACAAGCCAATGGCCAAGCGTAGGCGTCAAATAAGATCATGATCAAGATTATTCGGAAGAAAATCGATGAGAAGCCAAGGAGATGGCACTTGGTCCTTAATGAAGCATTGTGGGCTTACCGAATGGCTTGCCATGGGTCCACACAAGCATCTCCATATGAGTTGGTTTATGGACATAATCTTTGTGATGCCTTGGGAGTTGCAATCGGGATCATGGAGAGTTGAGTTACAAAAGGACCGACAGAGAAAAAAGATTATAAGGATCGATGATGGATGAGTTAGAAGATTTGCATTTGATTCGTCTTAAGGCCTTGGAGAATATTGAGAAGAATAAAATACGTGTTGCCAAGTACTACAACAAGAGAGTTAAAATTAAGCAATTTGCGAAGGAGAATTGGTTTGGAAAACAATATTGCCAATTGGTACCAAAGACGATATTCGGCAAGTGGTCTCCGAATTGGGAAGGACCTTTTCGGGTTGTCGGTTGTGCACTGGCAATGCGTATATATTAAAAACGCTGTTTGGAGAAGAACTTACTAGAGCCATCAATGGCGATACCTTAAGAAGTTTTATCCAAGTATCGAAGTTGGATCTTAATTGTGATTATGACATAAGCGTGGTATAGCCGATTGAATAAAATCGCCTTGAGCAAAGGAAAGAAGTTGGAAAGAAGTAACCGATAATATTATCGCCTCTAGTGGAAAGATAGCCGATATCGTGTGTATCGTCTTGAACAAAAATAGCCGATACGGTTAGTATCGCCTTTAGTCGATTTTTAAAAGTATAAGTGAGCAGTTTGATCTTATCTCTCGGTGATAGGTTTATCGGGAGAAGATAAAGGGAATTGAAGTACTACGCTACAAACCGTCAAGTCATGGAACAGGACCGAGATCTAATCGGCTAAAATGATGTCATGCGATTCGGGAGTTTTCGTTTGGGAAGAGCGTTGCGATCGAGTTCTAGCTAAGGGAAAATTTGCAAAGAAGCAAATACAAATGACGAATGTCATCACGGACAAGCAAGAACAAGAAGAGGACCAACATTCTTCATTAAAATTTTATTTACAACCCGCGCCAATCCTAGTACAAGCTACTCCTCTTCTTCGTTGAAGAGCTTGTTGAGGACACTCGGGGTTGGTGGCGTTGGCCATGGCGTCGGCGTGGGCGTCGTAACCCGCCAGAGGCCCTCGATGTCGTCGACTTCGTGAGGGAGCCCGCCGCGGAAGCCGGTCGGCATCGGAGCGTAGTCGTCCCCGGTCCGGGACGACATCCCCGCCGAGCCGAGGAGGTGCCGAGGCGCACGCCATGAAGGGCAACTCGGTCGACGACCGTGCACCGCCTCGGCGCTCCACCGCGTCGCCCCTTGGGCGTTCACGTGGTTGGCCGCCGCCATCGCCGCCACCTTCAAGCGGTCCAGCTCCGCGGTGAGGTCTCGCAAAGAAAAATAAGATTAATCAATGAGCGAGATGAATCGGAAGGAACATGGGTTGAAGGCAATTGGCGAAAAGTGAATACGGTGATGGCCTCGCTCATCTCGCGGCAGTTGTCCTCCAACTCCGGCCGAGCGATCCCGAACTTCTTGGTTTCTTCACCAAGAAGCTCCATCGCCTCATCCCGCTCACGGCGATACGCGGCGGCGTCGTAACGGGCATGCGGCGGGATCTCCTCGTCGTTCCTCTCCCATATAGGAACGCACGGGGCCGACCCCGATGAAGCCGAAGCGTGCCGGTGAAGGGAAGCGAGAAGGAGCGAGGAGCCGGGCGGGAGCGGGAGCCGGAAGGGCGTAGGCGTCGAACGCCGCAGCCGGCGCCAGGAAGCGCCATTGGCCGGTGCTGATCCTCGCCGTCCTACAAACGAGGTACCGTCAAGATCGGCTAATTTAGAAAAAAACACAGACAAGATGGGGAGATCGTTTCTTACTGCAGACGGCGACCACCACGGCTGCTTCCCTCCGCCGCGTCCACCACGGGAGCAGGAGCGGAAGCGGAAGAGGGAGCGTGGTGCCGGCCGGGCGACCCGCCTCCGGACATTGGCGATGTAGTCGCCGGTGTTCCCATAGCCACGAAACGGATCAAGAAGATAAGCAACCGCAAAGGGGGCAGAGGTTCAGATCGGGTAAAGACTATCGAATAGCACAACTCAAGGGATTGGAGATCTCACCGCCGGCGCCGGTTGCTACTACCCTCCGCCTCGTCCTGGGCAGGACGCTTATTACGATCTCCGCCGCTCGCCATTGGTGATGGTGGGGGTTTTTTGGGCTTGAAGGCAAGGAGGAAGTGGAAGAGATTGAAGAAGATAGCAACTGCTTGTGTTTGATGTGGTGATGGTGGGAGCCGACGGTCCTATTTATGAACGTGGGAGCCGTGGAGACCGTGGGAAAGCCAAGCGACGTAGTAGGGTTTCCACGTTTATGGGCCGATGTTGAGTTGGGCCGAGCCCATTACTCGCCGGCGATTCGGTTACCATACGCTCGGTCGGCTAAATAGGCGATGAAAGTTATTCGGCTAAAGTGAACGCTTGAAGCAAATAGTTACGTTCGGGCCGATATACGCGTCTATGAGTACGGTTGTAATTGGAAGAGCCGAATGGTAACAAGGAGAGAAAAAGATAAAGATTATCTACTTTTCAAGAGAAAAGAAATTGTTTTCAAGTATGACAAGGCCAAGCCTAAGAGTCTACATCTTCAAGTACAAGCCAAGCATCTATACATTTAAGAAAGAATTGATAACGGCAAGAGCATCAATCTTGATTCGGTTGGCCTCATCAAGAGCTTTTTGGTCCTCTTCTTCGAATCTTGGATATTGGACGGTTTGCTTTTGATTTGCCGCGTCTCCTTAATGACCGATTGTATTTTGGATTTAGCCGAATCAAGAGATGGCAGATTTGCGAGCTTAGTTTCATGAGACTGAATATTGGCATTCGGTTGAGCCAATTGAGCTTCAAGTTTGGCTTTTTCTTCTCTCATGACCTGCGGCTACTGGTTCTAAGGTGCTCAAGAGATGCTCGGCTTGACTTGATGCTAGAATAGAGCTCCTTGGCCTTGTTCCTTGGCCATTTTTCTTTTCTCCGAGATCAACTTTGGTGGACATATTCTTGTGTGCTCTCTTGATAGCGAAAAATGATCATCAAGGTGTGATAAAGCGTCTATGGCGGCCTTGAGATTGGAAGGAAGCTCTTGATCAATAAGCTCGCTATTTCCCTTATTTTGTCGAGTCTTGGGCCAAAGCAACAATATCCTTTTTCAGAAATGAGATTATATCCTTTAGCTTGGCTTGACTCTCGATGACAACGGTTGGAAGAAACTTCATCGTCTTTGTCCCCACATACTCTTCGGCGATAAGGAAAAGGCGGCTTGAGGGTGAGCAGTGTCCTGTTGATGAACAAGGAAGGTAATTTAACCGAATGACTCGGTTGAAGTAAAAATAATCAAGTGGAGTAAAATAATACCTCCTCGGCAAAAGCCCGATCAATGGCATCCTGGGTAGCATCAAGACTCGAGTGACTAGTGCGGTTCTTGCCGCCGAGATAGCGGTGTCATGGCTTGTTGATGCATCTTGGATTGCCGAAGGAGTTTAAACCGTAATCTGGTGAGAGAGATTTTTCTGCTACTTCTCCCGATCACTGTTTGTTCATCAAATCCGATGAGAGGAATTTCTTCGCTATATCTCCTTGTTCACCTACTTGATCGTCACTGATGCATATCAAGATCATTGGTGAGCTCATTGTTTGCTTGACCAATGGAGGCTCCGGAGAGTTGTCCAAGATCACTACCCTATCGGGACTTTGAGGGTTGGCACACGTGTTGAAAGAAAGTGATAAGTGCAAAACACACTTGCAGATGGAAAATAAAGGATAAAAAACATTCATACCCGAGGGAGTGGTTTAGCTTTCTTAGATCTTGTTTTCTTGGGAATTGCGGTGTCCTTGATAGGGGAGGAAGAAGTTTTTCTTTTGAGATCTTTCGGGAGCACCGTATCGTCGCAGGTATCTTGTTGAACACTTGTCAAACTTGGAGCATCATGCCCCAAAGCAGCAACAGGCCGGGTTGCCAATATTGAACCTCTGGAGGACTTGGAGGAGCAATGTCCCGTTCAAAGGATGTTTTAGAAACAGAACGAGATATGAAGTAAAAGGTGGTCATGGAGTGTGTACCTCATCATCGAAGAAAATGAAGGCATCAAGACTTGGCATAAAGGGTGAACTTGTGCTACGAAGATATGAGAATGCCATTCTTGCCACCAGAGGTTGAAGGAAGAATGAGTAGCTTCAATTATCACCGAGGATTGGGCTCATATGTTGGAAGCTTGCATCCAAGATTGAAGACTTTGTTGGCCTCGGTTATATTCAACAGTGTCTCCTGGGGTCGATGGTGCTCGAGAAATATGGCCTTGGGGGCAGTGACCAAGTCCAAACTGTCTGGCAACCATGTTTGGATTATAAAATTCATAAGTTGAGCTTATCAACCGACCATGGTGAAATTCTCTGCGCGAGCACGGGGCTTGATGAAAGCATTGAAAATGTCCCCTGGAATCATCATCTATGCGGCCCAACTCATAGCTGAATCGCAAGGGAGAGTTAAATTTTCATTTTCCCGTAGGGAAACCAGATCATGTGGTTGAATCCCTTGTAGAAGATCTTGAAAAGATGACCCGGTCTAAGTCAATAATGATTGAAGATGCAGCCTCTCCATATGTCGACAAGATTTGTATCTGGGGTCTTCACCTTGAAGATAATTGATTGAAGGAAAGTTCGATTGTGGAAATCTACGAGACAATCGATGCATGTATAGTTGCAACCACATCTGGAGAAGCCACCATGGTCCATTGACACGGAGATTTCGCCCGATTCCTCATCCGGACAAGATGTCCCGGTGCATCATGTGGTAGAAAGCTCCCAAAGATATTTGCCTAAAGGAATCGGCTTGCCCGTAGCCAATTCTTCACCATCACTATGTGATTCGAGTGGGCTCATTGGACTTGCCACGAAAATGAATCTGCATAACCACATGTTCATGAATGCCCTATACTCTTTATCGACACGGGGCCGGTTGAAGCATAAGCCTGGACATACTTGGCCCCTCCTCCCGATTTGACTGCCTTATGAGCCGGTGCTTTTGTATTTGAATGGGTATGTTGGCTTGGTAATGTTTAAACCAGTCATCATAAAAATGTCGAGAGAGTGATCGACATTGGGCCATGACCGAAGATGAACGCATTGGTGGCGTCGGACCCGAAGTGGGAAGCGGCTATCGGGAGGGAGTCGTTCCTAGGCATTTCGGCTAAAGAAAGCTCCGAGACAATGCTGAATATCTTGGGATTCCCAAAAATCACCGCTCTGGACCGCATCCTACGGTACCAATCACGCCATCCCGTGATTGAAGGAAGGGGCCATGTTTTGAAAGTATTCGGCCATCTTTGTTTGGGGAGAAATCCTAGACTTAAAGGGGATCCTCGGGGTTTCCTTTTCAATAAATTCCCTTGGATTGGGGTCTCCCCGCGGACCAAGAAAAAATGATCCAGGACACGCAAGATTGGAGATCAAGATCTCGTTCTTCATTTCCTTTAAGAAGAAATTGAAGCAAATGGATCAAAAGGTGCATCTCGGAAATTGATTCGAAAGAATTGCCGAATGGGTAAAGCAAGTAGGGTTACCTCTAGAAACTCCTCTTGAGTTCTGTCGCCATGATGGAGTCGGTTGAAGTCTCGTCGCCATTGAAGTCAACAACCTTCGCAGATCTCAAATGGCGGCCGCGGGTGTTGGCGGTCTTGACCTAGATGAAAGGCGGCGACAGTCAATTTCGAAATAAAATCCTTTTATCTCGAAATTGAGGGGGCATGTGTTAACACCAGATTTGGTCGGGAAATATGACGGGTGGACCCGCAGACGGCGGAGAGAGGAATTCGGCAAGTGCATATGCGGTCGGCTAATTTCCATGTGTTCGGCAAATGGCCAAGCGGTCGGCAAATCGCTTTATTTGAAGGCGGAGAAAGGAAAAAGGAAGCCGATCGAAAAGGGAAGGAGTCGTGATGATCAAGGACTCCGATTATGGATAGAGTTAGCATGTCTTTGTCTTTCCAATTTTGGTTAGATAGTTCGTAAGTGCTTAGGACTCATGTTTTGTCCGGGTATAAATATAAACCCTCGACCATTGTAATAGGGGTTCACAACCAAATCAATACAACCGGCTACGCGCCACCCTTCGAGTCCTTTAGTCGTGTCGTCGAGTTCTTCGAGAGGGCCAATCGATCCGTCGACCTCCGTAAGTCCCAACCTTGTTATCATGTCTAGTATCGTGCGGCGGATTTAGATGTGATGCAAGTAGTCTCATCCGTTTTGCTTAGTATCGTGCGGCGGATTTAAGCTTAATGATGGGAAGTTTTTGCTTGTGCCTTGTATCGTGCGGCGGATTAAGACATGAGTAAAGATAGTTATCGGCTCTTTTAGATTTGGCAAGATCTAATAGATTCATTAAGTTATCACGTGTTGCATGCTTTATTTAATGTTTAATTATTTGCAACACTCTTTTGCCCAATCTAGATTGATACTCTTTCGGCTTGTTGATCGTTCCTTTCATGCTTATTCAATACCGAGTAGATCAAGCTCATATAGCCGAATTAGATCGATCTAGATTGTTACATGTTGCGGGTTCATTCACGTTATATGTAGATAAGCCTTGAGGACCGGGTACCGTGCGGCGGAGATGCAGGTCTTTGGGTTACTCTAGAGCTAGTCATCCTAAGTGGACTAGAGATCGGTTTAATCGATAGGCTCCTTTTACATGTTGCTTGTTTGTTCCTTCTTCATGGACCCCGATTCGGCAATCTTGCCGATACGGTTATGCTTATACATGTAGCAAGTATCTATAGATCTCGTTAGATAATTATATGCTTTTAGCTCTTTATTGCTAGATTGTATCATGCGGTGGATTGATCTAGTAGCAAGGAGTGGTGTAAATTCATAGTGAGTGGTATCATGCGGTGGATTAGCTTGCTTGGGTTTATGCTCGACGGGTTTATGAAGGCTAGACGTGCGCGAGACTAGTTGGAGTAGCCTATGCATGTGTTGTTTAGTAGATTTATATTTATAAGTTACTTATTCTTAATTTTTAGTGCTTAAAGATGCTTTAAACATGAGATGTAATTTGATATGCTTCAATGATTTAATCTTGTTCAAACATGTCTTCATTTACCGTATTCGGCTAGTTTGTTCCGTTTACATCGTTATGTTACTTTAGCCGAATGAACCGCATCCCGTTGCGCATGGCTTCCATAGCTATGTGTCGTCGTAAGTGGCTTCGGGGCCGTAAAGATGGAACTGTCGGTCTCACCCAAAGACGTTCCGCTTATGATCTTACCGTTTATCCCTTGTCGATTTTCGAGTCAAATCGACGGGCACGCCACCGGATTCGACGCCCTCGGCACCCGATTGAAGCTAGGCTTTCCGGCTTTTTGTGTGAGACGCGGGTGGTCACATTTTGCGTCAACACAAAGTGACCTTCTTGTCCACACTCAAAGCATCTCTTTGGCTTTGGCTTTGGCTTTGGCTTTTGCTTTTGTTGACTTGCTTGCTTTGCTTGATGCTGCTTCTCTTGATGTGGCTTGAACCCAATGCCACTTCTATCGGTCTTCATCATGGTGTTCATCAAGAGCTCACTTTGAAGTGACTTTCCTTTTGCAAACTTGCTCAATCCAATCTTGAGGTGTTCTTTCTCTTGCTTGAGCTTCTTGTTCTCTTCTAGAAGTGACTCATTTGTTGATTGCTTCAAGTATGACATCTCAAAGTGGAGTCTTTTGTTCTCTTCTTTGAGCTTCTCATTCTCAAGTGCTAGTCCCTCATCTTCAATAGTGACGGTGTGACTGATTTTTGCTTGTTCAAGATCCTTCTTGAGTTGTTCATTTTCATTCTTTATCTTGACATAGTCATCATAATGCTCGATCACCACCATCGACTTGCCTTTGCTGCTAGCACCTTGCTCAATGATCTCATCACATGATGTAGCTACATCATTTTTAGCAACATTGTTAGTAGCCTCATGTGTTTTCGGCAAGAAGCTCATAAGCCATCGCTAGATTCCCATGATCAACTTTAATAGTTGTGTACTCCTCTTTTAGAGAGCTATAACTAGATTTGAGCTCATCATGCTTCTTCTCAAGGTTCTCATTTTCAACTTTAAGCTCTTTTGAAGAAGCTTTGAGTTCCTTGAGTTTAGAGGACATGATTTCATTTTGATCTCTAAGCTCATCACTAGTTTTACGATAGCTTCCATCTTTTCTAGAAGAGAAGTATTTTCACTATCAAGCTCATCACATCTTCCTCTAGTCTTAATAATGGTTTTTGAGTACTTTCTAAGCAATTTGACGAGCTCATCATAAGTAGGTGACTCATACTCATCATCACTCTCACTTTCACTACCACTATCATCACTATCCCCATGTTTAGAAAGTACCTTCTTTTCACTTTTAGCCATAAGGCAAAATGGGATGGAGTAGATGATGATGGCGAGAATTTGTGGAGGTGGTGAAGACCCAATACCGATGGCAACAACACCTTCATCATCACTTTCCTCATCGGATGACCCACAAGAAGATTCAATATCGGTGAGCCAATCACCAACAATATAGGCCTTGCCATCCTTCTTCTTGTGATGCTCTTTCTTTCTTCCTTCTTCTTGTGATGCTTATCTTTCTTCTTCTTTTCTTTTTCTTCATCATCACTTGTGTCATCCTTCTTGTCCTTGCCCTTCTTCTTGTACTTTTTGTCTCTTGGGGCTCCTGACATTGATGAGCTAGATGTCCATCTTGCGGCGGTTGAAGCACTCCATTTCGAGAGATGGGCTTCCTTTTGGCTACTTATCTTGCAATTACTTTCATAGAATTGCCATGCTAGAATAGGATTGGAACTTAGGGTGCAAAACTTTAGTTGATCGATTGTCTAGGAACACACATAGGCACAGAGGGGTGAATCATGGGCTAGTAGGTTTAATTCCGCGATAATTTTTAGAATTAGCCCAATTCACCCCCCCTCTTGGGCATCTTGATCCTTTCAAGTAGAATTCTTCTAGCACCTATTGTGTGCACCATTGTGGTGGAGTACAACGCGTAAAAATATCTGTATGTGAAAGGCTTTCTCCCACAGAGAGGCCATCTTCACAAAAACTAGCAAACTAGCCTAGAGAACTTGCCAAGATGGAGAGAGGAAGAAATGAACACAAGAAGGCAGGCATATGCCCTGGATGTTTGCCATGTATTTATAGGCGTGGACATCACTACCGGCTTGTAACAACAAAATTATGTGATATATATATATAACTAAAAAAATTAAAAAAAACACCTGGACTCGATCGTGGTCACAAAGTTCTGTTTCGTTTTTTGTTACAAATTTTTATGTTATTTTGCTCCTATTTTTTATTTTAAAAAATGATGCTCGTCGGGTTCAAATCCAACGGCGGCGAGTGCGTCGTTGATCGGACCATGCACCGCGGTCGGAAGTGATGTGAGCCCGTGGCCGCGATGGGCTCGCCTTTTAAAAAATGCCGTTGTATTGATCGCGGCTCCTTCCACAAACCGGCAAGCGTGGCATGGGCGCGCCTTTTTAAAAATGCCGTTGGATTTCTCACTTTGCCGGCTTGTGGAAGGCGCCGGCGGGATGAACCGGCGCGCCTTTTAAAAATGCCGTTGGACCTATCCTTTGCCGGCTTGTAGGCTATGGC
>JAENPR010001288.1:0-179093 GCA_018135685.1 Themeda triandra | reverse complement strand
ATGATAAAACACTATGGAGCATGTTAGCATGTATTTAGCTCAACTAGGAGAAGGATGTGCCTATGATTACATGAAAGTACTATTTTCCTTTATCTCTTACTCGGTACGCCTTTTGCTTAGTTTACTTCATTACCTCGCATGCACCATTAGTTCTTGGGCCATATTGGAAGAGAAATTTCATAATCACTTTTATACCGGATCCAAGAAACTAGATTGTCACATCTTACATCGGTTCGTCAAGGACGAGATGAAACCGTTATTGATTTCATTAAAAGGGCTAGAGATATCAAGAACCGATGCTTTCATTTGATGATCTCTCAAAGAGATTTGGTTGATATATGCTTTAATGGTTTGCATTCTAGGATTCGTGAGAAACTTGAGAATGTACAATTTAATAATTTCAACCACCTTGTTGAGAAGGCCGTTTATTGGGAATCACGCTTAAAGAGTCTCGCTGAGGCATATTAGTCTCATCGTTCGAACACACATACTTTTCATATTGTTTCAGTTCGGAGGATGAGACAGTGTGAATGCAACGCCGCCGAAATTAGGTGGCCAGCAGAGAACAAGCTTGTGACTTGCCCTTTTTCAAACCGATTCAAAAGAATCGCGAGAAGTAAAGTTTACTTTTTGATGTTTCTAAATGTGACCGTATTTTGATGAGTTGCTGAAAACGCACATTAGAATTAATTATACCATGCCTTCGATGAGATTAAGAAGAGAGCTTATTGCTATCATAATTCTTATTCTCATGCCACTAATGATTGTAATTATTTCCGTCTGACAGATACAATCGTACCTTTAATGATAATTTATTAAGTCTTGTAGACATGGAGATCAAGAAGAACCCCTTCCCAAACAACAACACCAATACTATTGAGGCGGGAACTCAGCTTTATTTTGATTCGTCCCAACAAGCCGATGGAGCTAAAGGCAAGAACGTCATCATCGGCGAACTACTACCTGCACGGCTAGCTAAATCTAGTAAGCAAAGCAGGGCACACAGAAATAATGGCGTGCACCAATCTTGCGTTCCTGGCCGTTACCGTCCTGCTTCTGCAGGCGTCGTGGTGCGTTCTGTCACAGCAGGGCGGCACCGCCGCGGTGATGGCGGTGACCAGCTTCACGCAAGGCAGCCCCACAGCGTGCGACGGCGAGTACCACGGCGATGGGGAGCTGATCGCGGTGCTGCCCTCAAAGTGGTACGCGGGCGGGAGCCGGTGCTTCAAGACGATCCTCATCACAAGTTCGGACAACGCGAACAAGGTGGAGGCAACCAGTGGCGAAGCCAACTCAAAATTCATGGTGGTGCAGTGCTAAGGAGACATACATAATCTAATAGCAATATATGGTGAAAATCTAACAAGTTAGTGGTAATTTTTTTCTTACCCTGGTGCCTGTGCACCAGGCAACATGAACGTGGCTTCGCCACTGGAGGCAACGGTGGTGGATGAGTGCCAGAGTGGCTGCAAGGCTCCGCTTAATCTCGACATCATCGCCACTTCCCAGGCCGTTTGGGATGCGCTTGGGCTCGACACCGATAAGGGCGAGGTTCCCATCGCCTGGGCCGACGCCTAGTAATCGAATGCACGGCCGTGGTTGGCCGGCAAAGCCGGGAAAGGATGTGTGTGCCACGCTTACCCGTCAAATTTGCTGCTGTGTGTGTGTGTGTGTGTGTGTGTGTGTGTGTGTGTGTGTGTGTTTGTGTTGTGTCAGTGTGTCACGCACCCTGCCGTGCAGACTGTTGCTTGTTGTTCATGTGTTTTGCTAGCCACACTCGAGACAGACTTCCTAGAGTGGCTCAATAAATAGAACTACTCTCCCATTTAGCTATATTTGCAAGCGGTACTTCTGTACTTGCATCTTCATTTGGTTGTTGGTGTCAGTAGTTCGATTTTTTAAACCTTTTTAATTAATATTTTAAAATATAATAGCCACAACAAGAAAAGAAAACCAAATCTATTTCCTTTGGTTGTGCCAGCATGGGTAGCACGATGAAACCACGTTGTCGTGCCGCATGCACGTTTTTATAGGCGCGACAAGGAGTGCCACGCTGGCAGCGGACTGCTGACTAGATCTCGTGTGGCGCTTGATGGAGCCCCCATTTCATGGCACCTACTCTAGCACTACGGGGTTAAGCGGGCTCGGCCCACTTCTTTGTCTCCCTCACCTTCTCCCTTGGTTCCTAGGTTACGCACACGGTACACCAAGGGAGTCAAGCCCCACCATCGCCTTCTATTCAGCTCACACCGGCGGCGTCCTCTCACTCTGTCCCTCCCTCCCTCCAAGAGCCACTACCGTTGGGGCGAGGGGTGGTTCGGGATGGCGGCTCCGCCGCCTGGTTGGGCTAGTGCCATGTGCTAGCGGTTCTCGCCACTGTAGAGCGGAGCTTTGTGCTCCTTAATGGACCGCCCTTCACCGAAACTTTTCTCCATTGGTTTGTTGATTTGGGGACTCATTGTTTCCATGTCAAGGTTTAGGGAATTTCGCACAGTGTGAATATTCCTTTGCATTCGTTGTTAGTATTTATTCGATGTGTATATTAGAGTTCAGATGTACTCTGTACGTGACGTAAATGACGTGTTGCATGGACATAGGTAGTTGTTAAAGGAAGGATTTTAGTCTGTTGTCCACGGTGTGGAGCCGGTTACCGATCGTGGCGCTGTCCACGGAGTGGTATGCAGACGAGACTCGGTGCTTGAAGTTGATTCACATCAAGAGCAAGTACCCCGGGAAGGAGAACCAAAATACCGTAGTTATAAGTGTCTGCGGTGTCTAGTTCAAAAGTCTAGATATTTGCACGTAGAAGATTTAATTTTTTTTTTCTTTACACACCAATAGTACCAAACTAGATGTACATTGTCCTAAAATTTGAGATTCAAATAAATTTTATAAAAATTCATATAAAAAAGGGCTCTTCTATAATCCAAACGCCTGGATTTTTTCATGACTCTCACGCGACACTTGTTTATCCCTTTGGATCCCCCGCCGCTGCCCTACCATGCATGCACAGCTCCACCTACATCCATTTAGGAAAATCGCCTCAAATAGCTAGACGACTGCATTCTAGTAAATGTAAAAAAAACATTTAGCCACTAGAGGACAAAATTCAGGGTGGGTGAAATTTGTTTTTTTTCATATGAATTTTTATAAAAGTTATTTGAATTTAAAATTTTAGAACAATGCCCATGTAATTTGGTACTATTGGTGTATAAAGTTTATTTTTTAAAACTTCTAAGCATTAACTTCATAGACTCCATGACCACTTATATTTGCGAGGATGCTTTTCACCACCGGGAAGAACTCCTTGAGGGCTACGGTCGTGGACGAGTGGGTGTGGGGGTATAAACCCCTATACCCGCATGGCCCGACTTTAGGCCTGCTCGGACAGAGATCCTTGGCCCAAGAGCACAAGGCCGACCAGGGCCCAAGTCTGGTCGGCTACCTTGGAAGACAAGGAAGGAAGGGCGAGCTAATTGGCGTTGCTGGTCGGCGGTGAAGATATCGATCACAAGAGATCAGATCGGATAAAAGTTGTTACCTTATATGTACATTTGTACCCCGGAAATATCGGGCTTGTAATCCTGCTCCCTCACTATATAAGGCGAGCAGGACACCCTCCCAAAAGATCATCTACACATTAATATACGACTCAATCAAGAGCACAGGACGTAGGGTATTACACGTATCGTGGCCCGAACCTGTATAAATACAACGTCTTGTGCCCCTTGATTATATCTTGTTCGTCATCTAGCGTGCCTTACCGATCAATCTACTACCTTAGGCATACCCTAGGTAGACCGCCGCCGATATTTCGTCGACAAGGCGCGCCGGGGGGCCGTGCGTTCAGATCTCAAGATGAATAGGATGGTTTCGTTCCCGCCTCCATGGACCTCGACGACATCGCTCCAATCACCTTCGGCTCTTTCGGCTCCCGTGACGTAACCAAGGTAGCGCCGGCCGTCGAGGCGACCGCACTCGACGCTCGGGACGCAACTCCACCGCAAGGACGAGACTCCGACCTCACGGAGAGGCTGCTAAGGCCGATGGTCCGACCATCGATCCCGCGCTATCAGAGACGCCGGGTCGATAACTCAGATCTGATCGAGATGATTGATCGCCATGGAGAAGGATTGGCGGAAACTCTCGCCCTCGCGGAATCCGCGCTCAAGCAACTTGCCGTCCTCCGGGTCAATGACGGGTTTATCACCGTACAGCGGCGAAGGCGCTGTAACACACAGGGGGCCCGGTCAGATCCAGATCTATCCAGATCAGATCGCCCGAGGCCAACGCTCACCCGCCCGCCACACCCTACGCTGGACGACAGATCAAAGAGATCAGGTAGCCCTTTCGAATTTGGGCTCAAGAACGCCGCTGCGTCCTACGAGGAGCTCTTCCCTCCATTGGTCCCTCAGCATGCTGGTCGGTCCAGGCATCCACCGACCTCGCCCCACTTCGTCATCGGACATGGAGGAATCAAGCGTCCCATCGCTCCCCTCCGCCGTAAAGGCAGCTCTCGAGGCAGGATCTCCAGGTCAACTCCTCGACGCAATTGGCTATGTGCCTCCTGCTCCCACCGAGACACCGAGCTCCATGACGACACAAGTGTCTCCCATGGCGATGGACGTCGATAAAGTCACCGACAACAACATCCCAGATGCGGAGATTCTCCAGTTGGTCGCTGAGCCAAACAGAGAAGAGGACAGCCCCGAGCGCCCTCCAGGCTTTGGCAACACCGTGTTCATGGTCAGCAACGACGAGCCCACCGCTGACAATGAAACACCCGACCAACGCCGCGACCGCATCGCACGCAATACACATCGTGGTATCCGGCGCGATCGAGAGCAGCAAGAAGCACAGCAGCGGGCCGATCAGGCCCGTCATATCAACCGCAACTTGGCCGATGAGTTCGACCTGGTCGGATAACGTCGGGTTCACAAAACCCCGACGGCCAACATTGCGGTAGCCAAGAGCAAGTTGGAGGCATTGCCTCACACCCCTACGGTCCAGGAGATCATCGACCACTTGATGGCAGGCGAGGGCGGTAAATCGCATGCGCCCGTGCCGAGGTACCTCCGAAAGTCCGCGGCGTCCGCTCCACGCAGCCACCGCCCAGATTTAGGGGAAAGATCCGCGAATCAAGACCCAAGCAACAGACCGGCGCACTCTTCAAATCGCTCCAGCAACTCCACTTCCGACTCATCCAGCCGCGACGTATGATCCATAAACCGCGACCGCCGCCGACGATCGCCGGATAGGCGCCGCCGCGACGACTCACCACGACGACCCCGGGAGCGGCGTGGCCGCCGAGCTTTTCGTGATGATGACGCCGACCAGCACTGGCACAGGGGTCGCTACGACGATGATGATCGGCGCTACGATGGGGGCCGTTTTGAGATCCCCGGCCCTAAGCCATATTCCGACCGGCTCAGGGAGGTGCATTGGCTGTGGAACTTCAAGGCCGGTGAGGTGCAGCCCTACGATGGCCGCAAGAATCCCGACCAGTGGCTCTTCCCGTATGAGACGGCGATCCGAGCAGCGGGGAGGCGACGAAAGTGTGATGGCAAATTACTTACCAAAGGGTCCCGGGGCCCTTCTCCAACGAACTGGCTCATGTGCCAATGCGAGGGCTCGATTCACAGCTGGCCTCAACTTCGCCAGATGCTGTCCGAGCACTTCAAGGCTACGTGTCATCAGCCTGGCTCCAAGTACGCCTTGGCCCAGATCCACGACTACCCCAACGAACCTCTACGTGAGTACATACGCCGCTTCAATGACATGTGGACGACGGTAACGGACATCACACAGCAAGAAGCCGTCGAACTCTTCATCAAGGGGCTCACCCAACCCCCCAATGAGAAGTGCAAGATCGAACTCCTCCGAACCCAGCCGAAGACGATGGGCGAAGCCCTGAAAATGCCGGCGAATGGACACGTGTCGACGACGCTTTGCGATCCAGTAAAGAGGACGGTACATCTCAGCGACCTCCCCGCCGCGACGACGACGACGACCGCGATCGCGACCATCGCGCATGGAACCGCGGAAACCGCGACAACAGACGCGACTCTCGGTGCTCCGAGCGGCGCAGCCGCAGCCGTGAGGACGACCGCCGCGATTCCCGCCGCCTCGAGCGGCGCAGCCGCAGCCGCGAGGATGATCGGTACGGACGCAAGCGTAACCGACGCGATGACAGCCAGCGCTACCGCGGAAACCGCGTTCACAACGTCAGCAACCAAGACAAGCCATATGACGATGGCTACGACAAGGTCCTTAGCCAAGACTGCCCAAGGCACCCAAACAAAGGCCACACGATGGGCCAGTGTTGGGGCTTTGCGAACATTTTCAAGAAAGCTGACACGCGGCGACCGCGGGGTGGCAACAAGAATCGGAAGGACAATCGCAATGTCGACAAAGACGTCAAGGAGAGAGACGACAACACCTCGGACGATGACCGCCGCCACGAGTTCAAAGAACCCGAAAGAAACGTCGCTGTCATCTTTGGCGGCACGGTCGCCACGGAGTCCCAAAGGGACAAGAAGCTACTCCGACGGTCGATCATTGCTTTCAGCAGCGCCGACCAGGAACGCGTTGCAGACGTCAAGGCACCCGCCTGGTCGGAACAGCCAATCTCCTTCAGCCGAGCAGACATGTGGGCACGAGGGGAGGATTCCGGTCGTTTCCCCCTTGTTCTCGACCCCGTCATCCAAAGACCTCCGCTTCGAGAAGGTATTGGTCGACGGAGGCGGTGCCTTAAACATACTTGTTTTTACGAGACATACAAAGAGCTCGGCCTGAAAACAAGACCGGAACCCTACGACTCGCCGTTCGGGGGTGATGCCATGAAAGCCCTCCATGCCCCTTGGCCAAGTCACCCTCCGAGTCCAGTTTGGTACAAAGCAGCATTTTCGCTTCGAGTACCTTAACTTCATAATCGCCGACTTCGAAGGTGTCTACCACGCGATCTTCGGCCGACCGGCATCGCCAAGTTCATGGCGGTCCCGCATTACGGCTATATGGTGCTCAAGATGCCCATGGAGAAAGGCATCCTCTCCCTTCGCAGCGACAACGTCCTCATGGCGTGCCACCGCGAGTCGGCTTCGTTCGCCGCCACGACCTCGCCGACCTCCGAGCCCGCATGGCGGATATGGTCTTGGAGGCCAAGGCCATCCCTCCAGCCGACCTCGAGATACCTCTCAAAGAGGCCAAACGCTCCTCCAAGAAGAACCGAGAGTACAAGGAAATCGAGCTCGTCCCGGGAGACAAGACAAGAACCGCCTTGGTTGGGGCCAACCTCTCCAGCAAATAGGAAAGCGCGCTCGTCCAGTTCCTTCGGGATCACATCAGCGTGTTTGCATGGAAACCAGTAGACATGCCGGGTGTTCCCAGGGAACGGGCCGAGCACTTCCTGAATGTCTCCAAAACCGCCAAGCCGGTGAAGCAAAAGCTCCGACGGTTCACGAACGACAAGAGGGAGGTGATTAGGGTAGAAGTAGCAAAGCTATTAGCCGCGGCTTTATAAAAGAAGTGTATCATCCCGATTGGCTTGCCAATCCGGTCCTTGTACGCAAGAAGAATAAAGAATGGAGAATGTGCGTTGATTACACCGCTCTCAACAGATGCTGCCCTAAAGACCCCTTCACCTTACCACGTATCGACCAAGTTGTCGACTCCACTGCGGGCTGCGAGCTGCTTTCCTTCTTGGATTGCTACTCCAGCTACCACCAAATATCCCTCGCTATCGCCGACCAGGAGAAAACTTCATTCATCACCCCTTTCGGCGCTTACTGCTACAAAACGATGTCCTTCGGCCTCAAAAACGCCGGGGCCACTTACCAAAGAGCAATCCAGAATTGCCTAAAAGACGAGATCAGAGACCGCCTGGTCGAGGCGTACGTGGATGACGTGGTGGTAAAAACCGCAACAGCCGACTCTCTGGTCGCCGACCTCCAGCGAACGTTCGACGCCCTAAACGTGTTCCAATGGAAATTGAACCCCACCAAGTGCATCTTCGGCGTGCCCTCCGGCATACTGCTCGGCAACGTCGTGAGCCAAGATGGCATACGCCCAAACCCCGAAAAAATACATGCCGTCCTTAACATGCAGCCCCCTCAATGTGTCAAAGACATCCAAAAGTTAACAGGGTGCATGGCGGCCCTAAGTCGTTTTATCTCGCGACTAGGGCAAAAAGGATTGCCATTTTTTCGGTTGCTAAAAGCAAAAGAAAAATTCGAGTGGTCGACAGAAGAAGATACCGCCTTCATGGAACTTAAAACATACCTAACCAATCCTCCGGTGCTTACGGCACCCAACGACGGCGAAGAAATGCTCCTCTACATCGCGGCCCCGACCGAGTAGTCGATGCACGTCTTCGCGGTCGAGCGAACGGAAGCTGGTCACGTTTACCCGGTCCAGCGCCCGGTCTACTACGTTAGCGAAGTGCTCAACGATTCCAAGCACCACTACCACCACATTGAAAAATTGCTATACGCAATTTTGATCACCAAGCGAAAACTTCTACACTATTTCCAATCCCGGCAGATCACGGTGGTCACAAGCTTCCCGCTAGGCGACATCCTGTATAACAAGGACGCCAGTGGTCGAATCGTCAAATGGGCGCTCGAACTCATGGCATATACCGTCAAGTTCAAGAACCGCAACACCATCAAGTCACAAGCCCTTGCCGATTTTCTGGCTGAGTGGTCGGACCTTACCACCCCTTGGTACGAGTCCAATCACAAGTACTTGGGAAATGTACTTCGATGGTTCACTCAAAATCGATGGCGCGGCGCTGGTGTGCATTTTACCGCCCCCTCGGGAGACGAGCTCAGCTACGTCCTTCGTATCCATTTCCCGGCATCAAACAACGCTGCTGAATACGAAGCCGCGCTTCATGGCTTGCGCCTCGCCGTCGAGCTCGGTATCAAGCGCCTAATGGTATACGGCGACTCCCTCCTCGTCGTCAACCAAGTGAATAAGGTGTGGGACACCACCAGCGAGCGCATGGAGGCCTACGTCGCCACAATACGACAGCTCGAAGACAAATTCTATGGCCTCGAGTTCCATCACGTCGTACGCGACAACAATGACGCCGCTGACAAGATATCAAAACTTGGCTCCACCAGAGCCGCCATCCCACACGGTGTGTTCGTTCATGACCTGCTCGAACCATCCGTTTCGGTGCCCTCGGAGGCACAAATTCCCTTCCCAACAAAGCCGGATCTCAATCCTCCGCGCCCCCAATCGCCAAGTAATGTGACAGCCGACCACGTTGCCTTGATGGACATTGACGGCGACGAAGACGCCATGGCCGAGGATGCACTGGCACCACAAGAACAGTCACCTGACATTCCGCCGACCACATCCGACCAGTCGGACTAGCGGCTGGACTTCATCCGGTACATCACCGACGAAGACGTGCCAGACGATCCCATCTTGCACGAACGAATAATACAACGCAGCAAGCACTATGTCCTCATAGACGGCGAGCTCATGCGGAAAAATGCCAAGCAGGAAATCTTGCAAAAATGCATAACGCAGGACGCTGGCATAAAACTCCTCGACAAAATACATTCCGGCGAGTGCGGCAATCACGCCGCCTCCAGAACACTGGTCGGCAAGGCTTACCGTACCGGCTTCTATTGGCCAACCGCCGTCGCCGACGCCAAGCAGTTGGTTCGGCACTGCATCAACTGCCAATTTTTTGCCAAGCAAACACACGTTCTGGCTCATCAGCTGCAGACAATCACGGCCTCATGGCCCTTCTCGTGCTGGGGGCTCGACATGATCGGCCCTTTCAAGAAAGCTCCTGGTGGATTTCGATACGTCTACGTGCTCATCGACAAATTCTCCAAATGGATCGAGTACATGCCATTGGTCAAGGCTACCGCCAAAAAGGCAGCCGACATGCTAAACGACGTCATCCATCGGTTTGGCGTCCCCAACTCCATCATCACCGACCTCGGCTCCACATTCACTGGAAGCGATTTCTTCGATTTCTGCGACAGCAAGTGTATCAAGGTCAAATATGTCTCAGTTGCCCATCCCCGGGCCAACGGACAGGTCGAACGCGCAAATGGCATGATACTCGATGCTCTGCGTAAACGCCTATATCAAGACGACACCGACGAAGAGCGCCCCGGCCGATGGCTCAAAGAGCTCCCGGCCGTAATCTGGGGACTCCGCACGCAGCCAAGTCGAAGCACCGGCGTCTCTCCTTACTTCATGGTGTTCAGTTCCGAAGCCGTTCTCCCCGACGAAATTGCCTTCCGCTCTCCACGCGTCGCTCAGTACGACGAAAGAACGACTCCATCGAGGAAAAGCGGCTCGAGACCTGCGCGCGAACCGCCAAATACCTGGCATCCATGCGTCGGTACTACAACCGCAACGTCAAAGAACGACTCTTCGTGGTCGGCGACTTGGTTCTACGGCGAAAACAGAACCTCGCCGGCATCCACAAACTCGCCTCCCACTGGGAAGGGCCATTCATGATCAAGGCGGTTACTAGGCCGACCTCGTATCGCCTGTGCACCTTGGACGACCCTCCGAGAGAGGTCCCGAATTCGTGGCATATCGACCACCTACGGAAGTTCTACCCGTAGCACCTAGCGCTAAGAGTTACATGTACCTTTCTTGTATTTTCTCGATTCAAGTCGATTGAATAAAGATTGTGCTGTTTCATCTTGTTTAAAGTGCTCCTCCGGGCATCATTCGCGACCTTTTACTCCTACCTCTACAAGATGCGATCAAGAATAAAGATAAACGCCTCCACATATAATAAGGCGGCCACAGCCGCAATGTAGCAAAAGTGACCACATTCCACGTCATACCATAACAAGTTTTTCCACCCTCCGCAACAAGCCACAACAAAAGTACCACTACAACGCTCAGGGCACTATGCGGATATTCTTCACCATCGCCTTGGACGTCTCCAGGGAATCACGCCTGAGTTCCTCCACCGCGTTCGTGTCGGTGCCCGGCGCCAGTCCTTGCCGCAGATGTTCCAGGTTGATGGCGGGGCAGTAGGAGCGCACCACGGCAAGCACGTGGGAACCCACGTGCTCGGCATCCTCCCGGACAAATTCCTGCAGTCGGGACCAAGAAGATCGGCACGCCGCGACAACTGCGCTAAGGGGGGTCACCGCTGTAATGGCCTCCGCTTCGTCTTCAGCCAGCACATTTAACACCGGAGCAATGCCGCCGACGAGCTCCGCCACCTCACCTTGAACGCGCTGGGCCTCCGCGCGCAGACTCCGGACCTCTTCCTGCGACGACCGAATGCGACCTACATATCACGGGCAACGTGAGACGTAACTCCAACTGTTCGTCAACTCAAGCTACGGAAACACGTCATACCTTCCAGATCCCGCTGCACCGTCGCATGACGAGCGGCCTGCTCCTCCATCTGCCGACGCACCTCCGCTATTTCCTTCTCCGCCTGCTCGGCGCGTTCCTCCGTATCTGCGCGCAAACAAAGACATCACCATAACAACTACGTCATGCAGACTACGCCTCCCTCACACCGGGGACTTTACATACCTCTTTTCTGCTGTGTCAGCTGCCTCACATGCTCGGCCACCTCCTCCTGCTCGGCCGTGCGAGCCGCCAATTGGGCGTTCAGGCCCTGCACGGAGCCCCTCAGCTGCTCGACCACGCCGAGCAGACGGGTGTTCTCCGCCGCCGTGGCCTCAAGCTGCTCTAAGGCACGCTTTCGACGATCGGCGGCCCGGCATACGCTCTGCCCAATACACTATCAGTCAGGCTACATACAAAGTTCATCGCCAGCAAGAAAAACGGCTCTCCATGCACCGACATACCTGCACTTGACGAAGAAGTTTGGTCACGGTCCCCTCCATCTGGCGCATGGCGTCCTCCGGAATTTCCTCCACCGCCGCCGCGTCAACGGCTCCACCTCCTGAACTCTGCCCAGTCTCCTGCGTGGTCGCCGTGACTTCAGGACGCGGTGGCGGGCCAAACACCGGAGTGTACGTCACCATCGTACCCGGCTCGGCACGCGGCGTACTTACTCCGGTGCCCGCCCCTTCGCCAACGACGGACTGGGAAGTGGTCGGCTCGGGCACCACCTCGGTTTCCCTGTGCGTCATAAGCAGCTTTTCAGTCGTTAACCCAGCGCATATGTTGCAAACAACTCAGAGGCTCGATCATTACCTCGCCACGACAGAAAAGGTCGACTGAAAGCGATCACGCCGACGACCACGGCTACTCCCTCCATCACGGGAGGTCGTACCGGCGGCTTGCTCCGTTGTCACAGTCACCTGCTCCGCCACCGCCACGGCCGGGATTTCGTCGACTCCCGAGGTCGGAGCAACATTGCCAACCTCGGTCCTCTGCTCCACCGTCGTGGCACCCGGGTTCTCGCCATCTCCCGTAGCCAGCGCGGCGTTATCCGCCCCGTCCACCTACTCGTCCGTCGTCGCCACAAGATCTTCAACAACGTTCGTCGTCAGCGTGGTATCACGTACCTCGGCGCTCGGTGTCTCCAGTGGGGCATCCTGGACGGCGACAGGGACCACGGGTGGCTCCTCCAAAGGCGCCTCCTGGCTCCCCTTGGCTTCTCCGCCACCGGCCGCCTTGGCACCCTCCGACTGTACTGGCGCCGGTGAGGGCTCGCGGCTCAGCACCCTGCTCGGCGACGGCAGGTCAGGTGCGACCGCCCCCTGTGACACCTCCGGACTCGCGGCTGGTGGCGTCACAGTCGGCGACCCACCGGTCCGAGCCTTCTTGTACAGTTGGCTCAATGGAATATCATCCATTGAGCCTCCTGACGACGACGATGAAATTTGCGCCTTCTTTCTCCTCTTGGTCAAAGTCTTTGTCTTCGACGGAGAGGCTCGGGACTCTGGCTGCTTAGCAGCCACACGCCACAGTGCTCGTTGCGCTCGCGGCGTAGAGCCCTGCGTGGCATCCTCCTCGCCATCCCCGTCACTCGGCTCGTCGTCCAGGTCCGCCATACGAGCGAGACGCTCCTCCAACGAGCGATTGTAGCCCTGGACCTCGCCGCGGGGCCACTCCTCGGACGGAACGTCCGAGATGTACACGGCACGACCCTGCATAAACTATCGCCATAAATGACCACACAAGCATAAGTTTTTGTATACAAAGATGCGCAATTCGCCACGTACCGCTGGTGGTGGATAGGCTGCAGTGTACGGCGTCTGCGGCTTCTTCGGCGCCATCTTCGCCGGATCAAAGTTGTGGAAGCACTCAGCCCCTCGAGCAGCCATTTCCGTCGCATCCACAGTATCCGTCCCCTCGCGGGACGGGTCTGCCAACCCCCGGTACTCATACATTAAGGTGGGCCTCTCCTTACACGGCTGCACCTGACGCTGCCACCACATCACGGCCACCATGACGCCGTGCACGCGCTCCCTGTTCACGAGCGGCAGCAGCTCGTTCACCTGCTCCATCTCCGTAACATTGGGCCTCGCCGCCCACTTCACATTCGGCTTCGGCACCAACGCCACGTCATTGGGGACCGGCCTCCCCTCCGGGTTCTGCCTCATGTAGAACCATTTGTCGAACCAATTCTTCATGGAGGTAGAGTGGGGGATGGTCACCCATTGGGATTTCATCCCATCCCGCAGCACAATGTAGCAGCCCCCAACTATTTGGGACCCACCGGTGCCTTCCCCTTTCTTCTTCAAATAATAAAAATGGCGAAACAGGTTGAAGTTCGGCCGAATGCCGATAAACGCTTCGCAAATAGCGATGAACTCCGATAGCGTCAGGATGGAGTTCGGATGGAGGTTGCATAGAGAAATCTCCCAGTGGCGGCACAAATCGCGGACGAATGGATGCATAGGTGACCCCAATCCCCGCACGAAATAATCTTCCAAAACCACAATCTCTCCCTCGCGGGGAAGCGGAAACCGCTCACCTAACGGCGGCGCTCGCCAGATCCGGCTCTCCTCCGGCGGCAGCAGGCCTCGCTCCACCAGCTTCAGCAGCGACTCCCTCATCGTCTTCGACGGGCCCCAGTGCTCCGCCATGAGCTTCCGCCTCGCTGCCTCCGATAGCTGCAACTGCCCGCCCGCCATCTCCGGTCTGCTCCGCCTCCCTCTCCGATGCGCGCTCCGGCCCGCTGCCGTGTGTCTGCGGCTCGGCTAGAAGGGCGACGGCGGATTACGGGGCGGCGGGATTGCGTGCGCGGCGGGGGGGCAGCGGAGGTTAGGGTTTGAGGAGAGAATGGTGCGCTAGAGCGAGAAGAAGAAGACGGGAGTGGAACCGCTTGGAAATGCAGAGAGAGGACTGAGCGGCGGCGGCCGTCTCTTCCCTTTTTATATGAATCGGCGGTCCCCGCACGAGACCTAGGGTTGACTCCACTCGGGTCATTTTCTAAATGGGCTGACACAGGTGGGCCTTCATATTTTATCTCCAGGCTTGGTACTTTATTCAGCAAAGAACCGAGCGATGGACTCGCCCTACTTTTGGCGGCTCCATCCAACCGTTTTGCGACGCACGTGGACGCACGTGCGCGCAAAGCTGGTTCTTGCCTTTTTTAACCTTCGTCCACGCGTGATTTTTTCCACGTGCCACAATTTTTTCTCCGACCACTTGTTGATCTCGGTTCACCAGCAATATGTCTTTGGGGACCGAGTACGAAAGGCACAAACTTTTTTATCTCTCCTAATAAAGTTAGGATGGTCCAACACATACCTCTGGACACATGGTAACAGAGGGCTCGGCCGACCAGCAAAGCTCCGGTCAGAGTAATGATTAAGTCATTTTCCTCTCCTTCACTTTTCGGTAAACTACCATGCTTTCTGGAATGATGCAAAGCATTGACCAGAACACAGCACAGCTGTGGTCCATTATGAGGCTCTTGTGCTTAGCACGGGCCCGCTGCGACCGCGTATTACGCAAGGGTACATCAAAGGTGTATCAGTTTTCCACCTAGTTAGCTTTTGACACAGCCAAGGGTTGGAACTTCACGGTTGCAACCGTGTTCCCCATGATAAAGTCATGGAGCTAGCGATGGGTATGTTTTCCTTTTTTTCGACACATGGCACTTGGGGTTTGGCCGGTACGCAAAGCTACCCTCCATTCTATCGACAATGTCGGTTTTCCCTGCTTCCCTATCTTATGTACTCGGGCCATGTTCACTAGACAACCGCAAATGCTGTATGTCTAGACACAACAAAGTTGTGGTCGATTTCCAATCTTCTATCACCCAAAACTGGTCGGCCAAGCCGCCATGCCTTCACTCAGGGCTGGTTAGCAGAGCTAATACAGTCTATTCTCCAGTACTGGGGACTGGTCGGCCAAGCTGCCATTTCATTGCTGGGGACTGCCGGTAGAGCTCCCACAGCCCCATCCCCATTGCTGGGGACTGGTCGGCCAAGCCGTCATTTTATCACTCAGGGCTGGTTTGTAGAACTAATACAGTCTATTCTCCAGGGCTGGGGACTGGTCGGCCAAGCCGCCATTTTTTAGCTGGGGATTGGTTAGCAGAGTTGTTACAATCCCATCCCCATCTCCAGCACCACAAACTGGTCGGCATAGCCACCGTCATGAATTCGGTACAACAGGCTCTCTCTAGATCCTGATACAACTTGTTCCACACCTTATATCAGGCTCGGGGACTACGTGGGCCCACGTCACTTTGCAGTGACTTGGGCTAATTCTTATGCAGCATTCCACGATGGTGTGCTCGTTTCTCTACAGTCAAGAAAAATCTTTTTCTTTCGACTGTGGGCCCACGTCATGAGATGATCGGTAAATTTTTCTTTTCGCACAAAAAGAGCAACATGCATCTTTCGCTCAAAGCAGCGTGCAGAAGCTCAAAGAGCCTGACCAGTTGCTGGTCGAGCGCACGCAAGTCTTCAAATGCCTCAAGACACATGATGCTCGGGGACTAGCTGTGGGGGTATAAACCCCTATACCCGCACGGCCCGACTTTAGGCCTGCTCGGACAGAGATCCTTGGCCCAAGAGCACAAGGCCGACCCGGGGCCCAAGTCTGGTCGGCTACCTTGGAAGACAAGGAAGGAAGGACGAGCTAATTGGCGTTGCTGGTCGGCGGTGAAGATATCGATCACAAGAGATCAGATCGGATAAAAGTTGTTACCTTATATGTACATTTGTACCCCGGAAATATCGGGCTTGTAATCTTGCTCCCCCACTATATAAGGCGAGCAGGACACCCTCCCAAAAGATCATCTACGCATTAATATACAGACTCAATCAAGAGCACAGGACGTAGGGTATTACACGTATCGTGGCCCGAACCTGTATAAATACAGCGTCTTGTGCCCCTTGATTACATCTTGTTCGTCATCTAGCGTGCCTTACCGATCAATCTACTACCTTAGGCATACCCTAGGTAGACTGCCGCCGATATTTCGTCGACAGTGGGACACCCGGCTGTGCGGCTACAATGCATGGCCACCATCGGCCGGCAAAGCTAGGCAAAGGATCTTTGTGCCATGCGTGTCGCTGATTATTTATTTATTTTTGGTTGACAAACCAACGGAAACATTTGGCATACTACGAAGACATGTCGTTTCAAAAAAAAAAAAAAAAAAATACTACAATGACATGTACGCATCCGTCCGTTGGCCAGGGCGGACTCCTCGAAGTCCTCCCCACCAGAACCGGCCACCGATGCCTCCTGGCTCCCATCTTCATGAGGGGCGGTCTGGGCCGGCCGCGTTCCGCACTGCCGCTGTGCCTGCGCCTTCCACTTGGACCGCCAGAAGATGGACGTGAGCTGTATGCCCGTCGGCGACGACGGCAACCTGACTCCTGACTTGCATCATATCCTATTTAATTTAATAATTAATAAAAAATATTACATATATAGGAGTAATATCTCTTCTACCTAACCGCTCCCCTCCCAGTTGCATCACGGTTTAGTTATGATGGCCTGCAAAATGGCCTACATGTCATTTTCAGATGTCATGGTCTCAGTAAATTCGTAGATTCAGCAGGACATTGTTTGTTAACATATCTGAAATTTTCTCTGTTGTGCTGGACATATGATATATGTGAGGTAGGGTATTATAAACACACGTCCGAACTAATAAAAAAGAAGAAAAATGTACAAACAAAAAAAAATAAGGGGCTACCTTTTGTTAGCTTTTTTTTTTCTAAAAGTGGTCAAAACATGCATCTTTTGTGCACAAAATAGCACTATCGTTACCTTTGTTTGGCTTCCATCAAAAGAACCCATTGTAGACTAGTGAGACTTTTTCCATCTTGGGCCAAATTGCCCTTGGACTAAACAGATAAGACCTATACAAAAGACCTACATCGAAGTTTGGGTAATGCATAGTAAAAAAATCACGTCCCCAAACCTTGCTTCTCCAACAGCCGAGCTATCAGAAAACCCAAAACGAGAGCACCCACCACCGTCGGCGTGGCCTCTCGCTTAACCGTGACACGCACGTAGAGGCCACCATGGCCGACGGCGACCCCATGCCGTGCCCAACTACAATCGGAGAGGCCGCCACGACCGGCGGCGACTCCATACCGAGCCCAGCTATGCCTGGAGAGGCCGCCATGGCCATCCACGCCCCTCCCTCCTTGCGCTGTTCTTCTCCGACGGCTCCACCTGTTCCCTTGGTGGCGAGCGCAACCATGGCAGCCGCTGCCACCGCCGCCTCGGTGGTTAGACTAGAGCGTGGACGGGACCACGAGAGCCACAACAATGCCTATCGCTCACTGTCGTGCATCTGTGAGATCAACCTCGTCCTCCTATCCCCTTTGTCCTGTTGCCACCAATCCACCTCCATAAGCGCAATTCCCCGCCACCAATCCGAACCCATCCAATAGCTGAGGCCACCCACTTCACCTTGATGGTCTTTCTTGTCTTACTTTTTTTTAGAAAAAAAGCAAAACAATTGTCCGCGTGGGATTCGAACCGTGGGCGGCGCATTAAGTGGCGCGAGCCTTAACCGCTGCGCTATTGTTTAACTTCTAGACGTTGCCACAGACACGTTTGCGAGGGCATTTGCTTTAAGCAACCGCTTGTGAATATCGGTTGCCAGAGCTGATGGATTAAGACATCTGCCTCTAGAAAATCCAACCTCATGGTCGACGCCTCATCCTTAGGTATTACCGGTGTAACACATTTGCGACACCATCAAATCCAAAAGCCCTTTTGCTTAGATTACACTACAGAATGGGCAGGCGTTCGCCGACAAACTGACCCGGGGTTTGCCGACAGCCAGATCCCCAGGCCGTCCGGCGACCAGCTGGCCGACCGAGACCGGCGAAGAAACTTTTTCCCGACCCCAGACCGACGGCCAGTTTGGCAACAAAGGCCGTCGGCGAAGATGGTTTTTCCCGACAAGCCCAGGTCGCTCGACCAAACCAAACGTCGTCGCCCGTCGTCGCCGTTTGCTTCGCCGACGACCACGCCGTTAGGGGGTCTGTCGGCAAAGTCCATAGTTTGCCGACACCTTTGTCTGCCGTTGGCAAAATCCACGGTTTGCCGACAGCCACCGTTGTCGGCAAACTATGCTCTTTGCCGACAACCGACCACTCGATCTCCGTCGGCAAACATTTTTTTTTTGAATTTTGACTTCAAAATTTTTTTGTTGCCTAGATACATTGTTTACAATCACATGTTTGAATTTGGGCTTTTTGGAAACATTTAGCTATATTTCGTTAATTTTTTCATTCACTTGAATTTTCCCGTATTTTCAAATTTGAATTGCGGGTACATGAAATAACAAAACTTTGGCCTTCGAAATATGATATTCATGGTGGGGAATATGTTTTAAGGCCGTGTACCAAAACTCACCCAAAAGTTTCAAGTCCTTATCCACGTAACACGACCATCCAGGAGTGGCAAATGCGTTTTTTAATTATATAAAATCCAAACGAAGTTGAAAAATCACGAAACTTGACGGGGTGTCGTGTTATCGCATGTGAAGGCTATGAAAAAAATTTGAAAAAGTTTGGAGCAAGTTGCGGCGTAACATGCTCAAAACCCGCACATCTCCACACATCTCACTTGTGATCACATGTGGAGTTGTCGACTTTTTGAGCATGTGACACCGCAACTTGCTCCAAACTTTTTCAAATTTTTTCCATATCCTCCACATACGATAACACGACACCCCGTCAATTTTCGTCATTTTTCGACTTCGTTTGGATTTTATATAATTAAAAAACAATTTTACCAATCCCGAGCCTCTTGTTACGTGGACGGGGACTTAGAACTTTTGGGTGAGAGTTGGTACACGGCCTTAAAACACACTCCCCACCATGAATATCATTTTTCAAGGCCAAAGTTTCATTATTTCATGCACCTGCGGCTCAAACTTGAATAATACGGAAAATTGAAGTGAGGAAAAAAATTAATGAAATATAGCTAAATAACTCAAAACATCCCCAAGTTTTGAATTTGAGATGTAATTGTGTTACTCGGGGCCCGAAAAAAAAGGATTAAAAAAACAAAAATTTTAAAACTTTCTTTGCCGACCGCACTTGGATGCAAATCGGCAAGAAACTGTTTCGCCGACACCTTGTCGGGAGGGCTGTCGGCGAAAGATTTTTTTTTTTAAAAAAAAACTTGTTTGCCGACAAGCAAATGGGCCGGGCTGTCGGCGAAAAAAATTTTTCTTAAAAAAAAAGAAAATTTGTTTGCCGACAATGGCCGGGCCGGGCATTTGTCGCGAAAAGATTTAAAAAAAAAACAAAAATTGTTTGCCAACAAATTGGGCCGGGTCGGGCTGTCGGCGAAAAGATTTTTTTAAAAAAAAATTGTTTGCCGACAATGGCCGGGCCGGGCTCGGCAAAGCGGCCCGAAATTAAAAAAAAAAAGCCCGGGGAGTGCCGGCCCATGAACTAGCAACCCTACCCACAAGCATCCCGTCCTCCTCCCCTCAGCCGCCACCCGCCGCCCGACCTCACAGCCCGCGAGTGGAACGCGCTCGCGACCCCCTCCCCGATACCGCCACCGCGCCTCCCCTCCCCGCCACCGCCACCGCGCTCGCGACCCCCACCCGCATCCTCGCGACCTAGATCTCCGCGACGCGCAGCCGTGGTGCCGCGCCCGCTGCGCCCGTCGCCCGGCCACCGCGGCTCTCTCGCCCAGTGCCCAGCAGCGCCGCCCCCGGCTAGCCCCTCCCTCGGGCGCCCGGACCGACCTCGCGAGTCCCGGTCCCTGCGCCCAACCCGCCCGCGGTGCAGCCCCGCCGCACACCCCGCCGTCACTGCTGCGGGTGGGAGAGGATAGGAGCGGCGTGGCGGTGGCGGCATGAGGGACAAGGCGACGGGCTCCGCGGCGTGGCGGTGGCGGCATGAGGGACAAGGCGACGGGCTCCGCGGCGTGGCGGTGGCGGCATGAGGGACAAGGCGACGGCAGACGAGCGACGGCGCGGGCCGTCCCTCCCCGAGGCGCGGCGACGTGGGCCCGGCCCTCCGCGAGGCGTGGCTGCGCGGACCGCCTCGCCTGATCCGCGACGGCGGGGCTCCGTCGGGCGGCGCGCGGCCTCTCCTGATCCGCAACGGCGGGGCTCCGGCGGGCGGAGCACGGATGGAGCTCGCGCTGGCAACGCGCGCTCGTCGTCCCCGACAACTGCTCCATGCGCAGCACCGTCTTCTGGGAGCCGCCCGCTCACGCTCGCGGAGTTCGGCATGCTGCACCGCAAGGCCGGCGAGCTCCTCATCAAGACCAAAGGTCCGTTCCCTTCCGCCTTGCCTCCCCTTGCCTCTCGCATTACATTGCCGCTATGCTTCGGGTTGCAATCCAGATGAGCTGATTACATTGCCGCTATGCTTCGGGTTGCAATCCAGATGAGCTGATTAGGCTGCCTCTCTCCCTAATTATGAATTGTGACTTGTCCCAAAGAGGATGCTTTCTGCAAATATTACCTGTACATTCATGCCTTGATTGCTAGGATTCTTAATTTCAGAGGACAAGTAATTAGTACACACTGCAGGCAGTCATCTCTTCTCATTCCCTTCTCTGATATGCAAAGTGTCAATCAACACCAAATGCACACGATGCTCCATTCCTCTCCTGTGCTAGCTTCATTCTGCCAAGCAAGCAAGTTTTTCAATAGCAGAAGCAATGATGCATGAGAGCACAGCTGCATTTCATTCTTTGCACAAATTTGCACCAGGGGACACTTATTCACATGCATTGACTGATGGGTACGCGATGTAAATTTCACTTCCATATACTGAATTACTGACAAACATATGCAGTGTGAAGGCTACGATTGAGAGGTACAAGAAGGCACACGCCATTGGTTCTTCCTCTGGACCCCCACTCTTAGATCACAATGCCCAGGTAATAATACCAACTCATGCCAGCTATATATACTTACTGTTCTTACAGTAAAAATTTTGCTAGAAGGCTCAGTAAGCACTAAGAACTACTAGTTGAGTGAAGAGTTTTGTTCTTAATACTAGAACTAGGATCCAGTTTTATGGGGTGTCAAACGACACTGGCCTTTTCATGTGGCTTTTTATATATATTGTCCTCATTAATTAATTAAATTGAATCAACTCAACCATTTTGGCAGGTTGGTAGTGACACAGGAGGATGGAGTCAGATAAACAGCTTATTAGTAATTTTCACCAGAAAACTTTATTATTAGTACAGCTTGCAAACTCAGAACCTGTAGTCAGCCAGAGTTTACTAGTACGCTACCTTTCTACAGTATAATTCAATTGGTTGTATGCTTCTGATTAGCTGTAGCAACCTGAGGGTTTGGTGTTGTGTAGTAGTTGTCTATTAATTGTTAGTATTGTTGCTATAGGAAGCGTTACTGGAGTCTTCTATAGAGAACTGAACATTATCAGACAGGATGATATATTGTCATGACTAGGTTCTGATACACCCATGTACTCTCTATACTATGCATTCTTACTTGTTAGATTGCCTTGAGCCTTGTAGTTTCCACTGTTAACTTGGATTTCTCTGACAGCTGTACTTTTCTTTTTTGAATCATTATATAGGGGTGGTGCCAAGAAGGTTATTATCTCTGCCCCAAGCAAAGAAGGACTTGCTGTTTGTTGTTGGTGTCAATGAGGACAAGTACGCCTCAGATGTTAACATTGTTTTCCAATGCTAGCTGCACAACAAACTGCCTTGCTCCCCTTGCCAAGGTGTGTTTTTCCCCTCTTTTTTGGGCATTTTTTTAAGTTGTCTGCTCTTCCGAACAACACAGGGCCATGTCGAGTTTGAGATACAAAACCTTGCTGGATACTGACTTTCATTAATGATGTATCATGTATTGCAGGTTGCCAAGGTTCTTCCTAATTTGAACGGCAAGCTCACTGGTATGTCCTTCTGTTGATCCCACCGTGGATTTTTTGAAACCAGTCTCATGAGTAGATTAGACTTGTTTACTGGTGTAGAACTGGTTATACATTGTTCCATGTAGTCGAAGACATTTGAACTATTGTAATATGAACTAAGTGTTGTAAATCATGGAACGACAAGGATGACATGAATGATCATGTGTGGATTCATGTTGAGATCGAATCCGATGATGAAATGCGGTTTATATGCTATATTGTTGTTATAAATGTGATCTGTGGTATATATATATGCTATAAATGTGGTTCGAATGCAATGAAACAAAAAAAAAAATCCCAGCTTTGCCGACAGCTTTGACCATAGCTGTCGGCAAAGCTGTGGATTTTTTGCCGACAGCTGGAGTTTGCCGACAGCCTTGGCAGGGGCTTTGCCGACAGCCTTGTTGTCCTGGCTGTCGGCAAAAAGAGGAGTTTGCCGACAGCCAGGTAGACCTGGCTGTCGGCAAATTGACCTTTTTGCCGACAGCCGTGCTGACGTGGCTGTCGGCAAACCTGGCTTTGCAAAACCCTGACTTTGCCGACAGCCGTGGCTGTCGGCGAACCGAACGGCAGCCGAGTTGACGGCGCTGTTCCTTCGCCGACAGACCACGTGGCTGTCGGCGAAAGTACGCCGACTGAGCCCTTTTTCCTGTCGGCAAAGTCCTGTTTGCCGACAGGATTTTTGCCGACGGTTTGCCGACGGGAATAGGAAATCCGGCCGGCAAACCGTTCGCCCGACAAAAAGGGGCTTCGCGACAGCTTTTCAGCTGTCGGCAAACCAGCGAATTCCTGTAGTGTTAAGTGTGACCAACCTCACGGTCGACACCTCATCCTTAGGTATTACCGGTGTACTAATTATTTGCGACACCATCAAATCCAAAAGCATCGTTTTAGAGCGCAGTTGTCCGGGTGGTATCGGGCTATCGAGTTTACCGGAAGAACAACGTACATCTCTAAGTAAGAAAAAGATTCGTATTGCAGTCCTATTTATTTAAACCGCTCAATGCTTATAGCCGAAGCAACAAGTGCCGAACGGCTAGCTAACTCTACTAATTAAGCAGCCAAAAGCAGGGGCACACAGCAATAATGGTGAGCTGCACCAAGCTTACGCTGTTGGCCGTCGCCGTCCTGCTTCTGCAGGCGTCGTGGTGCGCCGTGGCCAGGCACCCGGCCGAGAAGCAGGGGGAGGGCTACCTTGCGGTGATGACAGTGACCAGCTTCGAGGAGGACGGGGGCGGTCCAGCGGCGTGCGATGAGCAATACCACAGCAACGGGAACCTGCTTGTGGCGCTGTCCACGAAGTGGTACGCGGGCGGGAGCCGGTGCCAAAAGGCGATCACCATCAGGAGCGAGGCGAACGGGCGCACCGTGGGGGCCTTGGTCGTGGACGAGTGCGACTCCCAGAGCGGCTGCCCAGACAACATGATCGCCACGTCCAAGGCTGTCTGGGATGCGCTCGGGCTCGACGCCAACAACGGCCAGGATTCCGTCTTCTGGTCCATCGAATTCGAGTACGCCTAACAATCGAATGTGTTTGTGTTGTGTCCGTGTGTCACACACCCTACTGTTCAACTACTCTGTACGTGTCGTAGCCACTCCGTAAAACTCTGGGAAGTCTGCCCTGGTCTTTGAGGAGGGCAAGCGTCGCGACCTGCGTAGCCTGATTTTTCGAAATCATGCGCTGCACGTGTCTCATTAAAGGAAGCAGGAGTTTTTAGTACAACCTGACTTGTGCCATGGCGAATTGCCTGGACAAGACGGACGGGAACACTTACAAAAGGCGCCGGCTAGATGGCGGTGCTTCGGGTGGTGTAACTAAGCTGGAAACTAGATGTGGCTCTAAAGGAGAAAAACACAGCTAAGTCCTAGGCGGCGGCGAAGGGCGCCAGAGCCCGAAAACCGGCCTCCACCCATGCATCGGCCTCCTCCTTAACCCTCTGCGCCACGATGTTGGCCGGGGACCTGCGTAGCCTGATCAGTGTTAGCAAAGTTTAACTGAATGGGGGACCTCCGCTTTGCAGGGCTAGCGAAGGCGGATGTGTTATTTTGGAGGTGATTTTTACTGTCTGGCACAACAAACCGTGGCCAAGGGCTGAGTGGGGGCTCCTTGCGAGGGTTACGCACTTACTCCCCGCAACACTATGCTTGTTCTCGAGTGGTATCGTCTGCTACCTCAGACGTGACAAGATCTCTCTTGAAATCTGAGTTGACGCCGAGATATGGTCAGGCCCGGATCTCGCCTCCACCACAACTATCGCCGAGATACAGTCGTAGTCATCACCATGGAGGCAGACATTGTGCAGGACACTGGCGACAGCATTTCCCCCGAGTCCGGCTTGCCGCCGGCGCCGTCGTCGCCCGGCCCACTGCCTCCGCCGAGCATGAGTAGCAGCATGCGTGTCAAGGGCGCGGCCTACCGGGCCAGGGCACTGTCCGCTGGGGCACAACACCGAGGATATGGAGCCGGGTGGACGGCGGGGACGGAGATGCAGACGATGAACATGGAGAATGGACGGCGGGCAGAGAATTCAAATGGACCCTAAAAACATTTTCATCTAAATATAGAAAATCATACCAATTATGAATGTACCGTTTTACCATTGGATAAAAAAAGAACTAAAAAAAATTAGCACTCTTTTATTTGGAGTCCTAATTCCCCTCAATCTTGGAGGCGTTGGGAGGCGTTATGGCGCAAGTGGTCCACCTTCTATAGACACATTTAACGCTTCCTGATGCCTTTTGATGCCTCTTAATGCCTTTCTTCACATGGGACCCACTAATCATAGACACATGAAACACCTACGGATGCGTCCCTAACCATTGTAAAATTTCTCGCAAGGAGTTATATCCTCCTAAAAACTCGCATGCTATGACTCCACTTTTGAATCACGTTACATCCCATTTTGGGATAGCGTTCCTCCATGTTCTTGTTTCACGACTTGGAATAAAGTTCTCGGGATGTGGAAGGTAGCCACGTCCCCATCCCCTGGCTGCTAAGGGTTGAAGCCGCGAAGGCAGCGGGAGAAGTTTCGGGAGAGGACGAGTAGGAGAGGAGAGGAGAGGAGAGGAGAAAGGCTGCATTGATTTTTGGTGTATGTGTGTATGTTTGTTTTTGTGGAAAGATATTTTTGCGTCCTAGGGACCTATGGGACCTATGTTGCTGGGCAGGGTGTGTGGGGCGACCATCCGATGGATCCAGGTGGGATCAGACGGCCGAACATGGGAAGCTGTGGATGAATAGTGAGAAACTGTGAGGGACTTGGGGGTGGTGAATAGTGCAGTTCACCAAATTTAAAGTGAGACACTACGTATGGAGTTTGATTCTATGACATATTGGAACATATCTGTTTCCCGTGAATATGGCGTGTCCAACTAGGTGTGCAGACTAATTTAAAAAAACATGTTACAAGAGTTACTCCCTCCGTCCCATGGAGTTTGACGTTTTTGACTTTTGGACTTCATCTTTGACCATTCGTCTTATTCAAAAATCTTATGCAAATAATAAAATAATCAATCAATATTTAAGTATCTTCATTGATAAAATAAGTCGTAATAAAATAAATTATATTTATATAAAAAAATGAATAAGACGAATGATTAAACAAGATGGCACGGAACCCAGGGTGACAAACTCCATGAGACGGAGGAAGTACAACTTACAATAGTACATATCTATGTATAGTGAAATCAATTCCAAGAGGTATTAGAACAACGCGGATGGGCAATGGCCCAGTGGCTAAGGCTCTAGGGGAGGAGCTGGTCGGCGGGGGTTCGAACCCCCGTCCCACACCAAGGCTTCCAAAGAAGGCCACGCCAAAATGACGCTTTCTAAAAAAAGAGGTATTAGAACAAATAACACGACCATGTACATAAATCTTCAAATCGCAAGTCACCCATGTGACCAATGGTGCAACACACATGTATATTTTTGCTAGTAAAGAAAAAGAATACTCCATCCAACCCAAAGATAAGTTCGTTTTAGACATAATTTAAGATACCAGGGAGTGATTAGGTTCTATTTTACCCTGTTATCCCATATTAAACATCCTCTTGGCCATCCATTCAACCAATGTCCATCTTAGTCCTACCGGTTAACGGGGTGTGCTCTTATGCGCACGGTGTCTGGCGGCGGGCAAAGTGAGCATCCTCTAACGTGTGGTGGCGGTCAAAGTGAACATCCTCTAACGCGTGGCGGCGAGCGCATCCCACAGCAGCTGGACGAAGGAGGACAAGTCGTCCCGCGGTTGACACAACTGGTGACTTTCTTCAAATAATGGAACTAACCACTCTTCACCACTAGATTGGAGGATCAAAGCTTTTACTCAGAATTTCATCAATTGCAACACAGGAAACAGATGCAAATTTTTCATGATTGGGAGAAAATCTTAACAACACGACACGCATTTGTTAGCTGAGGAAGCCAATGTAACCCCCTTTACTCATCCTCTCCCACTATCCTTTTACAAATCAGGCTCCTTTTACTCATCCTCATCCAAGTGCGACGGCATGGACGCGCGGACGCGCGGCTTCGGCGGACGAGCGCTCGAGGCACCGGCCACGAGCGCGACGTCTCTGGCGAGTGCACGTGACACCGACGAGCAAAGCGGCGTGGATGAGCGAACGCACGCATGTAGAAATCACCGGTTTCTTCCCAACGGTGAAATAGTCGTTTCTTGCTGCCTCGGTTCAAGAGTAGACGTGGTTTCTCCGTGAAGAAATCGTTTCCTCAATTTCTAATCTCTTTCTTCATTAATTAAGCTGCCACATCATCATTTTGCTCAGTTGGCAAGTTATTTAATTGAGATAGAAACTACCATTAATTCTCTATTGGGACTGCCCTTATGCACTACCGGAGACGCCGTTTTTTCCGACGGCCCAGAGGTTGCCGATGGCGAGGAATCTGCCATCGGCGAAAAATGATTTGCCGATAGCAAAGTCACGCCATCGGAAAAAAAAATTATTGCCGATGGCCGGGCCATCGGCGAAAACAGCCCATCGGCAATCGGCCCGCTTTTCCGATGGCCGGGCCATCGGCGAAACAAAGCCATCGGCCACGATTTTTTTGCCGATGGCCGTGCCATCGGCATACCTTCCCCATCGGCAAGATTTGCCGGGAGCGGACGGGCGGCAGACGCCGTCGGGTTTGCCGATGGCGGCGGCCGTTAGGCCATCGGCAAACTGCCCCATTTGCCGATGGCCGCGGCCAACGGCAATCCTGGCCACGTGGCTGCCCGGGGAGCGCCCGTGCCCACCTTGGTTGCCGATGGCCGGCCATCGGCAAAGTTTTGTGCCGATGGCTTTCCAAGGCCATCGGCAAACAATCCTTTTTTTTTGTTTTTCCTTCCCAATTTTTTTCTCGGTGTCTTACTACCTCACATACAACCCACCTCTAAAGGTTGGGACAATTTTGAACTTTTTAGCTATATTTCCTTAATTTTTTTGGTTTCTTTGAATTTTTCCCGCACCTCAAAATTTGAACTGCAGTACATGAAATAATGCACACTTTTGATTCGAAAATGATATTCATGATTCTCGGAGTAAGTTGAGGCCATATCCAGTGCTCGCATGAAATTACGACCCGTTGGCCTCGTAACATGGGTAGTGACGTGCGGAAAGTGTTTTAAAATTCTATAAAATCCAAACGGAGTCCGAAATTGACGAAACTTGACGAGTTGTGTTGGCATGGCATGTGTAGTGTGTGGTAAAAATTTCAAAAAGTTTCGAGCAAGTTGTGACGTCGGATGGTCAAAACCCAGACATCTCCACATGTGATCACTCCGTGGAAAGGCCCCTGCCATACAAGGCCGCCACGTGGAAAGGTTTGCCGATGGCTGTGGCCATCGGCAAACATGTTTTTTTTAAAAAAAAAAAGGAACTAGAAGGCTGAGGCCCAGCCAGCCCAACCCTAAACCCATTCCCCATCCCGCCCGACCTCCCTCGCGCCGCCGCAGCTCCGCCGCCGCCATTGCCGCCGCCGCAGCCTCCGCCGCCGCCACCGCAGCTCCGCGCTCCGCCACGCCACCCCCGCGACGCCGCGCCACCGGGGAGCTCCGCCGGAGCACCCTCGCGCCGCCGCAGCTCCTCCGCGCGCCGCAGCCTCCTCCTCCACCACGCCGCCGCGCCCGCCCGCCCGAGGCCGGCCGCTCCTCCGCGCCGCCCGCAGCTCCTCCTCCACCACGCACGCGCTCCGCCCGCCGAGGCCGGCCGCTCCCGCGCGCCCGCAGCTCCCGAGCGGGGCCGCTTACCCGAGCGGCGCGGCCCGCCCGCCACCTTGGCCGGCGGCGCCACCTTGGCCGCCCGCCGAGGCCGCCCCACTCTCCGGCGAAGCGGTGGCGGGCGGGGGCCGCCCGCGGAGCTCCCCGCGCTCGTCCCTCCGGAGAGGAAGAGGAGAAGGAGGGAGCCGGGCCGCCACCTCGGCCGCCGCCGGCGGGGGGCCGCGGCCGGCGCCACCTTGGTTGTCCTTGCGCCGGTAGAGGAGGAGGAAGGGGAAGACAAGGAGAAGAAGAGGAAAAGGAGAGAAGGGAGAAGAGAGGAGGAGGGAAGGAAGAAGGAGAAGGAAGAAGGAGAAGGAAAAGGAAGAAGAGAGGAGGAGGAAGGAGAAGGGAGGAGAAGGAAGAAGAGGAGGAGGAAGGAGGAGGGAGGAGTGAGAAGGAAGGAAGGAGGAGGAGGAGGAGGCTCGATCGCCGTCGATCACCGTTGTCCCGCCCTTGCCGTTCGTCCACGCGAGTGTCACCACCCTCGACGTTCGCCCCCGTCATCGTCCACGCTTGACTCCACCGCCGCACCCAAGGTATAACCCTTCTCCTCCGTTGTCGGCCTTCGTGCCGTGTATGTGATTGACGACAGTACTGATGACGAGGATGAGCGCTCGCCAGCAATATTGCCGTTTGCGGAGATAGTTTCTAATCCATGTAATATTGATACTGTTATTTATATTACCTTACATTTATGTTTTCTTTACAAGTACTCGCAATCTACTAATACTAACTGTTTTAATCTTTGTCATTGCAGGCACTCGACAAAATGCCAGGCGGAGGACGGTCGCGCCGACAGAACGTCAGGTCCAGGTACATGCACCTCGGGCCCCAGCAGGACCACGTGGAGGCCGCCCACCACGAGGAGCACGTGGAGGCCGGCAACCACGAGGAGGAGGACGACGAGGAGCTTGAGGTGGAGCCGTCGACCAGCAGGGGTGGGAGTCGGCGGAGGACTGCCAGGATGAGGCTGTTTGAGGACGAGGCTGTTTGTGCCGGCGGCGGTGGTGACGACGACGACGACGAGGAGGAGGACGGCGGCGGCGGCGGTGGCGACGACGACGACGAGGAGGACGGCGGCGGCGGCGGTGGTGACGACGACGAGGAGGAGGAGGAGACTGCAGCACCTCGGCTTCCACAGCCCCGCGAAGAAGCCCTTTCCAGCCGCGGGCCCGCTAGGCTCCCCGAGCACTTGCCGCGCCCGAGGACCGCCCGCAGACGTGATCTCTCGGGACGTAAGTGTCCATTGTTGATTTCTATACTTGTTCTTATTTCATTTTCGAATTAAAACCGCATACTAACAATTGTTGTGCTTGTGCGGTGGGCTTGAGAAAGGTGTCGGCCAGAAGTCCTCGCCCCATGTCACTAGCATCCAGGGGCGAGTGATTAAGGCAAACTTCCCCGGCTTGGTCACCATCGAGGGGAGGACGATCGTGCCCGACAAATGGCCATACTACTTCCTAATCAAGGACGCACATGGGGAAGTCCTCGCCGAGAAGATCAAGAAGCGCTCGGGTGAGTCTTTCAATCGCAACGCATATCTCAATACTACGTATTTGTTGGACTTTTCTCAAACAATGGAATGATGTTTGATGCCTCGTGTGCGCTTGTACTATAGGTTGGCGGAGGGCAGGACCCCAATGTGGCGGACCGGCATCGGGACAAGGTGTGCGAGTTGCGGATCAAGGACATGTTCTACGAGGCACACACCCGAGCCGTCATCTCCTACTACGCCAACTTCGGGGGATGAAGGTGGATAAGACCCGAACCGGGAGATGATATGTGAGCCGGAGACCGACCTCACCGAGGAGCAAGACATGCGGGTAAATAAGTAGGAAAACATCCGCCGTGATTCCTTATGTGACACATTCAACTCATTATCCGGAAGATCTAATACTTGAATGTCATGCACACCTCCGGGCCGGTGCAGGCACGCCGACCGCCGGCGTGCGATTGTCGTAGGGTGGCAACGCCGCGGCGTACGTGGAGCACAGAGCACGTCGGGCGAAGCGCTTGGAAGAGATGGCGAGGTCCGGGGTCTCACACCACCAGGGGAGCCAGAACCTCCCAGAGTTCATGGAAACATGGGTATGCTTGTGTTCAACCATTTCTTATAGCGCCGGATTTCATATATCTCTACTTGTAACCATGTTTTCTCGTTTTTCTCGCAGGGGAGCACCACCCCGACCGGCCGCCCATCAACGAGTACATGGGGTGGGCCCTTGCTCACAAGGGCCCAAACGAAAGCGCCTCCACCACGCATGCTCTTCTGGACGGGCCGAGAAATACACCAGCCCGGCCGTGTACGACAAGCTCACCAAGTACGCCGCCGCGGCCTCGAGAGGCCCATGGCGACACCTACGACGTCACCGCCGAGCCCATAGACCCTAAGCTCGTGATGAGGTTGGGAGGAGGGAAGCAGCACGGCCGGTTCTATATGGCCCACGCGCCATTGACCGCTCCTCGTCCCGACGGCCCGACCGAGATCCGCAAGGAAGACCGGCGTGGGGCGCACCGCGGGTCCCCATAGCGCCTCGGCGGCGAGCAAGGCGCAGCGATCGCGGGTCTTCGTAAGTGGAGTTTCATTCGTCGTTCGACCGTTTCACAAATAATGTACCTTGCCTTCAAATACAATCCACCATGCTCGTGTAATATTGCAGGCCACGGTCCAGGAGGTGCTAGCCAACCGTATGCGATGGCGCTTGCCATCGTGAGAGCACGCGGCCTCGATTGCGGCCGCACTACCAAGCGGGCGTGGTCGCAGATGTCCCAAAGACATGCGTGCCATGGGAATGGGTGAGCCTCCGGCCTTTCTTTCGCTCCACCACCAGGTTCCTCCACCGCCGCCTTTTCTCGGCACCTCGTCCGGTGAGTCCCTACATTGCCTATCGCTTTAGCTTGTGATGCCAGTCCGCAGTACTAATTCCATCACTTGGTCTTTTTGCGCATTACGGAGGGTTCGAACCCAACTCCTGTGTGCTAGCCCTCCGGCGGGTGCTTCTCCACAGTTCCTCCTCCACAGCCGGTTGGGGTCCTTTCCAGCAGCCTCCTCACGCGCCGTTCGTCCCGACACCTCCACCGACGCAGGGTACTCGTGGCCGCCGCGAGGGCAGCCCGGGCCGTCTCGGTTCCCCACGCAGCCGGGTACTCGTGGGCGGCGCAGCCGCAGCCCGGGCCGTCTCGGTTCCTCGCGGCTCGGCCACGCGATTGCTCGTGGCGGCGGCGCGCGCGAGCCCGCGGCCGCGCAGGGAGTTGGCCTCGCGTGGGAGGAGGCTTCGGGGGCTCGGGGACCCAAGGGGACGGCGCCACGAGCTAGGTAGCTTCTATTCCTTATTTTGGACCTTGTTGTGTCACGTCGGACATGTTTGGCCGATGTAGGACTTGTATGGATGCATTTGGACTTGTCATATGGATTTGTAGGCATGGACATGGATTTGATGCTATATTATGTTTGAAATGGCGTATTATTGCGCATATATGTGATGAATGTTCTATATATTGCTTGTGATAACATGCTCGTGATTAAATGTGCTTGGGAATGGAAGAAAACAGGAAAAAAAGGAAAAAAAAAATTCCCAGATTGCCGATGGCCAAACATCGGCAAACCCGGGGAATTTGGCCGAGGAACACCAGATTTGCCGATGGCCGAGGCCATCGGCAAAATGACCAAAAGTTTGCCGATGGCCACGGCCATCGGCAAAAAAAATCGGGAAATGATTTTCTTAAAACAAAAAAAAATTAAGCCGACGGCCGTGGCCATCGGAAAACATAGTTGTTTGCCGATGGCCACGTGGCGTCAGCCATCGGCAAACCCGCCGTCAGCCTGACGGCGGGGCGGCTGACGTGGCATGGTTTGCCGATGGGGGCCACGGCCATCGGAAAAGTTTGCCGATGGCAAAGTGACGTGGCCATCGGCAAAAAAATGTTTTCCGACGACTTTATTGCCGATGGGAGGTTGCCGATGGCCATGTCACTTTGCCATCGGCAACCTCTTTTCCGATGGCTTTTATTGTTAGAATCACTTGGTTGTGTAAATTGGGAGCATTTATCCCTCTTAACTGCCCGTTGCTATTGAAATAAAATCATATGCTTGTTGTCAATAGAATCAATACAATAAACAAATAAACAAATTATTTGTACAAACATTTTCAAGCAAGAAAAAACTAATTGTAATAGTACGAAAACGCTAACTAATCATGTGTCACCGCTCACCGTGGATACCTTGGCTTATATGAACCCATCGTTGTCACACAGACACAGCGCACTTGTCGTGGTATATCGGGCTATCGTGTGTACCAGAAGAGTATCGTACTTCTCTAAGTACGAAAAGGATTCGCTATCTGAGGTGTGATATCCCTTCCGCTTATTTAAACCGCTCAATGGTCATACTCATAGCTGAAGCAAGTGCACGATACTCATAGCTGAAGCAAGTGCACGATACTCATAGCTAATACATGGCGAAGACCACGAAGCTTGCATTTGTGGCCGTCGCTGTCCTGCTTCTGCAGGCATCGTGGTGCGCCGTGGCCCGGCACCACCATGACCCAGACCCATGTGGGGACTCGGTCCTGCGGGGCCACAAGGACCACGGCTGCTCGTCCCCGGCCAAGGCGCGGGGCGATGGCTTCCTTGCGGTGATGTCGGTGACCAGCTTCGAGCAGGACGGGGGCGGCCCCGCAGCGTGCGACGAGCGATATCACAACAACAGGGACCAGGTCGTGGCGCTGTCCACGCAGTGGTACGCGGGCGGGAGCCTGTGCCAAAAGTCGATCACCATCAGGAGCGAGGCAAACGGGCGCAGCGTGGGGGGCGTGGTTGTGGACGAGTGCGACTCCCAGAGCGGCTGCCCAGACAACATGATCGCCACGTCCAAGGCCGTCTGGGATGCGCTCGGGCTGGACTCAAACAGCGGCCAGGAATCCGTCTTCTGGTCCATCGAGTACGCCTAATAATCGAATGCATGGCCGTCGTCAGCCTGCAAAAGCGGGCAAGGATCTGTCTGCCCAAGCGTGCCCTGGGGAATTTGCGGCTATGTCTGTTTTTGTTTGTGTTTGTGTTGTGTCAGTGTGTCACGCAACTCAAGTCTGTGTCTATTGTTCTGTTCGCCTGATAGACGGGGACGGAACGGTTGTTGTCGTTCATCTGTACGTGTTGTAGCCACTCTGGGGGCAGACTTTCTAGAGTGGTAGAATAAATAAAACTATACTTCCATTCAGCTGTATTAAAAAAGCGGTTACTTGCAACTTTGTTCAGCTGGTTGGGTGGTCAAATATGGTTGTCAGAACTCATCGGTTGCTGTGCTCGCTTCAGAATCTGGGATATGTTTACGATGCCAACAATTGACTTGTCGACAATGAAACCAGCAGATATAATCAAGAAAGACGCCGGCCGTGTTGAGCTCCTGGCCTAGTTTGTCTGGCTCAGTTGGTCGACGGTAGACAGACACTTGTACTCCACGTGAGATACAACATGGAATACTCAATAGTATTTCATATGATTATATAAAAAAGAGGTTACGAAAAAATAGTATTTTGTACATAGTTTAAAAAGTAAATTATTCACACTAGTCCATCAAATTGTGTTGTCGCACGAGTTAGAATCTTATTTGACACTAAGTAATAAAAATCACTTATATTGAATATGTTTTCTTTTCATTAATTACTAGAATGATATTGTAATCTTCACCCATATTCTTAATTTTTTTCCTTGCATAGCACTGTGTATCTTCAATATACATTGACTGAAACATTTGCTAAACAATGATGGTTTTAGTTGCAATCTTTGACCACGTGAACCTAAATTTTGATTCTTTTCACCAAATTTTAAGATCATTAATTGCTCAGATACAATGGTTATTATTTACAATGGTTACTAATATTCATATATGATATAATGTTTCAATCAAAATGTTTAAATATTTTTCAAGACAATGACTAGTGAACTGTAACTGTTACAACTATGTGGTTTGCCAATTAATGATATTTTGTACCAACATAAGTTTTAACTATTGGATGTTGAATTAGTTTTTGTAATAGCTTACATTAGTTTATACATTTAGATTGGATAGATTTTTGTTTTGTTTACAATGGTTGATGTGGATGATTTAGTATGTAGGTATATATTGCTTTACATTATGTTTCATAATGCCATGTGTATGGGTAATTTGAATGCAAACTAAGGAGTCAAAGATTATCTTCTATGATGATATAGATGGATAATTACAAAACAAAATTATCGTGTCATGCTTCTAGTGTGTCCTTAGACCTCCCATAAACACCCATCAAGCCTAGCAAGTTCACACAAAGATTCTTCGTCAGGTGCATCACGTTGATCGCGTTGCGAACCTCTAGGACTTTCTAGTACGGTAGCTCTCAATATATGGACTTCTTCTTCCACATTGGTGCATGTCCATTAACATCCTGGAACAGGCTGGCTGCTATGCCCTTTTCCAAATACTACCTGTACATCCTTCACCATATTGAGTACATCCTCGCCACTGTAGTTGTTTTAGGCTTTGGTTGATGATTTGCCTTATCTTTGTAATGCTTTCCCTTTTTTCTTACACTACAAGAAATGTGCTATCTTATGACATTTATGCCATGACATATGATCAGAATGTCACTAAATTGACTAGTTTATGACATTTGTTTTGGAACCAGCTATACTTAGTGACATTAATTAATATATGTCATAAAAAATGTCAAAAATGGTAGTGGAATGGTATATTGTGACGACATTTGCCGTGTCATAACGATCAATTTACTATTGTCATAAACCTGGTTTATGAATAAGATGGTGAGTCATAAATTGTTTTATTGATTTTTGAATACCTCATAATACAAGGCAGAATATGGGTCCACTTGGCAAGACGGGTCCCGTTGCCACCTTCACTACACCATAACCCTTAAATAGCATTTAACTGTAGTTACTAAAAGTTGTTAATTAGTGTTGGATGGTGAGTCACTAAAGATTTGTGAATGACAGTCACTTGCTAAACCCGCATAATGGATGGTGCTATAAATTTTTTGCTGTACATCAATAACAACAACAGATGGTCCGTCGGTATACAATTTTTTTTTACAAGTTCTAACAGATTTGTATGTATAATCATATATTTTTTAGAACAATATATAATCATATATATAAATGTATTAGATATTTTTTTAGTCTAAAATGACCCAAAAACAGCCTACCACCCTTCTCCCATCCCGCACGCATCGTAGGCCCATGAGGCCCATGTCGCATCCTCCCGACCTAACCGGCTCTTGGTCCACGGCAGCACCGCATCCAAAACTCGAAATCCCGTCGTCGTCTCCTTGCGTCCTTCTGTTCTTCCCGTGAACTCAATCCCCACTGCCCCAGTCCCCAATCCAGCAACCCTAGACGGCAGGCGGTGGCGAATCAGCTACGGGCGGTGGCGAATCAGCGGTGGGCGGCCAACGGTAGGAATACCTACGTTTTGAATCTTGGCTCCGCCACTGCCACACCCCCGCCGTCGCCGGCGGCCAGGCCCGCCAGCTGCCGGCGGTCGGCCTGCCCCACCGCAGCTAGGCCCCGACGTCGCCCGGCTGCCTCCTCCCCGCAGCATGGGCCGGTCGCCGCCGCCGCCACCTCGGCGTCTCAGCGCCTGCGCTGGAGGGCCGCCGCTGCTACTCACCCCACCGACTCCCTCTGCGCCCGGCCCGGCTGCTGCTCCCGCCGGCCGCTGTCCTTCCCGCTCGTCTCCTCGCCGTGGCAGGTAAGCACGTAGATGGAGTGCATTGGGCCGCTCCCCACCCATCTCTACATGTGTAACACAACTGGGCAGCCAGATCTGCTACAGGTGATGAATAGAAGACGCCTAGCACCTACTCGACGAAGTGCCTCCAAGGTGAGCTCTTGTCTGCTTTGCTTGACTAGCATGTTCGACATGGACAACTGGAGTGTATGTGTGATGCAAACTATTGTCCAGTTAAGCAGGTGTATAGGTTAGAGGCAGGACAGGAGATAGCAATCCTACTCTTCTTTTACAAAACCTTGGGAGATTCATGTGAATTAACATGACCATGTGTTCCATTCATTTTTATAATATAATATACTTTCCTAGAATTTGTCTCTTAACTAGTTTTACGTTTGCAGTCAGTACTCACTACATTTTTTTAACAACGAATAGTATTTACCAGGAAAAGCATTAACTAACTTTTATGTAACACGGCATGATTGGGCTATTTCCTTGTAACCTTCATGCACTGTTCTCTTGTGTGCATCTCATTAATTTGGTAGCAGATCATTTTTACTTTTTTGCCTGTTACTCTTATAGTACTACATCCTGTAATATAGAGGACCAATATGTATGCAACCAACCAATAAAATTCTAGATTTTTTGCTACTTCTGAGAGGTGATGTGTGTATTGGATAAAATTGTAGGAGGGTTGTCATATACTTATCCAGGCAGCAGTTTGCTCCCCCGCAGTTAGAAAATATGATGCTTATCTTTGTACTATTGCAGGTCTTAAAATGTGAGTATGCTCTGTACCTTCTTCCTTTCATATTTACCTTAATCAGCCTGCAAGAATTGTAAAGAAGATTGTTTGCATTGGTGGTTTTTATTCAAGTTACAACATACAAAAGTCTGCTTAACAATGCATATAGTAGTCTGATTATCTGTTATTTGTTCATGCCAACCTATGTAGGTATATGCTGTGTGCTTTCTATTCTATTACATTACATGTTGTTTCTGAACCTGTGAACCTGGAGGTTTTAAAAAATTCTCCTACGAACCATCTTCTATAAGATCTCTGATTTTCCCCATACCCTCTGCTACTTCAACCCTAATGTTGCATTTCTGTTATTTGGGTTCTAGTTGTGACAACTTACATGAAATTGTGGTTTGTTACAATTTCTCTGGTATATGTATTTTGTAAGCCTATTTTATTTGTTAGTTTTCCCATTGCGTTGAGCTATCTGTATTAGCAGAGTAGAAGGGAGATTGGTGACCTATAGTTGTTCCCTGTATCATGCCCACTAAGCATGTATGGGTTTCACCATGTGCTGAAAACAATTTCTTCTTTCTAATTTTGCTTCCCATGTTAGGAATATGGTATCCGGTATTCTTTATCATAACTTCTTGCTTGGTGATCTGCACATGGCATTAGTCTTATTTATAAACCGACGCACTGTGACATATATGATATTTGCAGTGAAGACATTCACTCTTTGCATACTTGAATGATTTATGCAATGTCAATTACTCTTTTTTAATTATAGCTTTTGGTCCAAGTGTAATTAGGTGGTAACTGGAGATTGTTTGTGCCATGCACAAGGTGCTGGTTGATGCAACCCCAACTCGAGGCATTCTGATCTCTTCTGTTCCTACCTACTCCGCTTGCCCTGGTAAGCTATCGCATCATCAGCTTTCTGTTTTGTTTTTCTGTTAAGGCTTGAATAAATCTGTCGATGTATCAACTTTAGCATAAGTAGTAGCTGGTGAACTATATAATCAGCAACCCGATAGTGCTGCACTATCTCTAAAATTAGGGAAAAGATTGAGTAGCAATACTAGTTTTATACTGCTGAACATAATTATCTTCTTCCTGCTGCTGATGAAAGTCGAGATGAAATATCTAACTGTTATTATGTGTCAAAAGGCAGTTTTATTAACAAATTTCACTTTGATTTTGTTTAGGTGGGAGGTCCTAGAGATTGTGTGATGCTAGAGCATGTCAATACCATGAAGATTAACTAAAGTGATCACTAAGCTATTTTGTTTGGAGTAACGGAGATGAGGCATTTTGTAGAGAACATAATTAGATTATAGGGTCAACATATTATGATTTGTGGATCCCATTTGATCTAGCTACCGCTACTAGGGGCAGTGTATGTTTCTTCTTTTGTAAAGATGGTACAATTACAAATGTTGCCCGCAATAAAAACTTGAGACCTGTTTATCCAATTCTATGGTTCTCGTGATGTGAACTTATTTCGATGTTGAGTAAGATTGAGATTATATGGTTGATGTGAGATTAGTTATATATCAATGTGCCATCCTGCTTGACAAGGTCTAAGAACTTGTGACATAGAAGCATATGTCATAAACGTTTATGACATCCAAAATCAATGTCATAATGTTATGACAAGAACGCTTAAATGTCACAAGTTGTCATTATAGACGCTCATCTTTTGACATTTGGTTTTCGTCAACTTAGTGTCATAAAAGGTGATTTGTGACTTATTTTGCATGTATTATGACATATATCAAATGTCAAAAGATGGCACATTTCTTGTAGTGTTAGGATGCTATTCGTTGGAAGTAAATGACGATAGCCTAAGTATACGACCTTTCGACATCTTTTCAACAATACACCCTTAACATCAGTAAAACAATGTGTGCATGCATTATATCTTTGTTTGACTGTCCTGAAAGATTACTAAGAGCTAGCCAGTCATTGATTGTAACAGACAACAAGGCTCGCAAGTTAAAGTGTTCTTGTTTGTACTCATCCCACACATGTACACCTATGCTCTTCCACAAAAGTAGAAGTTCATCAACTAGTGGCCTCAGGTAGATATCAATATCATTGCCAGGTTGCCTCGGGTCTTGGATGAGCACTGGCATCATAATGAATATACGCTTCATGCACAGCCATGGTGGAAGGTTGTAGATACATAGACTAACAAGCCAAATGTCGTAACTACTGCTCTAGTCCTCGAAAGGATTCATGCTGTCCGTACTCAAAGCAAGGTTTCTTCCGTCATCTACAAAGTTGGGGAACTCTCTGTTGATTGCTATCCACTAGGACCCATCAGCGGGGTGTCTGAGCATATTGTCTACCTTACGGTCTTCTTTGTGCCAATGTAGCAGGTTTGCATGATCTTTGTTTCTGAACAAATGTTTCAAGCATGGTATTACAGAAGCATACCACATCACCTTGGTAGGGATTCTAGTTCTGGGACGTTTCCATTGGCCTCCCCGTCAACTTCTCCAGGGTCATCTTGTCTGATCTTATACCGTGATGCATGGCATATTGAGCATTCATCCAACGACTCATACTTGTCGCTACGGTAGAGGATGCGGTCACGCATCTATCTTGTTAATTTCTAATCCCAGAGGGCAAAGGATATGTTTTGCTTTGTATGTAGTGGCAGACAACTCGTTCTCCTTCGGAAGCATCTTCCTTTGGTTAGTCGGTAACTTTCCAAACCCCTTGTCTGATATACCATTCTTTGCCTTCCATTGCAGCAATTCTAGTGTGATACCCAAATTTTATGCCCTCTTCACATGTCAGGTATAACAATTTCTTGTGATCCTCTAGCATTCGGTCAAACTTTTTCTTCTCCTTTTCAAGTTCACAATCTCTTTGTGCATCAAGGATGGCTTGACCAAGATCGTTGGGTGGCTCTTCATCTTCTCCCATTTTAGTATCACCGAAGGCATCAGTGTATTCAACAAAACCACAAACAATTTGGCCATCGTCCCCTTCTTCTTCTTCTTCTTCGTCTTCTTCCATTATAACACCACGTTCTCCATGCCTAGACCAACAAATATAGTTTGACATAAAACCCGACCAAAATAGGTGTTCTTGAAGGACCTTTGAACAAGAACAATCCCTCTTGTTCCGGCATAACACATATGGGCAACACATGAAACCATTCCTCTTGTTTGCACTAGAAACATTTAGGAAATCATGCATGCCCATAATGTATTCTTTGGAGCGGCGGTCAGCGTTTTACATCCATTGCCGATTTCATCTGCGTTACATGACACATACACCACATAAAAGAATATCCCAAATTAATCTCCATCATTCAACATGATTACACTCTAAAAACATGAATTTATTGAAGAGCCTACAAACAAAGGTGCACAACCGTGAGTACCATGAGATAAACTAATAAACCTGCAATGTGCTTCAGCACAAAAAGGATTTAACAACCTATTCCAACTAAAACAGACAGATCATCAATGGGCTCTTTCTGCTTGCTCGCTGACTCATTATCCACACTTGCACCCTCATATGCCGCAATAGTCGCCTTCTTCTTCAGCTGGCGAAGGTTAGCATGGTTATGGAATTTATCTAAGTACTTCGGGCATCATTCTATTTCTCAATATCTATACACGGGTGGTGCTGTTGTCCGACCACCCCACATGGGAGGACCCTGCCGACCACCCCCATCAATATGCGGCACATGCATGAGATAGGGCCGATTGTTTGTCTGGGCCTTGTGCAGCGTCGGCCAACCAAAAATCAGCAGCATGCAGTCCGAAACAAATTTGCTTACATCATCGAATCTCATATTTTTCAAACTAAAAATGCTATAGCTGGTAAACCAAGTATCCTAATTAGAATCTGACTGCACCATAATGTTCCTTGCAATAAACTCTTTAAACAAGACCCCACATGACTACATTTTGATAAAAAAATTTAATTAATATTTACCTCATAAAGAACATATATCATCTAAAGATAATCGTCGAACATCACTAAATACCTTATAGAACATCGCATATATAGTACATGGACATCACCATATAAATGATAGAACATCATATATATACTAAGTGAACATCAACTAGATACGTTATAGAACATCGAATATATAGTACATGAACATCACTAAATAAATGACAGAACAAATATAATATATATACTAAGTGAATATCCGCAAACACACTCTAGAACAAATATAAAAGTATAAATACATTATAGAATATCACATATATAGCATATGAACAACACTAATACAATCTAAAACATCACATGTATTTACAAAAAAAATAAAAATAAAAAATTACAATATAGAAGAAATAAAAAAACAAACATTAAAGCATAAAAATGAAATAAACAATAATTATTTAGGTAAAAATAAAGAATGATTAAAATATAAATAATCATAAAAGTGAGAAAATAATCAAATGCAATATAATAAAAAAGGTTAAATAAATATAAAATTAAAATAAGAAACACACAAAAGGAAATACAAAAATAAATAAAACACAAATAGAAAAAGAAAAGGTAAAGAAAACACAAAACGGAAAAAGAAATGCCGGCAACAACAATCGCTGTAGGTAGGTTTACCATGCACCGGAGGCAACGGAAACTAGCATCGCACCCTACGTGAAGGAAATTAACTAGCATTGCGCGCTATGTGGGCTGTACGTGGGCCGCCATGCGCCATCGCAAACTTCTGGCCATTGTCGTGGGTGGTCGACACTTGCCTGCTTTTCGACCAGGTCGAAAAGCAAGATTTCCGGCTGCGCGCCACCGCCCCCCACGCCGACATCACACCCTCCATCATCTACGTCAGCACCATGTCAAGGCTCTGGCTAAAACCCTGACATTTTTACAGCGCACTTGTCCTGGTTGGGCTATCGAGTGTACCGGAAAGAGCATCGTACATCTCTAAGTAGTTCTCTAACGAACGGACTTTTTAGAGGACCTGGCCAACTCTAATTACTATGCGGCAATCCTATTGGTTTCCTGGATGAGGGTTGGGTAGACCGAAACGCTGGAGTGTTGTTGTTTACTTCCTAGCTTTGATTAAAGTGTGACCAACCTCACGGACGACGCCTCATATCCTTAGGTATTACCGGTGTAACACATTTGCGACACCATCAAATCCAAAAACATCGTTTTACAGCGCAGTTGTCCTGGTTGTATCGGGCTATCGAATGTACCGGAAGAGTAACGTACTTCTCTACGTAAGAAAAAGATTCGTATCGCAGTCGCACTTATTTAAACCGCTCAATGCTCATAACCGAAGCAACAAGTGCCGAACGGCGAGCTAACTCTAAGCAGCCAAAAGCAGAGCAATAATGGTGAGCTGCACCAAGCTTGCGTTTGTGGCCGTCGCCGTCCTGCTTCTGCAGGCGTCGTTGTGCGCCGTGGCCAGGCACCCGGCCGAGACGCGGGGGGATGGCTACCTTGCGGTGATGTCGGAGACTGGCTTCGAGGAGCAGGATGGGGGCGGCCCCGCGGCGTGCGACGGGAGATACCACGCCAACGGAAACCTGCTCGTGGCGCTATCCACGAAGTGGTACGCGGGCGGGAGCCTGTGCCAAAAGTCGATCACCATCAGGAGCGAGACGAACGGGCGCACCGTGCAGGCCATGGTCATGGACGAGTGCGACTGCCCAGACAACATGATCGCCACATCCAGGGCCGTCTGGGCTGCGCTCGGGCTCGACTCCAACATCAGCCAGGATTCCGTCTTCTGGTCCATCGAGTACAACAAATGATCGAATGCATGGCCGTCGTCGGCCAGCAAAGCCGGGCAAGGATCTGCCGCGCGTGCCCCGGGGAATTTGCGGCTATGTCTGTTTGTGTTTGTGTTGCGTCAGTGTGTCACGTACGCACCCTGCTGTGTGCAGACAACTCAAAAAGTCTGTGTCGACTATTCTGTTCGCCGATAGACGGGAATGCTTGTTGTCGTTCTTGTGTATGTGTCTGTAGCCACTCTGGAGGGCTAGACTTCCTAGAGTGGCAGAATAAATAAAACTATACTCCCATTCAGCTATATATTTCAAAGCAGTAAAGTTGCAACTTCATTCAGGCGTGTTGATAGTAGTCCTGGATTGCAAACGTGGGTTTGTTTAGTCGGTGGCGTGTGCTCGGCACACGTTGTTTGATATGGGTTGTCAAATATGGTGATTAGAATTCATCGGTTCTTGTGCTCCCTTCAGAATCTGGGATATGTTTGCGAAGCCAACAATTGACTTGTCGACAATGAAACCAGCTGATATTCAAGAAAGACGCCGGCCGTGTTGAGCTCTCCTGCCCTAGTTGCATTGTCTGGCTCAGTTGGTCGACGGTAGACAAAACAACTTGGGCAGGGTGTGTGTGTTTATTTTTGCGGAAAGATATTTTTTGGCCTAGGGACCTGTGGGGCCTATGTTTCTGGGCAGGGTGTGTGTGGCGAGTGGCGACCATCTGATCATCTGATGGATTCAGGCGGGGTCAGACAGCCGAACGTGGGAAACTGTGGATGAATAGAGATGTGCGAGGGACTTGGCGGCGGTGAATAGTGCAGTTCACCACATTTAAAGTCAGAGCACTACGTATGGACTTTGATTCCAGAACATATTGGAACATATCTGTTTCCCGTGTTGATGGGTTGATATGACGTGTCCAACTAGGTGTGGAGACTAATTTTAAAACAAATTGTTACAAGAGTTACAAATAGTACATATCTACATATAGTGAAATTCAGTTCCAATAGGTATTAGAACAGATAACACGACCATGTACATAAATCTTCAAATCGCAAGTCACCCATATAACCAATGGCACAACACACATGCATATTTTTGCTAGTAAAGAAAAAGAATACTCCCTCCAACCCAAAGATAAGTTCGTTTTAGGCATAATTTAAGATATCAGGGAGTGATTAGGTTCTATTTTACCCTGTTTTCCCCCTATTAAACATCCTCTTGGCCATCCATTCAATCAGTGTCCATCTTAGTCCTACCGGTTAACGAGGTGTGCTCTTATGCGCACGGTGTCTGGCGGCCGGCAAAGTGAGCATCCTCTAACACGTGGCGGCGGGCAAAATGAGCATCCACTAACGCGTGGTAGCGAGCGTGTCCCACAGCAGCTGGAGGAAGGAGGACAGAGGTCGTCCCGCAGTTGACACAACTTGGTGACTTTCTTCAAATAATGGAACTAACCAATCTTCACCACTAGATTGGAGGATCAAAGCTTTTACTCAGAAGTTCATCAATTGCAACACAGGAAAAAGGTGCAAAATTTCATGATTGGGAGAAAATCTTAACACGACACGCATTTGTTAGCTGAGCAAGCCTATGTAACCCACTTTACTCATCCTTTCCCACCATCCTTTTACAAATCAGGCTCATGTCAATCAGTGCCCTTATGGGAAGCACTTGGTTGTGTAAATTGGGAGCATTTATCCCTCTTAACAGCCCATTGCTATTGAAATAAAATCATATGCTTGTTGTCAATAAAAACAATACAATAACCAAATAAACAAGTTATTGTAATTGTAATTGTACGAAAACGCTAACTAATCATGTGTCACCGCTCATCGTGGATACCTTGGCTTATTTGAACCCATCGTTTTCACAGCGCACTTGTCGTGTGTACCGGAAGGGTATCGTACTTCTCTAAGTACGAAAAGGATTCGTATGGTCCTATCTGAGGTGCGATATCCCTTCCGCTTATTTAAACCGCTCAATGGTCATACTCATACCTGAAGCAAGTGCACGATACTCATAGCTGAAGCAAGTTCACGAACTATTTGACCGAATAAATGGCGAACACCACCCAGCTTGCATTTGTGGCCGTCGCCGTCATGCTTCTGCAGGCGTCGTTGTGCGCCGTGACCCGGCACCCGGCCGAAACACGGGGAGATGGCTATCTTGCGGTGATGTCAGAGACCAGCTTCGAGGAGCAGGATGGGGGCGGCCCCGCGGCGTGCGACGGGCGATACCACAACAACAGGGACCAGATCGTGGCGCTGTCCACGCAGTGGTACGCGGGCGGGAGCCTGTGGCAAAACTCGATCACCATAAGGAGCGAGGCGAACGGGCGCACCGTGGGGGCCGTGGTCGTGGACGAGTGCGACTCTCTGAGCGGCTGCCCAGACAACACGATCGCCACGTCCAAGGCCATCTGGGATGCGCTCGGGCTGGACGCCAACAATGGCCAGGATTCCGTCTTCTGGTCCATCGAGTACGCCTAATAATCGAATGCATGGCCGTCGTCGGCCAGCAAAGCCGGGCAAGGATCTATTTGTCGTGCGTGCCCCCCGGAGAGTTTGCGGCTATGTCTGTTTGTGTTTGTGTTGCGTCGGTGTGTCACGTACGCCAACGTGCGTGCCGAACACACGCCACCGATTAAACAAACCCACGTTTGCAATCTAGGACTACTACATCAACACACCTGAATGAAGTTGCAACTTTACTGCTTTCATCGGTTGCAACGTCAGTGTGGTGATCAGAATTCATCGGTTGCTGTGCTCGCATCAGAATCTGGAATATGTTTACGAAGCCAACAATTGACTTGTCGACGATGAAACCAGCTGATATATTCGAGAAAGACGCCGGCCGTGTTGAGCTCCAGCCTTAGTTGTCTGGCTCAGTTGGTCGACGGTAGACAGACACTTGCACTCCACGTGAGATACAATTTGGAATACTCAATAGTATTTCATATGGTTATATAAAAAAGAGGTTACGAAAAATCAGTATTTTATACATACTTTAAAAAGTAAATTCTTCACACTAGTCCATCAAATTGTGCTGTCACACGAGTTAGAATCTTGTGTGACACTAACTAATAAAAATCACTTATATTAAATATTTTTCTCTTCATTAATTACTAAAATGATATTGTAATCTTCATCCATATTCTTAGTTTTTTTTTTTTCTTGACATAGCACTATGTATCTCCAATATACATTGACTGAAACATTTCCTAAACAATGATGGTTTTAGCTGTAGTCTTTGACAACATAAACTTAAATTTTGATTCTTTTCACCAAATTTTAAGATCATTAATTATTGACAATATATGATATAATGTTTCAATCAAATTGTTTAAACATTTTTCAAGACAATGACTTGAAAAATTTAGTGAACTGTAAGTGTTACTACTATTTGGTTTGCTAATTAAGGATATTTTGTACCATGTATTTATATTGGATAGATTTTTGTTTTGTTTACAATGGTTGATGTGGATAATTTGGTACAAATTATGTAGGTATATATTGCTTTACATTATGTTTTAGAATGCCATGTATGGGTAATTTGAATGCAAACTGAGGAGTCAAAGAATTATCTTCCATGATGATAGATATGCATAATTACAACACAAAATTGGATTGGTATAATTATGGAGGCATGAACTTTTCATACATGCATTATTAATAACTGCATGGATCATGGTACCCTAATTTTTTAGCATCATTAGCATATAAACTTGAAGTATCCCAATGATGTGAACAAAAAATTATATCTAATTCTTAATAATGATAATATCAATACTTTATTTGTGCGAAGAAATTCAATGACATTAAATAACTAATGCTAAATAAGGATCATATCATGAACATTGTGGTAGACAAATTAAAATGAATTATGTGATTTAGCAAGATTGCCATACCTCTTTAGTGTGCAGTGCTGCCAGTGCCAATGTTGATGTAGATGTCGTGAATGGCAAATGTCATAGCACTGATGGCTTGCCGCTTTGCGCGCCACTAGCTAGTTTTATTTCCATGCTTGACATATCTTCATTGATCTCCTATGGACAAGGAAGGCTGTGGCATGAGCTAGATGTACGTTAATGGTTGGCGCACCGGCAGACACCTGCTTCCTCCATGCGTACTATCACATGCTGGAAGAAAATTGTCATCTTGTTTCTATGGTAGTTAGATTTTCTAAATCCTCAAATTTTAGGCTATTTTTGTTATCAGCGGGAGCACAGATGTATTTGGGTGGACGGATCCCCCCGATGCGATCCTTTCTGACTAGGGTAGGGAAAAAATGATACATTTATCTGTTTATTTTTAATCTTTTATATATAATAATATAATGATGGCATGCTACATAATATTTTAGAAAACTCAATACATCTAATGGTTATATGTTGTGAAAACCTATAGATTATAATGCTAAATATTTCTAATTAATGGTGAACTTCTAGCATTTTTTCTAGCATATCTAGTGAGATAACTTTATAGGCTCTCTAGTCACTCTAGAACCAAGCACATATGAAACTGGGTTCACCCCTTCTTGTCTCCGTAATCCTCGCAAGCAAACACACCCGTAGTCTATCATTTATATTTTTCTATGAATAGTCTATCATTTAATTGACTCCCCCTGCAAGGACAACCGGTTCAATCATACATGCCCCAAAACATATGAGAACAACAAAACTTCGTGCTACATCACAGGACTCAAAAGGACCCACTTCCTGATCAAGTTGCTAGACTATGACCACCAATTCAAATCAGTTAAATAAAACAATAAAGAACGTTGGCCTCGTGTACAGAGGTACAAAGTCCAAATGGATCCAACATCATTACTTCTTAAACATGGCCTCTTGTTACAATATCAGCTCTAAAATAGAGAGGATCGTCACCCGATTTTGGAAAATATAATGCTCAAAGGTTAAGGTCATATAACCCTTATTATTTTGCAGTCAATTTGAAAGCGTGCCTTCAAATATAGAATTAAAGAAATCAGTAATAGTATAAGAACACCAAACAGAAAGGAATTAAACAGGAGGAGACTCACTAGCTCTATGAAAAGCAAGATGATATTGGCGTGAGCGTGGTGCTATGCATGGCAACAAACAATTATCTTCCCTGTTTGCTGGTCCTCAGCTATTTGTACACATTGGTCCCGAGGAAGAAGTAAGTCAACTGCAGTGCATTACCCCTGAGCAACTGCCTCCAGCGCTTGCGTCATAGGGTCACCGTCCCCATGTGTGCCTGGCGATTTGGTGTTGGCCTAGGAGAGAGACGTGGATGTTGATGAGGTGGAAGTACATGTGGATCTAGGCAGGCAACATCCTATCCTGTCATCATCCTCCAACTCGCCAAGGCACACTGGGTGGGCACTCGCCCACAGGAGCGGACAGGGAGTCAATGTAGCCTCCCCTCGGCACTTCACCGTGCATTTCTCTTGTTCTCTCATCGACACTTTGCCATACAACCTTCTAGTGGCCCTTGCCAAGACAACTTCTACCTTTTTGAGAAGATGCTTCTCGCGGTCCTGGCCACATCGCCCCCACTTGGCAGATGCCATGGACTTCCATGAATCGGTGAGCCTGAAGAAAAATTAGCCTATGGCGAACATGCAAAGATCGAAACCCGCAAAAAAAAACATTAGAAATTACCAACCAGATCCAAAAGCTTTTAGCACATACAATCTCAAATCAGGAATCAAGAGATATTAAATTTGAAGGGAACACTAATGCACAAAAGAATTTCCGCAGGGTGTTTTGCCTTTACCGCAATGGGCAAACCGAGACATCTACATCACATGTTTAGGTTTTAGGCATCAGATGTCACAACTTGCTCCAAACCTCCTCAATTTTTTATCACAAACTATGCATGATGACACCTCGACATCTTTCGTGATTTTCGAACTTCATTTGCATTTTACATAATTTAAAGACACTTTTCTCGCAAGTTCCTCGTCATGTTCCGTAGAAAAGATGTTCAAAATTTCATGTGAGTTCCTGGATATGGCCTCAAAATATACAAAATATATGAGTATATTTTTTGAATCACTAAATTTTATTATTCCATGCACTTGGGGTTCAAATATGGATTATTCAAAAAAATTAACTAAACACAATAAATTAACGATATAGCAAAAAAGACTAAAAAATGGACCCGGCCTAAATGCAATAAATTAACTAAATATAGCAAAAAAGACTAAAAAATGGACCCGGCCTTTGCAAAAAAGACTAAATATAGCAAAAAAGACTTAAAAAGACTAAAATTTGTAAATACTAGAGGGGAGCTAAAAAAACTTTGGGCAAAAAAAATAAAATATATTTTGCGGTCTTTGCCAAGTGCCGAGCCTTGGGCACTCGACAAAGTTTTTTTAAAAAAATAGAAAAAAATCTTTGTCGAGTGCCATACGATAGGCACTCGGCAATTATGGCACTCGGCAAAGACTGACGGCAGTGGCCTTCGTGAACCCCCGACCATCTTTACCGACGGCCAAAATTTGCCAAGTGGACAATAGGCAATGATTGACTTTGCCGAGTGCCTGTACTTTGCCGCGTGCCAGACACTCGCCAATGATTGACTTTGTCGAGTGTCAGCTGGGAAGGCACTCGACAAAGCCAAAAACACTCGGCAAAATAGCCGTTTCCGCTAGTGCCTCGCATACTCAAAGAGTCTTAAGGTACATTTCACTGATCTCTTGTCCATGCTTAGATCTTTTGCTTTCGTGTATGAGCTCACATTTCACTGCTATGTTTTTGCATGAAATATTTGATTAGGGTTGCGACTGGTGTGGAATTATGTAGTTGACCTTCACACTACCAGAGCTATGATTTAGTGAGAGCTCTGTTGATAAGGGACCCCACGGGTTCCCTATGGCTAAGGAATACATGACGGTGGGCCATTGGCGATACAGAGCAACACGACGTGTAATTTTCTATATTTATGCGGATTGAACTAGGAAAGAGTACGAAACTTTTAGTTTATGACTCGTTCCTAGAATCCGACTAGAACTCAATGAACCCGCAACAGACCCTAGACTATAAAAGGCTGCTGAGGGTACCCCTTGTAAACAACTAACACGCAACCATACTCGATACTCATCAATACAATGCAACAGGATAACGCTAACTGGACGTAAAGGCTATTACTTGACCGAGTCAAGGGCCCGAACTAGTATAAATCGTTCGTCTTGTTGCCTCAACCGCCGAGTTCCGCTATTCGCCGAAACCCGAACAACTATACCAGGTACCCCCGTGGCAGGATATCGGTGGTAAAACATTGACAGCTGGCGCGCCAGGAAGGGGCTTTGAACGAATTTTTTCTTGAGAGTTCGACGGACCACACATTCAAGATGAGTTTTTGCCAGGAACAACCTTCGTCTTCAGGTGCTGGATCTGCGAAGTCGATGGTGAAGGCATGCTAGCTCCAAAGCATCGATCAAGTAACCAAACTCGACAACATCAAGATCAACCCGATGGAAGAATCTTAACTCACCGAAAGGCCGGCAACACTCTCGACTTTTGATCCAACTCGTGAAGCTGAGGAGGAAGGCTATGAAATCGATTCGGAGAAGAAGCCGAGGACAGTTTCCAATACAAAGACTCTGATCAAGATTCCAAGTTCACTTCGGTATGAACTCCGCAACTCACTATCAATAGTGCAAGAAGGGAACAAAGAACAACTCTGCAAAGCCAATTACTCCAGTCCACAACTATCAAGACGAGATAGGAAAAGTCAAGCAGATTATGAAAACCTTTATGTTAAAAGGAGCACAAGAAGGATTAATCATGACCGTAACCCCTCAAGACTATGTAGTACACTGGCAGGTTCTTTCAGCTTGCCTTGCTACTTTTGTTAGTACCATGTAACTTTTGACCATGTTTTCTTTTGCCAAAAAGATCTATCAGTAAACACTACACCACAACCCTTAATTAGCAACTGACTGCAGTTGTTAAAAGTCATTAATCAGCAACTGACTGCAGTTGCTAAAGGTTAGAGATGGATGGTCGGTTGCTAAAACCGAGTACGGCAATGGACGGTCCGTCGCTATATTTCTTTTACTTTTGCGTTGAACGGTCCGTTGCTATACATCAAGAACAACATCCGACGGTCCGTGGCTATAGAATTTTTACAATAGAGCGCGATATTTGGGCCCTTCCCGCTGTAATTTTTACAATGGCGCTAGAGTCTGCAAATGTTGAAACAATCTCGCATCATGGTTCTAACTTAAAACAACAAATGGTAAGTTACTTGAAAATGCCTTTTCACAGGGTGTATACAAATCTAATTTTTTGGCATTTACTAGTTTGATCTTCCTATGCTTGATGTAGAGCCCAAGACATGAGGAAGTTGGTGAGGCCAATCAGCATGTTCAAGGTGAAGAAGATGAGTATGTACAGGAGGACAACTATGATGAGGAACCTGATAATGAAGCTAATCAACAAGCTGCATCCGCTGCAGCCTCGCCTACCATGAATACTACATCAAGGCAGCACTTTTCACATGATGCACTTGTAATCTTTCAACCTCTCATTCAAATTTTATACTCGTGATTTAATAGCTGTTGAACCTAGCATTTATCTATTTCTCATAAGTTCATCATCTAATTCAGGCTGGAAATGAGGTCATCTTATTTGCCATGTCCAGTAATGAAAAAGTGGCTAAGGCAACATGTGTTTCAGTTAATCCAAACAATAAGGTAGATGGTGTGGCTCTTGGAACAAAATTTTGTGAAGTTATTGTGGATGTTGTCCTCCGACGTGAAGCATTGGTGGCACGCCCTTATGCTGAAATCAATACTATAGGGGATGCTCAAAACATGTCGCTTGCCTGGCCATTTAATCGGGTAATGTTCACTTGATTCTATTCTCTTTTTTTGATATGGGGTGAGTAAATATATGAGATGAATGAATTTGGGCTAGAATTCGACTATTATGAGGCAGTTTTCACATCTGGGTTTTCCTTCTCACATGACTTATGGGCTGATCTAATCAATTTGTACTTATCTAGCATTTCTGTGGCAGTCTTGCACTATAGTTAGTTACTTTGACTCTGTAGCAAATGTGAATAGATTTTCAACATGAGGTTCAGGTGATTTGCATTTGAAATATATGAGAACCATGCTGATTTGTGGTACTGCTCAGTCGGCTTGGATTGCTACTTTCTAAACAAACATTGTGAATGAAGTTGATATATATGCCGAATTCTCCTTTTGCCGCGCTACTCATGGGTGTGTTTTTGGGAACTTAATGTTTTGAAATGGATTTTGGGACCTTCCACAGTTTCTAACTAAGATACTTGTGACAGCTAAAGGTTTGCAGTCAACAACCAAGATCTCAGAAGGTGGTTGCTTGTTCTTCTCGGAGATCTTCTCAAGGTGCTGCAAGATCATATCATGGACGCTAGGTGGTGATAGCTTGTTGGCAGGAAGGGTGGAAGAGTGCTGGGAGTAAACTTGAAGTCTTTTGGACTAGATGGTATCTTATGGTGAATTAGATGCTTTCTTTGAATCCTTCTAGACTACAATCTGTGTTTTAGTTTGTGGACTCCAATCACTTTTGGTTCATGATGACTTAGCTAGATTATGTATTCAGCTACTCTATGCATGCTTGTATGTGGCTTGATGGCACATGATTATATATGGACTCATTTGATATGGATGTATGAGTAATGTGCCCATTTGTGTATGTCATTCAGTATTGTATTGGTTCTGAATGTGGGCCAGTTTTAAATGTATGTGGATTATTTTTTTACCTATTTAATTGATCTCGATGGATTGTCAGTTGCTAAAAGTTGGTATTGCAATGAACTGTCCGTTGCTAAAACTGCTAACAGACCGTCCGTTGCTAAACTATTGGGCCATGGACGGTCCGTAGCTAAAGATGAAGTCCGTTGCTGTATACTTTTAACCACGGCTTCAATAGCAACTGCTGGGGTCCGTTGCTATAACTTTTAGCCACGGACCATCCATCGCTATAGACCCCTTACAACAACTTTAAGTCATTCGCTGATTAAGAGTTGTGGTGTAGTGAGAAGATCATAAGTTTCTGTATTTCTCTGTACACATGTTTCCACCTCTTTGAACCAAAGATGGTTGTGGTCTTGGTTAGGACAGTATATTACATAAGTCTCTTATGCTTAATGCTATTGAACCATGAGGCATCACATGATTGTACATATATCTTGATCTTGGAGACATAGTTTACATGTTCTTAACAAGCTCGATAGTTTCCATGATACTCCTAGCTCCAGCTACATGATGTATAGCTGTCATTTGGGTCTAACTGATGTTGGCAGCAGGGTAGAGTGATCGTGCCTATCAAGATGCACCATTTAATGAATTACCAGGATGTGATGGCTATCTGTATAGTGTGCGTACGTCCCTCATGACCTATTTGTGACCTTCATGTGTGAAATCAAGTGGAGATAAATATATGAGATATATGTGGAGGCTCTGGTCCAGAGAAGGTGACGGAGTCACAGTGAGTAGCTGGGCATTCACCGAGCGGGAACCCGGCCGTATTGGCAATGGCAACGGTCACCGAGGGGGCACCCGGTATTGGCAATGGCGCGGCAACGGCTGGCAAGAAGTACTATTTTTTTTGAAAGGGAGGCAAGAAGTACTATCGATGGTGCTGATCTTGTAATCATATACTGCCTTCATTCCAAACTATATTCCCTTCATTCCAAAATAATAAGATGTTTGAATTTTTTATATTAAATTTGACTATTTGTTTTATTCAAAAATTTGTTGAAAATATTATTCTTTTCACATGACTTTCTTTATTAATTAAATTTTTATAAGAATGACTTAAAACTTAATTATTTTTATATATTTATTACGAGTAGTCAAACTTATGGTTGAAAAAAAAAATCAAACGTCTTATAATTTGGGATGGATTGAGTATGATATATTTCCAGGGTTGATTGATCATATAATGAGTGCATGAGTGGTATGTGGTCGAGTCCGTGTTGAAAAGATCGAAGAACCGTGAAGGCGCTCTCAACGTGGTCGTATCGCCGTCGGCGGCCTCTTGGGTATCCTTGCAACAGTCGCCGCAAACGCAACAGGACGGCCGTCGTTATAAGCCGCGCACACCGCCGCCGTGGCTTACGTACGACTGAGTACCTAGCGCACCCAATGTGAAGTGTGAGCATCGTCATGCCTCGGCCGTTTGATGCCTGGGCCATTGACCGTCCATATCGGTAGACAGTCTTCCATGAGTCCCATTGTTTTTTCCGATCGAGTTTTGGTTCGGCGTATATGGATAGAATAGATAGGTTTTAGTTTGTGTCTAGAAGGTGTCACTACTCACCATAGATACCGAGGCTGATTTGAACTTTTCTGGACCTACCTAAAAATCCGAGTATAAGGCCATTTATATATATGTAATTTTGAGTGTCTGGCCCTGAACGCAAGAATCTATCTAACATAAATTTAAGGATCATATTGCTGACACCAAAATGCAATTTTTCAGTAGTGAAAGTGGACGGTCAATGGTCTATCGAGTGTACCGGAAGAATATCGTACATTTCGATCCTTCAAAAAGAATATCGTACATTTCTAAGTATATACGAAAAGGATTGGTATCGCGTTCCTCAAACAAGAGGTGTGATATCCCGGCTGCTTATTTAAACGGCCTAATGCCATACTCATAGCAGAAAGCAAGTGCACGGCTAGCTAAATCTCTGTCCCCCCCCCCCCCAAAAAAAAAAAAAAAAAAAGCCTAGATAAATCTAGTAAGCGAGCCAAAAGCAGGGGCGCACTGCACAGAAATAATGGCGAGCTGCACCAAGCTTGCGTTCCTGGCCGTCGCCGTCCTGCTTCTGCAGGCGTCGTTGTGCGCCGTGTCAGCACTGGAGGGCGCCGCCGTCGGGGTGATGTCAGTGACCAGCTTCGAGCAAGGCCAGGACAGCGGCCCGGCGGCGTGCGATGGTCAGTACCACAGCGACGGGGACCTGCTCGTGGTGCTGGCCCCGAAGTGGTACGCGGGCGGGACCCGGTGCCTCAACTCGATCCGCATCACGAGCGAGCAGAACTATCACATGGTGGTGGCCAAGGTCGTGGACGAGTGCGACACCCAGAGCGGCTGCAAGGAAAACATGGTCGCCGCGTCCGCGGCCGTCTGGGCCGAGCTCGGGCTCAGCACCGACGTCGGCGAGGTTCCCATCACCTGGGCCGACGACTAATAATCGAATGCATGGCCATCGTCGGCCGGCAAAGCCGGGAAAGGATCTGTGTTTCCACGCCTGCCCCTGGAATTGGCTGCTACGTGTGTGTGTTTGTGTTGTGTCAGTGTGTCAGGCACTCTGCCGTTGCGGACAAAGTAAAGTCTGTGATCGACTGTTCTGTTGGCCTGATAGACAGCGACACAGAACGCTTGTTGTCGTTCATGTGTTTCCCTAGCCACTCTCAAGGCAGGCTTCTTTGAGTGGCAGAATTAATAAATATAAGTATATAACTATACTCGTATTCACCTGTACAGTATTTGCAAGCGGTACTTGCAACTTCATGACTGTCGCTCTGTCAGTATTGTTGTGATTAAACCTTAGGAATCTGCTCGAGCGAAACTGTCGTGAGACCACGCCAACAGTCGTCGCACGGACTTGGCCTGTTCTCACGGTCACCACGGCGCAGTCGTCGTGCCAGCGCCAGCCTTTGCTGCTGCCATGCTCGCTCTGGTGTCCTGGCCTGGCTCTGCACGCATCATCGCCCCGCTACATGCCGTCCTGCTCGCTGCGCCCTTGTGTCCGGTCTTGCGTTCCGGTCGTCGCAACGCCACCGGCCGGTGGGAGCGCTAGTGCGGCCGCGTGACTGGCCGAGCGTCGCCGCGTCCTTCTCTCGCCGTGCCGACCCGCCGGCCGTGCCCGTGCAATCATCACGTACACATGCGCGCTGCCACGGTCGCTGCTAGTGCATGGGGACTCGGTCCTGCTGCTGCGCCACAAAAACCACTAATGCTCGTCCCCGCCCGTGTCGTCGCCCAAGCGTGGAACGCCCGCGGTGGTGACAGTGAACTCCGTTCGAGAAGGGCGGGGACGGACGATGGCAGAAGCCCATCGGAGTGCGACGGCAAGTACCCCAGTTACAAGGACCTAATCACGGTGCTGGTGCTTCAAGCCGATCCGCACTGCGAGCACGCAGACCGGGCGCACTGTCGTGGCCTGGGTCGTCGACGATCGAGTCCCAGGTCATCTGTGGCGCGCGCTCGGGCTTGACTCTAAATTCGGCATGGTTCCCACTCTCCATGCAGGCTTCCAAGAGTGGCGGAATCTATCTACCCTACTAATGCATCTACCTTATTAATGTACCAACTTAAACAACGCTAAAGGCACCCGCAAAACCTCTCCCGTTGAGATGAGATTCTTTTGTACACCCAAAAATTGTACCCACAAAATCAACCACATATAAATTAACCGTCTAGATTGTTTCTCAATCTAATCTTTTTACTCACTCAAATCCAACGATCAAGATGGCAGTCGTCCTGCTTAACTCAGGGGTAGACCGAGAGTAGAGATGTAGTACCAGCGATGACTCTAGCGCGAACAAATCCTCGCCAGTTGGGAGGTGAGCCAAGCATAAGTGCTAGCCTGGCTCGATCCGAAAAAAAAAAACAGTTGGCCATCGCATTCCCACGGAGCTAGGCTATGAGCTAGTCGATGGCATGGTGAAGAAGCCGGGCTATAAGAGGTGGAAACAGGCAACCAAACGGCTTCAGGTCCTGGTTTGGGCTTAGCCACCTAACCAAAGAGGCCCATGTCTAATCTAAACTTAAACTTCATAAACTACAACTACAAAAAACATAAACTATACTCCATCCAACAACAACATGCCCAATTGAGTTTTTTTATTATGTGCTCTAACTTTATAAAAATTTACCAACCTAGAGTTATAGAGGGTAAACTCTCAGAGACTCGACGATATATCTTGTTGCTTCGCTTGCCAAACTGCGACTGGTATAATCCACGTTGAGCTCCACCGTGCTATGCTCGCGGTCACATTCACTACCGGAGAGCGAGTTTCTGCCGATGGCGGCAGAGTTTGCCGATGGCCAAGGCATAAGCCATCGGCAAACAGCCCGGTTTGCCGATGGCAAAGTAAAGCCATCGGCGAACAAATGCCATCGGCAAATAGCTTGGGCCATCGGCAAACAAAAGCTAACGGCAGAGCCACTCTTTGCCGATGGCCAGGCCATCGGCATACTCAGCCTATCGGCACACTTTGCCAGGTGCGGACGGCGGTCGACGCCGTCAGTTTTGCCGATGGCAGCTGCCGTTAGTCCATCGGCAAACCGCCTCGTTTGCCGATGGCCACGGCGAACGGCAAAGCATAGCCACGTGGCAGCCTGGGGAGCGCCCAGGCCCACCTTGTTTGCCGATGGCCGGCCATCGGCAAATCCTATTTGCCGATGGCTTTCCAAGGCCATCGGCAAATAATTCTTTTTTTTTGTTTTTTGTTTCCCATTTTTTCTGGTGTCTTCCTACGCCGCATACAACCCAGCTTCAAAAGTTGGGACAATTTTGAGTTTTGTGGCTATATTTCGTTAATTTTTTTGGTTTCTTTGAATTTTTTCCGCAACTCTAAATTTGAACTGCAGGTACATGAAATAATGCAAACTTTTGATTCGAAAAATGATATTCATGATGCTCGGAGTATGTTGAGGCCGTATCCAGGACTTCGCATGAAATTACGACCCTATTGGCCTCGTAACATGGGTAGTGACGTGCACGGAAAGTGTTTTTAAATTGTATAAAATCCAAACAAAGTCCGAAATTGACGAAACTTGACCAGTTGTGTTGTCATAGCATGTGTAGTGTGTGGTAAAAATTTCAAAAAGTTTCGAGCAAGTTGTGACGTCGGATGGTCAAAACCCAGACATCTCCACATGTAGAGTGTAATGATGAGGACTTAAGAGAGCTCGACAATATTGATAGTGATGACGACAGTACTGATGACGAGGACGAGCGCTCGCCAGCAATATAGCCGTTTGCGGAGATAGTTTCTAATCCATGTAATATTGATACTGTTATTTATATTACCTTACATTTATGTTTTCTTTACAAGTACTTGCAATCTACTAATACTAACTGTTTTAATCTTTGTCAATGCAGGCACTCGACAAAATGCCAGGCGGAGGACGGTCGCGCCGACAAAACGTCAGGTCGAAGTACATGCTGAACGAGCCCCAGCAGGACCACGTGGCGGCCGGCCACCACGAGGAGCACGTGGCGGCCGGCCACCACGAGGAGGAGGACGACGAGGAGCTTGAGGTGGAGCCGTCGACCAGCAGGGGTGGGAGTAGGCGGAGGACTGCTAGGATGAGGCTGTTTGAGGATGAGGCTGTTTGTGCCGGCGGCGGTGGCGACGACGACGATGAGGAGGAGGACGGCGGCAGCGGTGGCGACGACGACGACGAGGAGGACGGCGGCGGCGGCGGTGGCGACGACGACGACGAGGAGGAGACTGCAGGCACCTCGACTTCCACAGGCACCGGGAAGAAGCCCTTCCAGCGTGGGCCCGCTAAGCTCCCTGAGCACTTGCCGCGCCCTGACGACCGCCCGCAGATCGTGATCGCTAGGAGGTAAGTATCCAATGTTGATTTCTGTACATGTTCTTATTTCATTTTCGAATTAAAACTGCATAATAACAATTGTTGTTTATGTGCGGTGGGCATTTTTCAAAAGGTGACGGCCGGGAAGAGTTCGCCCCATGTCACTAGCATCCAGGGGCGAGTGATTAAAGCAAACTTCCCGGCTTGGTCACCATCGAGGGGAAGACGATCGTGCCCGACAAATGGCCATACTACTACCTCGTCAGGGACGTACATGGGGAAGTCCTCCCTGACAAGATCAAGAGGGAGTTCTGGGTGAGTCTTTCAATCGCAATGCATATCTCAATACTACGCATTTGTTGGACTTTTCTCAAACAATGGAATGATGTTTGATGCCTGTGTACGCTTGTACTATAAGTTGGCGGAGGGCGGGACCCCGTCCCCGGCGGACCGGCATCGGACAAGGTGTGCGAGTTGCGGATCAAGGACATGTTCTACGAGACGCACACCCGGCCGTCATCTCCTACTATGCCAACTTCGGGGGATGAAGGTGGATAAGACCCGAGCCGGGAGATGATATGTGAACCGGAGACCGACCTCACCGAGGAGCAGTACATGCAGGTAAATAAGTAGGAAAACATCCGTTGTGATTCCTTATGTGACACATTCAACTCATTATCTGGAAGATCTAATACTTGAATGTCATGCAGCAAGTACGCCGACTGCTGGCGTGAGATTGTCAAAGGGTGGCAACCGCCGGAGGCGTACGTGCAGCACAGAGCACGTCGGGCGAAACGCTTCGAAGAGATGGCGAGGTCCGGGGTCTCACGCCACTATGGGAGCCAGAACCTCCCAGAGTTCATGGAAACATGGGTATGCTTGTGTTCAACCATTTCTTATAGCGTTGGATTTCTTATATCTCTACTTGTAACCATGTTTTCTGTTTTCCTCGCAGAGGGAGCACCACGACGGGCAGCCCATCAACGAGTACATGGGGTGGGCCCTTGCTCACAAGGGCCCAGCGAAAGCGGCCTCCACCACGTACAGCTCTTCGGACGGGCCCGAGAAGTACACCAGCCCGATCGTGTACGAGAAGCTCACGAAGTACGCCGCCGCAGCTCGAGAGGCCCATGGCGACACCTACGACGTCACCACCGAGCCCATAGACCCTGAGCTCTTGATGAGGTTGGGAGGAGGGAAGCAGCACGGCCGGTTCTATATGGCCCACAGCGCCATTGAGCCGTCCTCTGTCCCGACGCTGATCGAGATCCGCAAAGAAGACTGGCGAAGGGGCGCACCGCGGGTCCCCATAGCGCCTCGGCAGCCGAGCAGTGCGCAAGTGATCGCGGGTCTTTAGGTAAGTGGAGTTTCATTCGTCGTTCGACCGTTTCACAAATAATGTACCTTGCCTTCAAATACAGTCAACCATGCTGGTGTAATATTGCAGTCCACGGTCCAGGAGGTGCTAGCCAACCAGAAGCGATGGCGCTTGCCTATCGAGCACGCGGCCACAGTTGCGCAGCACTACCAGCAGGTGATGTCGCAGATGTCCCTGCACATGCATGCCCAGGGAATGAGTGAGCCTCCGGCCTCTGTCTTCGCTCCACCACCGCACCTCCACCGCCTTTTCTTGTACCTCGTCCGGTGAGTCCCAACATTGCCTATTGCTTTAGCTTGTGATGCCAGTCTGCAGTACTAATTCCATCACTTGGTCTTTGTGCGATTACGGTCGGCGGGTTCGAACCCAACTCTAGGTGCTAGCCCTCCGCCGGGTGCTTCTCCACGGGGTCCTTCTCCACCGCACGTCCGGGGTCCTTACCGAGCCTCCCCACGCAGCCGTTCGTCCGGGGTCCTCCACCGACGCAGGGTACTCGTGGCCGCCGCGAGGGCAGCCCGGCCGTCTCGGTTCCCCACGCAGCCGGGGTACTCGTGGCCGCCGCAGGGCAGCCCGGGCCGTCTCGGTTCCTCGGCGAAGCGCGCTCGGCCACCGGGTTCGGTGCGGCACCGCAGCCGAGTTGGCCTGCGTGGGAGGATGGTGCTGGGGGCTCGGGGACCCAAGGGGACGGCGCCACGAGCTAGGTACCTTCTCTTCCTGCTTTTGGACCTTGTTGTGCCACGTCGGACATGTTTTGCCGATGTTGGCCTTGTATGGATGAATTTGGACTTGTATGCATGAATTGGGACTTGTATGGAGCCATTTCGACTTGTATGGATGATTCCGGATTTGATGCTATATTATGGTTGAAATGGTGTATTATTGCGAATATATGTGATGAATGTTGTATATGTTGCTTGTGATATTATTGCTTGTGATTAAATGTGGTGGAAATGGAAGAAAACAGAAAAAAAGGAAAAAAAAATTTTCCTAGGTTTGCCCATGGCCAGCCATCGGCAAACCTGGGAAAATATTCCCAGCGAAGCCCAGGTTTGCCGATGGCCGAGGCCATCGGCAAACAGACCATATGCTTGCCGATGGCCATCGCCATCGGCAAAAGAAATCCGGGAAATCATTTTCAAAACAAAAAAAAATGTACGCCGACGGCTGTGGCCATCGGAAAAAAAAGCTGTTTGCCGATGGCCACTTGGCGTCAGCCATCGGCAAACCCGCCGACGGCGGGGCGGCTGACGTGGCCTATTCGCCGATGGTGGTCGCGGCCATCGGCGAACAGTTTGCCGATGGCTCTGTCCTTTGCCATTGGCAAAAAAATATTTGCCGATGAAGAAGTTGCCGATGGGAGTTTGCCGATGGCAACGCGACTTTGCCATCGGCAAACTCTTTGCCGACGGGGTCTTGCCTCTGGATCCGGTAGTGATTGTTTGATTTGGCACAGAAGGCATCTACACCAAAAAGGGCGCATGTCTCACCATTCTCGCTTGGCTCTTCCAATCATCCTGATGTGTACACTACAAATTAGCTTGTCCACATGAGGGATGTCTTCGTCCTCCACACTATGCCTTCATTGGAAGCAGTTATGATGACCACAACTGCTCTACCTCTCCAATATAAAAGGCGCAATAGCCAATCTCTAAAAGCCAACACAAAGATGGCAGTACAAGAGGGTAGGATGATGGTGTAAATTAGCCATGTGTAAATGTCAGAGTGGCTTTAGCTTTTACTGCTGAACTCCATGCAAAATATCTGCTGGCGTAGCTTGTGCTGCCACAACTCTCTTATCAAATAAAGCCAGTAACGAATCTTTCAAAAACAAATGTCTTAGCCTTGTAGCACTATATATGCTATTTGCACAGGACATCTTTATATTAATATTTTAGTTTGTGTCTAGAAGGTGTCACTACTCACCCACTACCGGAATCCAGTTTTTTGCCGATGGCCGGCCGCCATCGGCAAAGCCCCTTTTGCCATCGGCAAAGGCTTTGCCGATGGCAATCTGACGTGGCCATCGGCAAACCCCCATCGGCAAAGATTTCATCAGCAAAGATGGGTTTGCCGATGGCCACTGACATTGCCATCGGAAAACCTTTGCCGATGGCCACGTGTCCCATCGGAAAAGCAGCCACGTCAGCCGACGCGCCGTCGGGCCGACGGTGGCTTTGCCGATGGGCGACGTGGCCTCGGCCATCGGCAAACTCTTTTTTTTTTTTTTTTTTTGAAATTTTTTTGCAGATGGCCAAGGCCATCGGCAAAAAAATTTCAAAAAAAAAAAAAATGGGTTTGCCGATGACCTTGGCCATCGGCAAAGTTATGGCAAGTTTGCCGATGGCCCTGGCCATCGGCAAACCTGGGAATAGCTGAATCATAAACCCAGGTTTGCCGATGGCTAGCCATTGGCAAACCTTTTTTTTCTGTTTTGTTTCCATTTACATTACATTTTAGGACATGCATTGCATATATATCAATTAACCCACATATATAGCATATAATCCACATATATAGCAACGAAATACGCTTTTAAGCATCGATACATGTCCATCGGAATCCAAACATATCCGGGTCACAAGCAAAAGAGTCATACATGTCACAAGTCATCCATACATGTCTCACAAGCTACAAGGCTAAACCTAACTAGTGGCGCCGTCCCCTTGGGTCCCGGAGCCCCCAGCAAAGATCCTCCCACGCAGAAAACTCGGCTGCCCCGGGGCCGCGGCGTCTTGCCGGTGGCCGACGTGCCGCGGAGGGAGCACGGCAGGGACGGAGTGCCCCGGTGCGGAGGGAAGGCGGCAGCCCGGAGTGCGGGTGCTGCGGCCACGAGTACCCCCGCGGCGGTGGAGGACCCGGTGCGTCCGCGTGGGGAAGCCCTGGTACGGTGGCGTGGGGAAGCTCTGGTACTGTGGAGAAGCTCCTGGTGGGCTTGGAGTCGGGTTCGAACCCGCCGACGGTGCCTGCACAAAGAACAAGTGATGTAATTAGTACAACTCCCCTGCAAAATTTCGGCAGCACCTCCCCTGCACGGGGAGGTTCCAAAACCTGCAATAAACATGGCACGAAGGCCAAACATGGGCACGAAGGCCAAACATGGCACGAAGGCCAAACAGCTCACGAAGGCCAAACAGGGGCACGAAGGCCAACTGACGCGACAAGCTAAAGCGAGAGGCAATGTACTCACCCGACCAAGTCCAGGAAGAGGCAGTGCACCAGTCAGTGGAACTACCGGTGGTGGAGCGTAGATCGAGGCAGGAGGCGGGTCCATTCCCGGGATCTGGGCCGCGAAGTGTCCTGACACCGTGGCCAACTGACGCTGGTAGTGCGCCGTCAGTGCCACCACCTGCTCCTGAACCCGCGCCGCCATCCTCGCCTCAATCCTCGCCTAACCACCATCAAGGGGATCTTAGACTGTTTCTTACTGCCATCACTGCCTTCTACCTCCACGTATCTAGAGGCTTTGCACTTCGGACAATGTGTTGCTGTCGCTTCGTCTCCCCGGAACAGGACACACCCGTTCTTACAAGCTTGGATCGGGTCATACGGCATCTTGAGTGCTCAAAGGAGCCTCTGTGACTCATACGTGCTCTTCGGCAACACGTGAAGCTCCGGAAGCAGCCCGCCAACCGTCGCCAACACGAGATCAAAACCTTCTCGACTGATGCCCAGTGACGCCTTCAAGCCTATTAGGCGTGAAATGGCATCCAGTTTAGAAATGTTGGTGTTCACGTGAAGGGGCTGCTGTGCCGCCTCCATCAAGGTGTAGTACGCCTTTGCTGTGTCCTCTGGATCTTGTTCCTCCACCTCCGTTCCTTCACAGGCGGCAACGTCTGCCAGCATGTCTGCCATTCCGGCATCTGCATCAAACCCCGTGAGGTCCGATATCACCACCGCCTCCCTAAGCCGTTTGCATTCCCCATGGAGAGTCCATCGGGTGTAGTTTGGAACGTATCCATACTTCCAAATATCTTGCCACATCGGCCGCTTCTCTTTCCTTGTCTCGTTCTTACACTTGGCACGGGGACAAAACACCCGAATCGACCCTTTAGCGATGGGCCAAATGCCTGCTCTAGGAATTCATTGGTCCCCTTTATCCATTCCTCTGTCTTGTCTTTGAACCCCGTGTACATCCACTCACGGTCGCCATCCTCCGTCATGCGCCAACGTAAGCGAGTAACGAAACAAGAGCTGCATCTACAAGGCGTTCCTACCATCTAATAGGTGAAGGATAGGTCCTAATCCCACCCGGGATGCGTAGATGAGGTTAGCTTCCATGCTCCGCTCCCGTCCGAGATGGAATTTTGGCAGCACCTCCCCGCTGTCCTCCCGATACACGCCCCGACAGGGAGAGTGTGTATCCGGAGAACAACGGGGAGGGGCTGCCGAAACTCCGACTCAGACGGGGCAGAACATGGAAGCTAACCCATCTACGCATCCTCGGGCTGTCCAAAAAACGTGGACAATCTGAAAGAGACACCGTCGTAGATATGCACTGATCCGCATACCAACGACCGCGAATCTCTTTCGGACGGGAGACGCCTAACTCGGTTACGCAATGTACTTACAACAACTATAAGACACAGAGGTGGTTTATACCTAGGATGGCGGCGCAAAGGCGGGTAGCGGGCCGGAGGAGAGTCGACGCGGTGCAGGAAGGCCCGCAACGCCCAAGAAGAAGATCGCCGTCACCGAGTAGCTCCCACAGGTCCTCCTCCTACAAAAAGAAGAAAAAAGATTAGAAGCCACTAAAAATTTCGGCAGCACCTCCCCTGCACGGGGAGGTGCCAAAACATGCAAAAAACATGGCACGAAGGCCAACAACCACCACGGCACGAAGGCCGATAAGCATAGCGGCACGAAGGCCGGTAACCACAGCGGCACGAAGGCCGATAAGCATAGCGGCACGAAGGCCGACATCACAACGGCAATCAGATTGTGATCATGCTTACCTTTTTAGCTTCACGGCAAGGAGTTGATGAAGAGATGGGCTGAGTATCCTTCTTCCTGAAGACAAGCGAGTTTAACAGTTCAGTAAATGAAATGCATGATGAACTAAAAAGGATCCATAAAATCCTGAATTCTGAGTATCCTATGCATGTGAGGTCTGACAATATGATATATGGTATGCTTATTCCAACATAAATGTGAAAGACCTCACAACACAATCTCTTTTTATCCAATACCATTATATGCCACTTTACCACAAAAGATTAAGATATTGAGTATTACATCAATTCCAATTTCCATCATCTGAAAATAACATGAATGGGAAGATTTCATCTCAGTCTAGGACAACCAGGGCATAAACTCTAGTTACCAACTAAAACAGGGGCAATTATAAGTAGTCTAAGCTACAAGAGAGGTCTGTAACACCCACAAAAAGACCTACCACTACACTAACCATGTCCAAATCCCAAACAATTACATATCAGAGACAGGGTGATGCTAAAATGGGGCCTAATGGAACATATCCCTACCACTGCAGTAACCATGCCCCAATTGCAAACACATAGCAGAGCCGGGCTTAATTGAACATATCAATGATTAGCTCACCTGGTGCTCCTTGCCCTTGTTAGTGACGGTGGGGTTGCTCCGCACCTCAGCCACAACCTCCGTAGTCCGGCGCCTGGCGTAGGCCGTGCAGATGGTCGGCGATTCCCCTTCCTCCTGGAGGACTGCAAACCCAGAGCAGAGCAGCATTAGGAATCCCAGCACAGCACAATGGCGACCGACAAGGATGCAACCACCACCACACCCGGCTGCGGCGGATCGAGCGCAGATGTGACTTGTGAGATGCAGAATCGCTCACCTGCGGCGAAGGACGGCTTGGGCGCGGGCGTGACCGTGACCGTGGTGGCGGACGACGGAGACCTGGGCGCGGGCGTGACGGTGGCCGTGGCGTTGGAGGACAGCGGCGTGGCGGATGCGGCGGAGGGAGGCCTGGGTGATGGCCTGGGCGCGGGGGTGACCGTGGCGGAGGCCGACGGTTGCGGCGCGGGCGTGGCCCACGCGGAGGAGGATGGCGCTGGGGCGGGCGCGGGGGTGGCCGAGGCGGTGCGGGAGCGGTGCTGGTGGCCGGAGTGGCGGCGGCTATGCGAATCGGGAGCGGCGGCGGGGCACGGCGCTGGCGGCGGAGCGGGAGGCGGTGGCGATGGCCGGAGTCGCGGCGGCGAAATCGGGAGCGGCGGTGGCAGGTGTGGCGGCGGTGGGTCGGGAGCGGCGGCGGCGTGCGGGCGGCGCCCGGGATGGGATAGGAATAGGGTTGGATGGGGGGCTCCGTGGAGATGGGCTGGGCTTATTCAAGTTTTTTATTTTTTTAAACACACTTTGCCGATGGCCACCTGGGCTCGGCCATCGGCAAAGTCAGCCCACGTGGCGGCCAGATAGCGGGCCCGCGCACCGTGTTTGCCGATGGCCAGCTGGACCCGGCCATCGGCAAACCCATTTTGCCGACGGCCAGACCAGGCCGTCGGAAAAGTTTCTATTTTTTTTTTTGATTTTTGCTTCCATTTTTTTCTGGTAACTTCCTACCTCAAATACAACCCACCTCCAAATCTTGGGACATTTTTGAACTTTTTAGATATATTTCATGAATTATTCCTGTTATTTTGGATTTTCCCAGCGACTCCAAATTTGAACTGCAGGTACATGAAATAATGGGACTTTTTGATCCGAAAGATGATATTCATGATTCCTCGAGTATGTTCAGGCCGTATCCAGCACCTTGCATGAAATTACCACCATTTTGCCGTCGTAACGTGGAGAGTGACGTGCACGGAAAGTGTTTTTAAATTATATAAAATCCAAACGAAGTCCGAAATTGACGAAATTTGACAAGTTGTCTCGCCATCGCATGGGGAGTCTTTGATAAAAATTTTACAAAGTTTCGAGCAAGTTGTGACGTCGGATCGCCAAAACCCAGACATCTCCACATGTCATCACTTGTGATCACATGTGGAGTTGTCTGGGTTTTGGCGATCCGACGTCACAACTTGCTCAAAACTTTTTCAAATTTTTACCACAGACTCCACATGCCATGGCCACACAACTCGTCAAGTTTTGTCAATTTCCGACTTCGTTTGGATTTTATATAATTTAAAAACACTTTTCGTGCACGTCACTCCCCACGCTACGACGGCAAAATAGTCGTAATTTCATGCGAGGTGCTGGATACGGCCTCAACATACTCCAAGCATCATGAATACCATGTTTCGGATCAAAAAGTTCCATTATTTCATGTACCTGCAGCTTCAAAACCGGAGTTGCCGTAAAAATTGCAAAGAAACAGAAATAATTCACGAAATATAGCAAAAAAACTCAAAATGGTCCCATTTTTGCAGGTGGGTTGTATTTGAGGTAGGAAGGCACGAAAAAAACTGGATGCAAAAATAAAAAAAAAAATACAAACTTTGCCGACGGCACGGGAAGGCCGTCGGCAAAAAGAGGTTGCCGATGGCCGGCCATCGGCAAAGCGCGTGGGCCCGGTGGCTCCCGAGGGTGCCACGTGGCCGTATTTTGCCGATGGCCGTGGCCATCGGCAAACTCGTTTGTTTGCCGATGGCCGGACGGCCCGGCCATCGGCAAAGGGCACGGCGTCGGCCGGCCCCCGACGGCGTCGTCCCTGGGGCTATTTTGCCGATGGCCGGGATTTGCCGATGGCCCGGCCATCGGCATAAATGGGCCTTTGCCGATGGCGGTAGTTTGCCGATGGCCTGGCCACCGGCAAATTACAGGTTTGCCCATGGCCATAGTTTGCCGATGGCTGGGCCGTCGGCAAACTTGTTTTTGCCAATGGCCGCACTTTGCCATCGGCAAACTTACTTGTTTGCCGGTGGCTGACCACTTTGCCATCGGCAAAGCTCGCCGCCATCGGCAAACAAGCCGATTCCGGTAGTGACCATGGATACCGAGAGGCTGATTTAAACTTTTCTAGACCAGCCTAAAAACCCGGCCATTATTCATATGTAATTTTCAGTGTCTGGCACGCGAGAATTTGATTTAAATTCAAGGATCACTGCTGACTCCAAAATGCAAATTTTCAGTAGTGAATGAGCGGACGAGTCATAAGTTATTAGTTGGCTTAATTACCAGAAAATCTGGTTCCTCAAACACATAGTTTTCAAACCGCACTTGTCCTGGTATCAGGCTATCGTGTCTACCGGAAGATTATCGTACTTCTCTAAGTACGAAAAGGATTTGTATCGTCGTATCTGAGGTGCAATATCTCCGCCGCTTATTTAAACCGCTCAATGTTCCTACTCATATAGCTGAAGCACGTACACGATCGACTAGCTAAATCTAGTAAGCCAGCCAAAACACAGAACTAATGGCGAGCATCAAGCTTGCATTCCTGGCCGTCGCCGTCCTCCTTCTGCAGGCGCCGTGGTGCGCCCTGTCACAGCAGAACGGCACCGCCGCGGTGATGGCGTTGACCAGCTTCGGGCCAGGCCAGGAAGGGGGCGGCCCAGCAGCGTGCGACGGCAAGTTCCACAGCGACAAGGACCTGCTCGCGGCGCTGACCACGCAGTGGTACGCGGGCGGGAGTCGGTGCCTCAAGCAGATCCGCATCACGAGCTCGCAGAATGCGCACAGCGTGGTGGCCAAGGTCGTGGACGAGTGCGACTCCCAGAGCGGCTGCAAGGACAACATCGTCGCCACGTCCAAGGGCGTCTGGGACGCGCTCGGATTCAACACCGACATTGGCGAGGTTCCCATCGCGTGGGCCGACGTCAAATAATCGAACGCATGGCCGTCGTCGGCCGGCAAAGCGGGGCAAGGATCTGTGTGCCACGCCTACCCCTGCTGCTATGTCTGCCTGTGTTTGTTTGTCTTGTGTCAGAGTGTTACGCACCCTTCGGTGCGGACAACTCAAGTCTGTGATCGACTGTTCTGTTGGCCTCATCAATGGCGACGGAACACTTGTTGTCGTTCCTGTATTTCGGTAGCCACTCTCGAGGCAGACTTCCTAGAGTGGTAGAATAAATATACCTACACTCCCATTCAGCTGTACGTTATTTGCTAGCGGAGCTTGCAACTTCATTGCTGTCAATAGTGTTGCGATTAAATTTTACGAACCTACTCGAGCGAAACTGTCGGGAGAAGCGCACCAACATTCAGTCATCGCACGGACTTGGCCAGTTGGCTAGGTGTGTCGCGCCGTCGCGAGCCTCGCTGCTGCCCAGGTCGCTCCGCTATCCTAGCTTGCCTCTGCACAATGGATCGCCATTCGCCCGGCTGCGTACCGTGCCGCCCGGCCCTCGCTGTGCTCCTACGTCCGGTCTTGACGTCTTGTGCTCCGGTCGTCGCAACGCCACCGGCTGGTCAGAACGCTGCCGCGGCCGCCTGCCGCGTCGTTTTCTTGCCGTGCCAGACGCGCCCGTGCAACCATCACGGACACGTGCTGCCGCACGTTGCGTTGCGTCGCTGCTGGCTGGGCCGTTGTGCGTGGCGCCATGCTTGCGCCGTGCTGCCGCTGATGAACCACCGCAGCTTGCTCTGCTTGTTCGCTGTCGTCTTTGATCGCTGAACCACAGTGTTGCACCGAGTAGAAAAAGGGCCGCACGGCCTTTTGACCATGCCGCCACCGGCCAAGGGCCAGAGCCATCGTTGCTCATTCGGTGGCCACCTGCAGTCGCTACTTTGCCCGTCCCTGTCTGGACGTAGTTCAAGTTTTTTTCTTTTGACAACAGACGTAGTTCAAGTTGTCGATCATCAGGGTGTCACAACTCACAACTCCCTGGGCGTTCAGTGCTACCGAACCAATCGGTTCGGTTCCTCGGTACCCGTACTAGTTCGGTTCCTCAGAATCCTCGGTACCGAAGGATTTCGGAATCAGTAAATTTGGTTCGGTTTCGGTAAATACTAAAAATACCGAACAGAGTCTTCGCTGCCTTCGCTGCTCAGTAACGACGACGGCGCGGCTGCCGCGTGGGGGGATGACGCGGCTGCGTGGCATGGAGGCCGGGAAGACTGTGAGGGCGAGGTCGAGCCGAGGAGCCACCGTCCGCCGTGGCCGGGAAGAGGTCGCACGGCGCGCTGGCACGGTGAGGGCGGGCCGGCGGCGGAGGAGGACGCAGCGCGGCGCGGCGAGCGGGCGGGCTGCTGGCAGGCGGCTGGTGGCTGCTGTTCTACAACGGCGCTGCGTCGGCCGAGCCAGGGGGGCGCTGTGGCATGTGACTCACGAATGGGGAATTGGGGACTCTGGGGTGGCATACGGTTTCGCTTAGGTGAGTTTAGGTGGGTTGTTGCCTGCTGTTGTCTATTGGGCTCACATTTTATGGGCCTCTTAGAGCATCTCCAAGAGTTATGCATATGCACTTGCCATCCTTGATTTTTTGGCAAAACATGAAAAACCAATGCTCCAAGAGTTATGCATATGACTTGCCATTTTTTCTCAACTTGGCAAAAAGAGGTCCAACTGGCGGATATATCCGCGCTGCCTCGTGCTCCCCATCCGCCCACCGCGCCGCGTCCGCCTCGACTGCCTCCGCCAAGCGCTGCCTCGACTGCCTCCGCCAAGCGCCGCCTGACACGATGGGGTCGCGGCCCGCGACCACCCCTTCTTCCCGCCACTCCTCCTCGACCGCCTCCGCCAAGCGCCGCCCCGCCGCGACCGCGACTGGGGTCTCCTCTTCCTCCCCCTCCACGTCGTACTCGGGGCCAGGGCCGTCCGTCGCCGGGACGGGGACGGGAACGGCCAGCGCGCAGCAGTGCGGCGCCACCTCGTCGTCCTCCACCTCCTCCACATCCTCCGGCCGCGCCTCCCTCGCTCCCGGACCCGCCTGTGCTCTACCCGTTCCAGGAGCTCGCCGCGGCTACCAACAGCTTCCTCGCCAAGCGCGCAGGGGGCGGGGCCGGAGGGGAATGCTCTGCTCCGGCGGCGGCGGCGCTGCCGGTGGTGGCCGTGTGGGAGGAGGCGCGCGTGGGTGGTGAATTTGGCAAGTGAATTTTGCATAACTCTTGGAGAGACACTCTTTTTTCACTTGCCATCCTATTTAGCAACGTATATGCCAAGTGAATTTGGCAAGTGAATTTTGCATAACTCTTGTAGATGCTCTTACTGCTAGTTCGGTATTTTAGTATTTTTGGTTTACTGAGGTATAGAATCGAAAATACCTCTGTAAATTCGATACCTGAGAAGTGAGAACCAAACCTAGTACTGAATTTTTTCGGTTTTGGTAAATTCAGTTGATTTCTCGGATTTTTCGGTTCGGTTCTCGGTTTTTAGTATTGCGTGCGAGGCGGAGTCAGAACATTCCATTTGCAGCAAATCCCTATGATCATCCTTAGGATTCTCGGTCCTAATAGGTAGGTAATACCAAAGGTCTAAAAACCCTCATGACAGAAATTAATTAAGCGGGTGGTGCGTCCATGACTCCTTGGGGCGTCGAGGCGGTTTCACATTGATTGACAGTGATGTTCCTTTTCTTTTTTGTGTTTAGGGGGAATAGGGTGGGCATAATTGATGGGATTTTTTTTTGGGTCGGGTAGTCATGGATCACAGTGTGGTTTTGGTGTTGTTTGAGTAGATGCTGACAATCTAAATATTTTAGTTTCTTTTCAAAACTTGGGGACTCCCTATTTCGATTTAGTGAAAAACGGAAATACAAGCATCGATAAGATGTTCACAAAAGCAAAGCATAAGTTGAGATAGTTCTAAGCAGAGGAGAAGAAAAACACTAACACCAACAAAACTGGCGGCAAAACAGCAACACGAAAATGAACAGATTTCTGGTCTTTAGACCCTCCCCCTCCAACCCCCCCCCCCCCCCCCCCCCCCCCCCCACCCCTACTCTCACAACTTGCTTTCTGTCATCAGCACAACAATCACATATTACTCTGGTCTTCGCTTGCAGTATTGCCTCCAACATCATGGAAGTTTGGCATTCTTGGTCGCCAACATCTCCGTTGCCAGCTGGAGCATCACTTCAATCCCAGCTTCCAGCTCAGCTTTCTTCAATTCTGGGTATAAACCTGCCCAAAACCTGATTAAAGCTCCAACATGACAGATAATATAAAGAGGCCCCTTAATAATTATCTTATTAAAGCATGCATTATTCCTTGCTTTCCATAAGGCCTATCATACTGCTGCAATTCCTGTAACATGAAATTCCTTCCTTTGAGATAACCACCTCTCAAACCATGCCCAACACTGAGCTAGATTACCAGGAATGTCAGAAGCACAAAAAAATTTAGCAATACACGTCCATACAATCTTTGCAACAGATCACTGAAAGAACAAATCATTTATAGTCTCATGTTCATCAAAAAAGCATTCCAGATGAGCAAACAAAAGGATTACATTCCAGATGAGCAAACAAAGGATTCAATCGTGTCCTGAGTCTTGACTCATCTTTAAAAACAGTACTGTTAGATCAACCGCCAATAATCGCCATCAGCTCCTGTAGAAGACGCACTTGAAGTGGAAGCTGAGACGCATGACGTCGTCAAAGGTGCTCCTGAACCTGGCCTTCCGCGAGCACTCCCACTCCCTGTTGACGATCCTGAATGCGATGTCCTCGTACGACCACCCAGCGTGAACCTGATGATGCATGTCTCGTCGCTCCCGCCGCCGTCCTCCTACACGGTTGTACTGCGGAGGCTTCGCGCTGCCGGCGAACGTGTAGCCCTTCACGACCTTGGGCGGCGGGTGGTTGCGGTCGTAGTGCACGCGGTTATACTTGTTCCACTCGTAGCCTTCCACGCCAACAAACTCAGAATAAAGCCTAAGAAGATTTTCATCTAACTATAGACACATTGTGCTCTTTTACCCTTGGTTAAAAAAATAAACTACGAAAAAATAATTATCACTCTTTTATTTGGAGTCCTAATTTCCCCCAAATTTGGAGGCGTTGTGAGGCGTGACAGCGCATGTGGCCCACCTATCATAGACATATGAAATGCCTCTCGATGCCTCTGCATTGATGTCTCTCAATGCCTCGCGACTTATGGGGCCACAAATCATACACACATCAAATGTTTCCTAATGCCTTCCCAACTATTGTAAATTTTTCTTTAAAATTACATATTTTTATCTGTCCTTGAAGAAATCATAGTAACAGATGCATAAGAAAATATGCTTTGCGGTCACTATCAAGGGTGTATTTTAATTCAAATAGGCAGACATTGTTGTATTATATTGCAAACATCAAGTTATAATTATGGATGGTCATCATTCATAAACACTAAAATCTAAATTTGTATGCATCACTATTGTCGTAGTTTGTGCCCATATGGTGTCATCACGCTCTTGTATGTCATGGATTATCAAAGCTGATTTGAACTCTCCTGGACCTACCTGGAAACCCGAGAGAATCGCTCACACAGATTTAAGCATGCATCACAGCTGAACATAAAATGATTTTACAGCGCATTGTTTTCACAGTGCCCTTGTCCAGGCATCGGGCTATCGAGTGGACCGGACTACTTCCCTAACTAAGAAAATCATTCGTATCGAAGTCCTACTTATTTAAACCCCTCAATGCTCACAGCAGTGAAGCAAGCCGCGCACTGCTACCTAAATCAGTAAGCAAGGCCAACAGCAGGGGCACACAGAAATAATGACGAGCACCAAGCTAGCGTTCCTGGCCCTCACCGTCCTGCTTCTGCAGGCGTCATGGTGCGCCGTGTCACAGCAGGATGCGGTGATGGCGGTGACCAGCTTCGACTACGGCTGGGGCGCCAGCCCCTCGGAGTGCGACGGGGATTACCACTCAGACACGAGCCCGTTCGCAGCGCTGTCCACGAAGTGGTACGCGGGTGGAAGCCAGTGCGGCAAGATTATCCGCATCAAGAGCAAGGACACCGGGCTCACTGTGGAGGCAGCGGTCGTAGACGAGTGCGATACCCAGAGCGGCTGCAAGGACAATATGATTGCAACATCCCTCGCTACCTGGGTGGATCTCGGGCTCCAGGACAGCAGCATCGGCGAGGTTCCCATCGTCTGGTCCTATGCCTAATAATCGAATGCATGGCCGTTGTCGGCCGGCAAATAAAGCCAGGCAAGGTTGTCTTTTGTGTGCCATGCGTGTCCTGGGAATTTGCGCCGCCTATATCTTTGACTGTCGGTGTTTATGTTTATGTTTGTGTCTGTCTGTCTGTCTGTGTTTATGTTTATGTTTATATTTGTGTTTGTGTCTGTCTGTGTTTCTGTTTATGTTTGTGTTTGATCCACTATTTTGTTCGCGTGATAGACGAGGACAGAACGCTTGTTGTCATTGTTGTGTGTCGGTAAGCCACTGTCGAGGTAGACTTCCTAGAGTGGCAGAATAAAAAGATACTATAAACTCCCATTTAGCTGTATTTGCATGCCGTGCTTGCAACTTCAATTCACCTATTGCTGTCAGTAGTCCTAGCACTACCGGAATCGGCTGTTTGCCGATGGCCGCCAAGTTTGCCGATGGCAAAGTGGTCGCCATCGGCAAACTACATACTTTGCCGATGGTAAAGTGCGGCCATCGACAAATAGATCTTTGCCGATGGCCAGCCATCGGCAAAGCACGGCCATGGGCAAAGCCGTACTTTGCCGTTGGCCAGGCCATCGGCAAACCACGGCCATCGGCAAAGGCCCATTTTTGCCGATGGCCGGCCCATCGGCAAAATTGGCCCAGGGCCGACGCCGTCGGGTGCCGGCCGACGCCGTGCAGTTTGCCGATGGCCGGGCCGTACGGCCATCGGCAAAGCACACAGTTTGCCGATGGCCACGGCCATCGGCAAACTAGGGCCACGTGGCTGCCTCAGGAGCTGTCGGGCCCACTGGCTTTGCCGATGGCCGGCCATCGGCAAAGCATCTTTGCCGACGGCCATCACTGGCCGTCGGCAAAGTTTGAATTTTTTTTTGTTTTTTCGTGCCCATTTTTTTGTGGTGCCTTCCTATACCAAATACAACCCAAATTCAAAATTTGGAACAATTTTGACTTTTTTTCATATATTTCGTTAATTATTTCTGTTTCTTTGCAATTTTTCGGCGACTCCAAATTTGAACTGCAGGTATATGAAAAAATGGAAATTTATGATTCAAAACATGGTATTCATGATCCTCGGAGTATGTTGAGGCCGTATCCAGCACCTCGCATGAAATTACGACCATGTTGGCATCGTAACATGGGGAGTCACGTGCACGGAAAGTGTTTTTAAATTATAGAAAATCCAAACGAAGTCCGAAATTGACGAAACTTGACGAGTTGTGTGGCCATGGCATGCGGAGTCTATGGTAAAAATTTCAAAAAGTTTCGAGCAAGTTGTGATGTCGGATGACCAAAACCCACGCATCTCCATATGTGATCACTTGTGGTTACATGTGGAGATGTGTGGGTTTTAGGCATCCGACGTCACAACTTGCTCGAATCTTTTTGAATTTTTTACCACGACCTCCACATGCAATGGCAACACAACTTGTCAAGTTTCGTCAATTTCGGACTTTGTTTGAATTTTATATAATTTTAAAACACTTTTCACGCACGTAACTCGTCATGTTACGACGGCAAAATGGTCGTAATTTCATGAAAGGTGCTGGATACGGCCTCAACATACTCGGGAAATCATGAATACCATGTTTCGGATAAAAAGTCCCATTATTTCATGTACCTGCAGTTCAAAATTGGAGTTGTCGGAAAATTGCAAAGAAACAGAAATAATTCACGAAATATAGCTGAAAAGTTCAAAAATGTCCCAAGATTTGGAGGTGGGTTGTATTTGAGGTAGGAAGGCACCAGAAAAAAACTGGAAGGAAAATAAAAAAAAATTCAAACTTTGCCGACGGCCTTAGAAGGCCGTCGGCAAAAAGGGTTTGCCGATGGCCGGGCCCAGGTGGCCATCGGCAAACTCAGTTTTTGCCGACGGCCGGGGCCGTCGGCAAAGTCTATTTAAAAAAAAATTAAAAAAGGACCCAGCCGGCCCACCCTATCTCTTCCCCAACCTTATCTCCTCCCCAACCCTATCTCTTCCCCATCCCGGTCGACCGCCGCCGCTGCTCGCCCACCACCGCCGGTCCGCCGCCCCTTCTTCCGCCACGCCAGCGAGCAGGCAGGCGGCCGCCCGAGCTCCCCCGCCCTCTCCGCTTCCCCGTCTCTCCCGATGCCCACGGCGCCTCCACCTCCGTATCTCCCGATCCCGGCCGCGCGGAGGGCTGCGTGCCCGCACCGCCGCCTCCGTTAGGGTTCCGTGGCGTTAGGGTTTCGTGCTACACGGCGGCGATGCGGCAATCGGCGGCGCCGCTCTTCCTCCCTCCGGCCTGCTCCCCCCATCGGCTCGTCTTCTCCTCCCTCCGGTCGGCTCCCTGCTGCTCGTCTCCTCCTCCCCCTCGGTTGGTCACTTGTCGCTCCGCCGGTAGGTGCTCCACCTTCTCCTCTTCCCCGCTCTAGTATTCATCGATTCAGCCTACTCATCCTCCTTCTATGGATCTGAGCCGTATATAGGCAAGTGATTTGTCCATCTTCTACCTCCCATGTTTTGATTTCGAAACCCTAACACACCATTTTTTTTCTCAATCTATCTATAGGTTGACCAGATCTGAGTTATTGGCTGTGTATGCAAAATTTCTTTTTTGTTGTCCTGCACTTGCAGATCTGCCCCTCCCTCGATTGTTCATGTGCTTTTGTCTGGTGCCCTGCAAGTTATGTTCGGTATAATGAGACATCTACCCCCTTCTCTCGTCCCTTCTACTGAATATATGTCCAAGTCAATATATGATGATAGCAATTTTAATCTGAGCATATGTCCAAGTCTATGATGATTGCAATTAAAATCTGAGCATTTGTCCCTTCTACTGAATGTTTGTTCTCAGCTCATATCTAGATTGTTTCTCCTGTCTTTCTTGAACCTATTTATCTTTTCTGGACATATGCAATGATGTTTATTATTTCCTGATCTATAGTTGAGAGATTGGACAAATGTGATGATGATTTTTAATATTATAAGATACTACACTAAATCTGAGACTACGAACATATGCAATGATGATTTTTATTGCAACTGAGCACATGCCTTCATGCCAATGATTTCTTTGTTGCAACTGATTTTTATTTGCAACTAATGATTCCAAACTGATTTCTTTGTGAATTGGACTTATGATCCAGCAGTGTTTCTACTCACTTGTTCATGCGCCGAATTTGGCATTCGTCGCTTCAATTTTGAAGGACCTAACCATGTCTTCTGGGGCGCTTCAAATTGGTGTGGATGTTGAAGCTAGAGTAGATTCGTGCTGCAAGTGAGGAATCTACCCCCTTCTCTCGTCCCTTCTACTGAATATATGTCCAAGTCAATATATGATGATAGCAATTTTAATCTGAGCATATGTCCAAGTCTATGATGATTGCAATTAAAATCTGAGCATTTGTCCCTTCTACTGAATGTTTGTTCTCAGCTCATTTTTTTAAATGATTTGTTCAGATCTTGAGCACTGTGCTGGTAGTAATCTAGTCCTGCTTGAGCTCTTACTAACATGAATGGGCTAATCAGATATGAGTTAATAGGGGTTCCTCTCATATCTAGATTGTTTCTCCTGTCTTTCTTGAACCTATTTATCTTTTCTGGACATATGCAATGATGTTTATTATTTCCTAATCAGTTGAGAGATTGGACAAATGTGATGATGATTTTTAATATTATAAGATACTACACTAAATCTGAGACTATGAACATATGCAATGATGATTTTTATTGCAACTGAGCACATGCCTTCATGCCAATGATTTCTTTGTTGCAACTAATGATTCCAAACTGATTTCTTTGTGAATTGGACTTATGATCCAGCAGTGTTTCTACTCACTTGTTCATGTGGCTGTGATTTAGTGGTTGTAATTAGATGATTGAAACTATGATGAAATTATTTTTTTTTAGAAAAATAATTATTTTGCCGACGGTTTGCCATCGGCAAAAAAATTCCAAAAAAAAAAAATCTTTGCCGATGGCCGCGCCACGTCAGCCGTCGGCAAAGCCGCGTCAGCCTGACGGCGCGTCGGCTGACGTGGCGGGTTTGCCGATGGCCCACGTGGCCATCGGCAAAGGTTTGCCGATGGCGATGTCAGTGGCCATCGGCAAACCCGGCTTTGCCGATGAGCTTTTTGCCGACGGAGGTTTGCCGATGGCCATGTCAGATTGCCATCGGCAAAGCCTTTGCCGATGGCAAACCGGTCTTTGCCGATGGCGGCCGGCCATCGGCAAACCCGGCGATTCCGGTAGTGTAGGTTAAAATCGTGGTGTTGTTCAGTCGTCAGTGGCGTGGGTTCGTCATACATTGTTTGATGGGTAGTCAAATGTGGGCTCGCTTGAAAATCTAGGTTCTATTTATCATGCCTACCATTGAGTTATCGACTATGAAACTGGCCGATATTCATGAAAGACGTGTGCCGTGGTGTGCTTCGGCCACACTTGTTGACTCAGTTGGCCAACAGTGGACACAACACTTGCACTCCACATGACATATACTATGGAGTACTCAATAGTATTTCGTATGGTTATAAAAAAGAGGTTATGAAAATAGTATTTTTTAGTACTTTTTAAAGCAAATTATTCATATTTACTACAAGGATACAAAATTCCTTCCCCTTGGCACTTCAAACATGGAAATAGCTTATCCGACACTACTTGTATCTTTTGCGCACAAAAGCACACATTACTCTCGTTAGCTTTCCATGAAAAGAACCCACCCTAGACTTGTGAGACTTTTTCCATCGTGGGCCAAATTGCCCTTACGAACACCTTCACTCTGTTTTCTTTCACCACATGAACCCTAGCTTGACGGTGGAGACATGAGATGAGGTGGAGGTTGGTTGTCGCCCTGTAACACCCACAGTGTTAATCCTTAATTAAAATTCATAATTATTTCATGAGCATCGTATTAATCCTTCTTTGCATGATGTGGTGTTGTGATTAAGCTTGTTGTTTATAAATAATATTGTGCCAAAATCCTATAATTAATGATAATTAATCATTAGAAAATGATTTTATTTAGTAAAAATTTAGAAAACTTGGGTTAAATAGTTATACCAAAGTTGGAGTACTATTATGACAGTTGTGTGTGGTTTGTTAGTTTAGTCCCAAAAAAACGAAAGTAAAATTCTAATCAGCATTAATTCCTGTTTTTTTTCAGGCTTTGTGTTGTGTGATCTTTCAGCTTCAAGTGGGTTTGGTTTGTCACATGTTTCTATAATCTCTTAGCCTTCCAAAATCATGCTCAAAAATAGCTTGAACGTGTTGTTTTGGCTTTGTTCGTGAACCTACCACAACGGCTGACAAACCCAAAGTGGCACCATCCAATCTCGTTATCAGTTGCTCAAAGTTGTGTTGTGACCCTTTAAACAAAGTTGAAACTTTAGGACCCCCTGCTCGAGCATTGTGGCTTGATCAGCTCTGGATGCCATAGTGAACTGTCGTGATACGCATGCCAAAACTCGTGCATCGCACGGACTTGGCCAGTTGGCCTGGTCGGCGCGGTCACCACACCAAAGTCGTCCTGCGTCGCTGCTCCCTGCTCGCTCTGCCCAGCCGCGTGTGGCATGCTATTTGCTGCGACCCTGCGTCCGGTCTATGTTCTTCGGTCGTCGTAATGCCTCCTGCCAATGTGCCTGGCTGAGCGCTGCCGTGTCGTTTTCTCCCCATGTCGCCCGCGCCCGCACCCGCACAATCTTCACCACGTGTGCTGCTGCAGTTGCTGCTGCGTACTCCCTCCATACTGGTTTTACTAGTCGTTCTGGCGTCCAGCGAAATTGAAGCAAAGGAAGTCGTTCTGGGGTCCGAGTGTAGAACCGGACGACGCCGCCCCTCGCGCTTAATCTCTTTTCCCCAGCCGCTGGTTAATAGGCCACTGCATGCATGCAGCCGCAACCTTAATTAAATCGCGTTCCTCTCATACTAGTTCGCCGCACGCCGCTCCAGCTGCTCGCTCACGCCGCCGTTCGCCGCACGCTGCTCGTGCTCGGCATTCGCTGCTGCACCATGGATGCCACGCCGGACTCCAAGATGGAGATGGAGATGGTGCCGGACTCCAAGATGGAGATTGCGTCGGACTCGGAGGAGGTCGCCGCAGACTCCGTCGACCTGCTGCTGGAGGTCGCCGCGGACTCCGTCGACCTGCTGCTGTCCGTGGAGGGGCTGGACTCTGTCGACCCGCTGCAGTCCATCGAGGCACTGGACTCCGACATCGCGTAGGACTCCGTCGAGATGGTGCCAGACCTGCGTTTTTTTTACTGCTCGGTTTACCGCGGTAAACCGCGGTTACCGAGGTAACCGGGCCGGTCTGGTTCCGGTTCGGTCCGGTTCGGACCGGCCCAAATTTGAAATTTGAAGTTTGAAAAAAAAATGCTGAAAAAATTCCTAAAAATAGCTCTTGAATTATGGAACCCAATGGTGTAAAAATTTTTCAAATTGGACGTCGTCTCATATGAAAAAAAATTCAAATTTGACTTGGTTGAAAAAAAAAAAAAAAAACCCGCCGGCCCATAAGGCCCATGAGGCCCAATCGGCCCCGAGGCCGCATAACACGGCGCGGCTCGCCGGGGGGTGGTGGTCCAATCGTTGACCCCCCCTCGGTCGGTCTGTCCGCGACGCGCCGCCGCCGTCCGCCGCCCCGCCTCGACCAACCGCCGCGGAAGCGCGGTTTACCGGTCCGGACGGGCGGTAAACCGAGCGCGCCACGCGGCGGCCGCTTCCCGCCCGGATCCGGCGGTTTACCGCTCGGTTCGGTCGGTTAGCCGAGCGGTTCGGGCGGTAAGCCGCCGGGGGTAGGTAAGCTTTTTTTTTTTTTTTTTTTTTTTTGTTTAGAGTACTTTTAGCTCTAGGATTTAGGTAGGATATGCTTGTAGGGTATGATTTTGGGCCCGATCTATGATTTAGGTAGGATTTAATAGTGTAGGGTATGATTTAGGTAGGATTTGGGGTAGGATGCATGTATTTTTTTGTTTTATATTGTTGAGATACATGAAATTTAGGTGTGACTTAGTGACTTAGGCACTTGATATATATTGTTGACATACATTTTGTGCACTTGGTGTATTTATATATTGGTGTGTCTATGTTGTTGTTCGTTCATGCAGGTAGACAATGTCGGGCAGACCCCACGATCGTGTATGGGAGCATGGTCAAAACCTTTCTCCTGGATGGTATTGCAATTACTGTAAAGTGACGAAACATGGCGGTGGTTGCACTAGATTCAAGCAGCATTTGGCAGGGCGCGGGGCGAAGGTCGTGCATTGCAACAGAGTGCCACCAGATGTGCGTGCCTACTTTCGACGAGAGCTTGACACAACTGCGCAAAGAACCACTGAGCGGGCTCGAGTAAAGCTGGCACAGGAGGCGGCTGCACAACAGGGAAACCAGCCCCTTGGTGATGAGGAATATGAGGCTCAGATGCAGGCAGCAATGAACATGTCGAGAACACAATATGACTACGAAGAAACTGTTCGACAGAGAGGAGGTCACTACGAGCATGGAGGGGGTAGTGGTAGTGGCGGCGGTGGTGGTGGTGGTGGTTCGCGTGGGGGGAATCCTATTCAGAGGATGTTTAGTAGAAGAGCAGGATCACAGAGGGAGACTCCTGTGGTGGTGGACGACTATAATGCGGCAATGGGTGGGAGTAGAGGAATGTACCAACCAAGGATTGATACTGGCAAGTGGACACAAAAGGGGAAAAATGCAAAGGAAGCAATTGGTAAAGCTTGGTCAAAGTGGTTCCATTACATAGGAGTCCCAGGAAGAAATGCAGACAATCCGTACTTTGTCGGTGCGGTCCGAGAGACACAGAAGCATGGTAAGTACCTATAGAAGCATGGTCCGAGAGACAATCCGTACTTTGTGTTGGCAGTGACCACATAGACACAGACGATCTACGTCGGGCTACAGGGCATGAAAACATCAGTGATTGGGCCCGACACAATGTGGGTTCCAGTCACCTTGGGAAGAGAAAGATGCACATGTCGCCTCCTAAGGGTCAACAGAAAAGAAAAAAAGGAAAACGAAAGCCAGTGACCAGCGACACAGAGACTGAGGATGAGCAGCAGAGCCAGCCATACTATTCGAGGATAGCCGTGCTCGTGCTAGTGGTGACTCGACGACGACGATGACAAGTGACGGTGGCGGTGGCGGTGGCGGTGCCGGTGGCGTGGCGGTGGCGGTGGTGCTGGGTATGCAGGTGGTGGTGGTGGCTATGAAGGTGGTGGTGGTGGTGGTAGTGATGCTGGTGATCCTCGTTACGCGGTCTTCATTTCACAGTATCCATTGCACCTACATTCGCACAGCTTTTTTCTCGTCAATGCCTACTAATTATGGTTGATTGCAAAGGCGAGACCGACTTCACACATTGTACTCAAGACCGTGACCATGGGCAACCGTCATCGCAAAGGAGATGGAATGCACCGACGGACTACGACACCCCACAGTACTCTTCTTCCTCCTACAGTGATACCTCACAGCCTACTTATAGCTATCCCATTCCTGACGTGAGCGTGCAGCCTGCTAATAAATGGGTGTTTGAATGGGAAGACCCTGAGTTTTATGGAACATTAGTTCAGGATTGGGAGACAACAGCAGCATGGACGGGCAAAACTTGGCAACAATACAAGGCTGATGCTCCAGGAGCAGAGTATCTCTCTTATGTCCACCGCCGAATATCAAGCGTCGTGCCGATATGGGGTCTTCCCATACATCCTCCAGAGTGAATGAGACTATGTGGTTGTGTTTGTATGCGACGACGTGGTTGTATTTGTATGCGACGATTTATTTCTATGAGACTACGTATCGGTTTGTAGTTGTATTTGTATTCGACTAAATATTGTTGCTTTAGTGACTTATGCTAATTAGTACCGCATTGTGTTGTATGTGAACATTAATAGGTGCCAAAAAAAATACCCGAAAAAAGTGTTTATTCAAGAAAAAAATTCCGATTTGCAGCGGTTACCGGAAAACCGGCCGGTAACCGCCACAAACCGGCCGGTATACCGGTACAAACCGGTATAACTGCGCCATTCAAATTCAAATTTGAATTCGGGCGGTTTTACCGGGAAACCGGACAAACCGGCTGGTTTACCGGTTCCGGCCGCCTCCGGTCGGTTCGCTGCCACCGGTAAAAAAAACACAGTGCCAGACTCCATGGAGCAGGCAGGCGAGCCGTCGGACCAGCTGGCTGTGAGCGCGCCAAAGGAACGAAATTGTCGCGCCTAAACGCGCCAGCGAAACAAACCAGCGAACGAAAAATTTCAAGCAGCGAACGAAATGTTCGCGCGGCCATGCGCCATCGTCAAAACTTGTGCGGCATACGGCATATAGCAGCGACATGCAAAGGTTCCATGCAAAATCCACGTAGACCAAAAATAAAATGTGGCCACGGAGTTCGATCCGTAGACCTCCAGCCTCCGGCCGCAGAGAACTTACCAGTCAAGCTATTAAGATTTGTTGTGTAGGACACACCCGCAGGTCTATTTAATAAGGGCAAAGCAGGAAAACTCCCCTCTAATTAATCACTCTTTGGCACTCCTTGGTATGCGCAATCATGTCCTAAACAACTTCTAATACCAGTATGGAGGAAGTATTGATCTGTGTCTCTGCTGGCTGTGCCGTTGTGCGCTCCGCCCATGCTTTTGTGTCGAGCTGCCCATGCTATTGTACCGAGCTGTGTTGTGCTGCCGCTCGTCGTCTCGTCTGCGGTCATGCCGTCTCGCCAAGTCGGTCGCTCGCGCACGTGAACCATTGCAGCTCATGTCGCCGTCGTCCTCGATCACTGAACCGCTGTGCACGGACTAGATAAAGGCCCACACGATCGTATGTGCTCCTACCGGCCAAGCGCCATAGACCCGGCTTAATGCGAACACATGTTTGTTAGAACCGGGCCTGCTGGGCCCTGCCCGCCTACTGGGCCTGCCCGGTTCCTGGGAGACGGCCCAGCCTGCCGCTCCCCCTCCCGGGTCCACTCAACCACACAACATATTCGGGCCTTGGGCCTACACAACCCAAAAAACTAGTTTAATAGGTGAGGACTGTCCCGCCTTATATGTTGTGCTCCCCCATCATCAATTACCGATGTGGGACTAACCCCAACAATCTCCCCCTTAGTCACACATCGGTGGTACATGCCACCCTTGACTGCCTGGGGTTTGTTTCTGGGTTCTGGACCCGGCCCAAGAGCTGATACCACATGTTAGAACCGGGCCTGCTGGGCCCTGCCCGCCTACCGGGCCTGCCCGGTTCCTAGGAGAGGGCCCAGCCCATTGCTGGTGCCGCTCCCCCTCCCGGGTCCACTCAACCACACAACATATTCGGGTCTTGGGCCTACACAACCCAAAAGACTAGTCTAATAGGTGAGGACTGCCCCGCCTTATATGTTGTGTTCCCCCATCATCATTTCCCGATGTGGGACTAACCCCAAAAATCTCCCCAGCAGGCCCGCTTCTAACACGTGGTATCTGCTCAACCACACAACATATTCGGGCCTTGGGCCTACACAACCCAAAAGACTAGTCTAATAGGTGAGGACTGCCCCGCCTTATATGTTGTGCTCCCCCATCATCAATTACCGATGTGGGACTAACCCCAACAATGTTTTTCTATAACCATTATGTACGAGTTTTTGTGCTAAATGATTGTCAACATATCAACACAAGTGTTGTGTGTGGTGTGTTTTCTAACCATGGCACGCAGCTTCATGTCAAACAACGGTGTCTCTTGGTTTGTGCTGTGTAGTTGTCGAGTTTGGACACGGTGGTCGACGGTGCAGGAAAGGTCAAGTAGGGTTTGCCGTGCTGACGGACCGGGTGTGGTGAAGGGCGGACGTGAGGCTTGGACCGAGGGACCTCGAAGCCGGGCTGCTAGCTAGCGGTGGTGGTTCACAGTTGGGATATCGATAAATGCAAGTGTAAACGGCGGGAGATGCGTACGGGCTATGCTATTCGCGGATGTTTTCGTGGTTTGTCCTTACAACCATCGGCAATGGTTTTGTGGTTTCGCCCCAAAACCATCGAAAATGGGTTTCGCGGGTTTACACCACAAAACCCAGGAGGTCCCGGTGTGGACGGACAACACGTGGCGGCATCGAGGAGATCACGTGGAAGCGAGGCTACCGAGATGAGAAGGCGCGGTGGCCGTCGGATCAAGTGAAGCCTGAGTCGGACCATTATGCCCCTTGCTAAGTGGTTTAGACTCTATGTATCTGAGGGCAAAAATATAATGTGTAATAGTGCCGACAAATAAGGATGAGGAGTTCGCTTCCCCTTCACCTCATGCATTTCTATTTTCTCCTTCAAGGGTTTTCTTCCTCTCGTTGCTTAGTGAGAGAGAGGTCCATGAAACCTTGATTCGTGCTCGAACCAATGTGTTAGGCAAGAAGGCGCCTAGTTCTCGCTGTTTTCTCCGGGCTTAAAGATTTGTCTATGTTCGAGAGATCGGGAGGAATTTGGGTTGAAGGCGATTTTCGGTCGATTTTCTAAGTAACCCTTGGACTGTCCAGACCTCCCGTGTGGACACTCCCGACATTGGGGTTGTCTCGGACAGATTCTGAGTTTTCAGAGTAGTTTTTTTTTACTTTCGGATAGTACGTGTGCGTTTCTCGGACTGTCTGCTGTAGAGTTTTTTATTTGTCTTCAGATTCTGAACAGAACAATGTGTTTTTCGACTTTTGACCCTCGGACTGTCCGGACTATAGCAGTGTGCGGACTGTCCGAGGTTAGTGTAGCGGGCTGCCCATGGTTGTTGTCGGCACTGTAGCAGTTTCGTTGTTTGTCCCGTATCTTGCCCATTTAGACTCCGATTTAATTTCCATTTCCACTACTTTTGTGGTGATCTGCTATGTTTTTAGGGAAGATCCACCCTCTAAATAGGTTCGTGATCATCACTGTTTTGTGTATCGCTTTTTGGGTTGTTTGTCGATCCTAGGACTAAAAGTTTTGAAAGAAATTTGAGACTCCCGTACCCCCTTTAGTCGCCGATTCCGGTCCTTCACTTAGCCAGGGCTCTATTTTTTATGTCGGTTTGGCCTCCAAGTCGGTTTTGGATCTATGCTGGATGTGGGAAACTTAGAGATTGCTTAATTATGGGATGTGTTTCCTACTATGATAACACCACCACCTCTCTATATATACTGAAGGATCAAATGGCCGATTGATCCCATTTAATCAGTCATCAACCAAATCAATCTGCAACCTCTATTTATCCTAATTTCTCCTTTCAACCCTCTACATGTTGTTCATCTCTTGATCCAAGTAAGGATGACGCCCTAGGCTTGTTGTATAATCTTGGACAACCTGGCGACGTCCTTGCCCTGACGGGTTCCTTTGCTAGTTTGCTTGTAAACTAGCAATTCTTCATCCCGTAAGTGCGATTGTTTATCTTTTGGTGGTTTGCTTTTAAATTTCTCCGTGTCTCACCATGCAAGAGTGATAACCTCGCTGCATTCTTCGGCTCGTGACGGCCTAGACGTCTATTGTCTTCTGGTTTGTTAGTGTGGACCACTTTTTGCGTCAACAAAAGACCATAGGTGGATTCTGAGATCTGAACCATAAATAAATAGCTACCGGAAGGGCTTACTAGAATCCAACTTATCTAGTATTTTTTTTTGACAACTACTTCACTGGTATTTGTTGGCAGTATATATATGAAGCGGTAGAGCTAAAATAAATTCGGGGACGTTGCACCTGCATGCACCGGTCACAACAGATCCACCCCTGGAAAAGGCATGGTGTCCTAGCTACGGCCCATCCTAACTTGGACTGCTCGAGCCTCGACGTGACCGCAGCCATGGAGACAAAACAGACAGACATAAGCTTTGTTTCGGCCTGATCGAAAGGTCACACACGGAGCCGCGGACCTTGTGGTGGCCGCACAGAACCACGGATGTAGCGCCTATCTGCTTGAAGTGCCTCGCTGGCATGGTTAGAAACTTTCCGTTTCTTTATGTTTTTTATACACAACTGATCATGTATCCTTGCGAACTTCCATCAAATTGAAATTACATATTTCTATATCTCCTTAACGAAATCATAAGCTTAATATTCAGTTATAGCAAGTAGCAACACATGGATAATACAATTTGCTTTGCGAGATGACTACCGATGGTATATTTTAATTCAAACTGGCTTAAAGACATTGTTGTATTAGATTGCAAACATCAAGTTATATTACGAATGTCACAGTGATCATATTCATATATAAAGACTAAAACATAAATATGTATGCATTAATCTTGCCATCAATTTTTTCATAATGTTTTGATAGTTTCATTCCCTCCAGTCACCATGGATAGCGAGGCTGATTTGAACTTTCCTGGACCTACCTGAAAACCCGAGATTAAGTCCATTTATTTATATGTAATTTTGAGCATCACTGCTGACCAGAAAACCGCATCACTGCTGACCAAAACTGGCCCCTCAAGCGCATATATTGGGCAATCGGGTCGACCGGGAAACTATCGCGTGCAGTCCTACTTATTTAAACCCCTCAGTGCTCATAGTTGAAGAAGCAAAGCTAAGGCCACGGGTAGCTAAATCTTAATAAGCAAGCCACAGTAGCAGGGACAAACAGAAATAATGGCGAGCACCAAGCTTGCGTTTCTAGCCATCTCCATCCTGCTTCTGCAGGCATCGTGGTGCGCGGTGTCACAGCACTACTACGCGGTGATGGTGTGGACAAGTTTCGAGGAGGACTGGGCCAACGGCCCCGCGGCGTGCGACGGGAAATACCACGATGACGGCGCCCCCATTGCGGCGCTGTCCGCAGTGTGGTATGCGGACGGGAGCCGGTGCTACAAGTCAATCGACATCACGAGCAAGGAGACCGGGAAAACCGCAAGGGCTACGGTCGTGGGCGAGGTCGACGGGGACAACACGCTGGCTACGACTTCATACGTCTGGGAGTTGCTCGGATTCAATGACGACAATATCGGCGAGGTTTTCGTAACCTGGGCCGACGCCTAATATTCGCATGCATGACCGTCATCGGCTGGCAAAACCGGCAAAAGTTCTGTGTGCCAGGAACTTGCTGTTGTTTGTGTTTGTGTTGTGTCAGTGTGTCACGCACCCTGCTGTGCGGACAACTCAAACCATATGTGATCGACTGTTCTGGCCTGATCGACGGTGACGAACACTTGTTGTCGTTCATGTGTGTTGGTAGGCCACTCTCAAGGCAGACTTCCTAGAGTGGCAGAATAATTGAATAAACAAAATTATACTCCCGCTTAGCTGTATTTGCATGTAGTACTTGCAACTTCATTCAGGTGTTGTTATCTGTAGTCCCAGGTTGAAGACATGGGTTTGTTGTCAGTGGCGTGTGTTCGTCACACATTGTTTGATGGATGGTTAAATATGGCGATCAGAACCCTGAACCCATCCATTGTGCTATGATGCCAACCATTGAATTGCGGACAGTGAAGCCAGCCAATATTCAAGAATGACGCGGGCCGTGTTGAGCTGCAACCCCAGTTATTGACTCAGTTGGTCGACAGTAGACACAGACACTGCCAAGTTGGTATGTTTTTTCTGATAAATATAGTCACCTTTAAGTGCAACTTTGGCTTTGTGTTGTAGTGTGATCTTTCATATTTAAGTGGGTTTGGTTTGTTACATGTTTGTGGAACTCGTAGCCTTCCAATCATGCTCAAAAATAGCTCGAATGTGCTGTTTTCGCTTTGTTCGTGACCCTGGCACAACCGCTGACAAACCCAGACTGGTTCCATCCCATAACCTTCTCAGTGGTCGACGTTGTGTTCCACTTTAACTAAGGTTGATTATTTAGGACCCTGCTCGATCTTTCATTCCTAACATGCTCCGTCTGTTACTGTGAAACTGTTGTGAGACGCGCGACAAAAGTTGTGCATTACAGGGACAAGGTCGATTGGCCAGGTGTGGTTGCGGTCTCTCACCACGCTGTAAGTCATCGTGCCCAGCGCCAGTCTCGGCTGCGGCCCTGCTGACTCTGCTGTCCTGCCTCTGCCACGCTGCATCGCCAGGCTGCGTGCCGTGCCACTCAAAGCGCCCCTGTGTCCTGTCTTTGCGCTGTATAAGCCATGTAATTAATCCCCTGAGTTCCTGCTTAATTTGTTACAGATAGCGTTTAGCTTGGCATGGAAATTCTCCTCCCGAGCGCGTCCCTTGTATTTGGTGTTTGCTGCTGTATTTTGAGGATCCCCAGCACTAAAACCACAGATCAACGTGAAGATCGCTGGGGTTGATATCAAGAATTTGATCCTCAAGAGAACTGAACTGTCCAGCTGCTATTTGAGATAAAGGAAGTGTGAAGAGTCTGCTGGTAGTTTGTTCCACTTGGTACTGAAGGGAGCATTAGGTTTCCTGGAGAAAGAGTGGAGATGTGGATAAAGGTCTCTGGGGCTTGGTTTTTGTTTGGTCCAAACCATCCTCGAGATCCACGGTAATGGATCTACAGAGCCGTCAAACGTCGTCGTCGTCAGCAGAGCTACAACGGTTGGCTAACGCGGAGGGTACAGTACCGGCGCCAGTGGAGGAGCCTGAGGTAATGGAGCGGGTGCCTTCGGTGCCAGTTTGTCGACATCACTACCGGATCCAGAGGCTTTGCCGATGGCTTGATGCCATCGGCAAAGCCCAGTATCCCATCGGCAAAACGTTTGCCGATGGCAAAGTGGCGTTGCCATCGGCAAACCCCCATCGGCAGTATTTTCATCGGCAAACAAACAATTGTTTGCCGATGGCAAAGGGAAGAGCCATCGGCAAACGCTTTGCCGATGGCCGCGACCCCCATCGGCAAAGTGGCCACGTCAGCCGCCCCGCCGTCAGGCTGACGGCGGGTTTGCCGATGGCTGACGCCAAGTGGCCATCGGCAAAAGGCTTTGTTTGCCGATGGCCACGGCCGTCGGCTTCTTTTTTTTTGTTTTGAAAAAGAATTCCCGGATTTTTTTTGCCGATGGCCATGGCCATTGGCAAACATATGGTCAGTTTGCCGATGGCCACGCAAACCTGGGCTTCGCTTCGGCAAACCTGGGAAATTTTCTTTTTCCTTTTTTTTCTGTTTTCTTCCATTTCCACCACATTTAATCACAAGCAATAATATCACAAGGAACATATACAACATTCATCACATATATTCGCAATAATACACCATTTCAACCATAATATAGCATCAAATCCATATATCACGACCGGAATCATCCATACAAGTCCAAATGGCTCCATATAAGTCCCAATTCATGCATACAAGTCCAAATTCATCCATAAAAGGCCAACATCGGCAAAACATGTCTGACGTGGCACAACAAGGTCCAAAAGCAGGAATAGAAGGTACCTAGCTCGTGGCGCCGTCCCCTTGGGTCCCCGAGCCCCCAGCACCATCCTCCCACGCAGGCCAACTCGGCGCCGCACCGAACTGCCATCGGCCGAGCTGCTGCTGCTGAGGGAACTGAGACGGCCCGGGCTGCCCCTGCGGCGGCCACGAGTACCCCGGCTGCGTGGGGAACTGAGACGGCCCGGGCTGCCCCTGCGCCGGCCACGAGTACCCCTGCGTCGGTGGAGGACCCCAGACGAACGGCTGCGTGGGGAGGCTCTGGTAAGGACCCCAGACGTGCGGTGGAGAAGGACCCTGTGGAGAAGCACCCGCTGGAGGGCTAGCACCTGGAGTTGGGTTCGAACCCGCCGACTGTGTCTGCACAAAGACCAAGTGATGGAATTAGTACCTGCAGACTGGCATCACAAGCTAAAGCAATAGGCAATGTAGGGACTCACCGGACGAGGTGCAAGAAAAGGCAGTGGAGGTACTGGTGGTGGAGCGAAGACAGAGGCTGGAGGCTCACTCATTCCCATGGCACGCATGTGCTGGGACATCTGCGACCACGCCTGCTGGTAGTGCTGCGACACTGCGGCCGCGTGCTCCTGATAGGCAAGCGCCATCTGCTTCTGGTTGGCTAGCACCTCCTGGACCTGGGACTGCAATATTACACCAGCATGGTTGATTGTATTTGAAGGCAAGGTACATTATTTGTGAAACGGTCGAACGACGAATGAAACTCCACTTACCTGAAGACCCGCGATCACCTGCGCACTGCTCGGCTGCCGAGGCGCTATGGGGACCCGCGCTGCGCCCCTTCGCCGGTCTTCCTTGCGGATCTCGGTCAGCGTCGGGACGGAAGGACGGCTCAATGGCGCGCCGTGGGCCATATAGAACCGGCCGTGCTGCTTCCCTCCTCCCAACCTCATCAAGAGCTCAGGGTCTATGGGCTCGGAGGTGACGTCGTAGGTGTCGCCATGGGCCTCTCGAGCTGCGGCGGCGTACTTGGTGAGCTTCTCGTACACGACCGGGCTGGTGTACTTCTCGGGCCCGTCCGAAGAGCTGTACGTGGTGGAGGCCGATTTCGCTGGGCCCTTGCCCACCCCATGTACTCGTTGATGGGCTGCCCGTCGTGGTGCTCACTCTGCGAGGAAAACAGAAAACATGGTTACAAGTAGAGATATAAGAAATCCAGCGCTATAAGAAATGGTTGAACACAAGCATACCCATGTTTCCATGAACTCTGGGAGGTTCTGGCTCCCCTGGTGGTGTGAGACCCCGGACCTCGCCATCTCTTCCAAGCGCTTCGCCTGACGTGCTCTGTGCTGCACGTACGCCTCAGGCGTTTGCCACCCTTTGACAATCTCACGCCAGCAGTCGGTGTACTTGCTGCACCAGTCCGGAGGTGTCTACATGACATTCAAGTATTAGATCTTCTAGACAATGAGTTGAATGTGTCACATAAGGAATCACAACGGATGTTTTCCTACTTATTTACCTGCATGTACTGCTCCTCGGTGAGGTCGGTCTCCGGGTCACATATTAGCTCCCTGGCCTGGGTCTTATCCACCTTCATCCCCCTGAAGTTGGCGTAGTAGGAGATGACGGCCTGGGTGTGCGCCTCGCAGAACATGACCTTGATCCACAACTCGCACACCTTGTCCTGATGCCGGTCCACCAGCACGGGGTCCTGCCCCTCCGCCAACCTATAGTACAACTGCACACAGGCATCAAACATCATTCCATTGTTTGAGAAAAGTCCAACAAATGCGTAGTATTGAGATATGCATTGCGATTGAAAGACTCACCCAGAACTGCTTCTTGATCTTGTCAGCGAGGAGTTCCCCATGTGCGTCCCTGACGAGGTAGTAGTATGGCCATTTGTCGGGCACGATCGTCTTCCCCTCGATGGTGACCAAGCCAGGGAAGTTTGCCTTAATCACTCGCCCCTGGATGCTAGTGACATGAGGCGAACTCTTCCCGGCCGTCACCTTTGCCAGCCACCGCACATAAACAACAATTGTTAGTATGCAGTTTTAATTCGAAAATGAAATAAGAACAAGTACAGAAATCAACAATGGATACTTACCTCCCAGCGATCACGATCTACGGGCGGTCCTCAGGGCGAGGCAAGTGCTCAGGGAGCTTAGTGGGCCCGCGCTGGAAGGGCTTCTTCCCGGTGCCTGTGGAAGCCGAGGTGCCTGCAGTCTCCTCCTCCTCGTCGTCGTCGCCACCGCCGTCCTCCTCATCGTCGTCGTCGCCACCGCTGCCGCCGTCCTCCTCCTCATCGTCGTCGTCGACATCGCCGCCGGCACAAACAGCCTCATCATCAAACAACCTCATCCTGGCAGTCCTTCGCCTACCCCCACCCCTGCTGGTCGACGGCTCCACCTCAAGCTCCTCATCGTCCTCCTCCTCGTGGTGGCCGGCCTCCACGTGCTCCTCGTGGTGGCCGGCCTCCACGTGCTCCTCGTGGTGGCTGGCCTCCACGTGGTCCTGCTGGGGCTCGTTCAGCATGTACTTCGACCTGATGTTTTGTCGGCGTGACCGTCCTCCGCCTGTCATTTTGTCGAGTGCCTGCAATGACAAAGATTAAAACAGTTAGTATTAGTAGATTGCAAGTACTTGTAAAGAAAACATAAATGTAAGGTAATATAAATAACAGTTTCAATATTACATGGATTAGAAACTATCTCCGCAAATGGCAATATTGCTGGCGAGCGCTCGTCCTCGTCATCAGTACTGTCGTCATCACTATCAATATTGTCGAGCTCTCTTAAGTCCTCATCATTACACTCTACATGTTCCCCAACTTCTACATCGCGTCGCAGCTGCCAGGCATCTAGGATTCGTATGTCCTCAGCATCGTGCACCTCATCACCCTCGTCCTCATCGATGTCGTTGTTTACTTCCATACTCATCAACGAATCAATGTCTATCTCCAACCTTCCTTCTAGCCCATCAGGTTGATATAACTCATCTGTCCTTGGGTCAAAGTTGTAATCATCATCGTTCGGGACCGCCGCTTTACCGCGTGGCGATACGAACTGCACAAGGCTCCAACCCGCAAGGCGCTTGTCATTCTGGTTTGCCCATGGGAGGTAATAAACTTGCTTGGCGTCTCGGTTAGCCACAATATAGACATCGTCTCCTCCATATTTGGAATCCTATCGGATTTCGACTTGCCCAATCTTAAGGTCCTTTTTTGTGACCTCGGGATCGAACCAATGGCATTTGAACATCATAGGCTTACAACCTAGGAACTTGCCAAAGTCAAGCTCCAATATCTGTTCGACTATGCCGTAATAGTCCTTCCCATCCGTGCCGGGAGTACAAACTCCGGTGCACGTGGTTTTTAGGTTGCCCCGTTTCTCTTCATAGCTTCTCGTGCGAAAGCGATAGCCATTCACGTCATAAACATCGAATGACTTGACATGTCGATCGAAGGTTTGGCCCACACATCTCAATGCAGGAGTCATTTTCGCATCACAATTAGCCTGCACGGTTAGGACAGGTGGATAGTTAAGTTACTCGCTCATAGGAGCAAAGTGGAATCGAGGTTAGGTAGATAATTACCTTTTTGCTGAACCAATTGATGAAATCGGGCGTATTATGTCTGAGAAGATGGTCTTTTTCATCCTCGGTAGGAGCCCTACTGCAGCTCCAGTGTTCATTAATAAAGTCCCTGGAGAAACAATAGACAAGAGGGGTCGGATCAATAGGTGGAGGATAGTGGCGACATATGGAACAAGCTCATCGAGAACTTAGTCTTGATAATCAATCATTTCCTCAAGGTTCAGCAACAAGTACATCATGATAGTGTGCCACTCATCATGCCGCAAGTAACGAGGGGTCCCTGCTCCTGCTCTTCTGAGATCCCCTCTGAAAAGGCTGAGAGTGCATGTATTCTCGTCGATGTTGTAACGAGGGATTGGATCTCGTGGTCTCGTAAGTTTCTCGGTATAGTACGCCCGTGTGCATGTGGACACCTCCTCCGAAATGAATGCCTCGCCACGAAGCCTCAATTTTGGCTTTATTTTTACACTTTTTCCGAAGAAGCTTTAGACACCTCTCGATTGGATAGCACCAACGGTGCTTTGCGCACGGTCCCTCCAACCGTGCCTCCCTTGGTAGGTGCAAAATCATATGTTGCATGGACAGGAAGAAGCCCGGTGGAAATATCATCTCCAACTTGCGAGCAACTTAGGTGCAGCCTCCTCCGCTTCAAGACAAACGTCCCAAGACAACTCCTTGGAACAAAGCTGGCGGAAGAAAAGCTCAACTCGCCAGACACGCCACACCGGCTCGGGTAGGTATCCCCGGTCATCGCAGGAAGGAGCCGCTCAATCCGGATGTGGAAGTCATGACTCTTCATCCCTAAGACTTTGCCGGTCGGCAAGTTCACTCCCCGCTCGATTCGCCGCATACCCATCGGGGAACCTTAGCTTCGCAACCACTCAAGTGCTTCCTTCCTATGCGGCCTTTTCGGGATGTAATCGGCCGGGCCCTTCTTCCATCTCTTGCCTGGCGCAGGGGTCTTCATCACTAGATTTGGTCTATCACAAATCGTTTCAATGTCCAGTCTAGCCTTAACATTGTCCTTTGACTTCTTGCCAATGTCCAGGAGTGTTGCCGAAAGTGCCTCAGCGATATTCTTTTCTGTGTGCATTACATCGATGTTGTGTGGAAGAAGAAGGTGCTTGTAGTAGGGAAGTCTAGTCAAGCCCGATATATGAGTCCACATGTGGTCGGTACCATATCCTTTGAAACCACCATTCTTCTCATCAATTTTGAGAGCCTCTATCTGTGCAAGGATGTCAGCTGGGCTCTTTTCCTTAGGGATGGGGCCGCTTTCATGAAGTGCTTTTTATCTCGTCTCAGTGGATCATCCTCCTTTAGGAATTGACGATGTTTGTCGAAAGAAGAATACTTGCCATCCTTGGCCAGCCAGGTGAACATCACATCTGCCTTGCATGTCGGGCATGGGAACTTCCCGTGAACACACCACGCGCTGAACAAGCCATACGCAAGGAAGTCATGCATTGAGTACTGGTACCACACATGCATCGTGAAGTTCGTCTTCGTAGCTCGGTCATACGTCAGCACTCCCTCATCCCAAGCTTTCTACAATTCATCCCACACTGGCTGCATGAACACACCCATTTTGTTGCCCGGGTGTCCAGGTATTATCAGCGTCAAGAACACGTTCTTCGGGTCGAACATGACGCCGGAGAGAAGATTGAGGGGGATCACAAACACGGGCCAACAAGTGTACGGGGCCGCCATCATTCCAAATGGGTTGAACCCATCTGTTGCCAGCGCTACGCGTACATTTCGAGCCTCCTCGGCCTTGCCAGGATTCATGGCATCGAAGTGCTTCAATGCATCACCATCCGCCGGGTGCTGCATCTTTGTTGGCATTTCTTAGCGCGATTACCAAAATAGACTTAGAGCCTAATTCTGATAACAGCGCCAGAAACGCTAAATGGCTTTACTCGGCATATTTACTAGAAACTGGTTCTAGCAACTACGCGAGTGTTGCCAAGAGATAGATCACATCCTATTAGAATAAATATCCGCAAGCGCACGGATCTATCGTTGCAGCATTTCACCCGGAAGTATTCAGGGTATCATTATTTATAATTTCCCAAAGGAAGGCATGGGGTAGTTAAGTATTCTAGCATGGGTATGAATACGATATCTAGCATGAGGAGCCGACCAATGTGCTATACGAGGGGTAAACATACGGTAGTTTGGATAGTGGACACACACTTAGAGCAACCTCAAAGGAATAAAGGTGAAATAAAGAATAAAAATAATCTACGCGGAGCGAAAGCGGTCCTATACGGTTAATGCTAGAACAGCTAATTCCACATGTTATACAAGTCAAGACTCGACTATAGACTAGGAATATGGGGAGACCGCGGCAACTGGTCTGCCAGTCGATGGCGGCATTTACGAACTCCTACTCAACATGCGAACATGGGGATTACAAAGGATGGACAGGGCTGTCACCACCTGCCGCCTACCACCTCAACCGTGGTATGCCGACATATCCGAAGGTTTCCTCGCATCCGGACACCATGTCCGCATACTAAGGAGCTACCTACGTCCCCCCAGGACTCCCACCCTACGGATGGACGAGCTAGAACATAGGTAAGCCCGAAGGCACATCGAACCGCTATTCCTCTCCTACAATCTAATCTAAACAAGTAAAACATATGAACGATGAAGAACCGTGTAGAACACGATGAACAACTCTCACAAGAACTATGGCCTAGTTCTTGATCATCGAATATATTGTGTACTAGACTATACTCTAGTTCATATGCAAGACTATATAAATGTAATGAGAACTCGACTAAGGAAGAACGCTCCATAGATTTATACCAAGAGTGTAGCTTTTCTTCCTGGAGACAAGCTCTCCAAGTAGCTTTGCCTAGCTCCAAATGGCTAACACTAATGCTAAAGAACAAGTGTGAGGTGTAGAGATGGCTCCAAATGGTGTGTGTGAAGGTGGGGGGGGGGCCTCTCCTCTTCATTTATAGGGTGCTGGAGGTGGTTCAGGGGCATTGAGGTAAAATAACCAGCGCAACCATCATCCCCTAGATGGAAGGAGGCAAACCGCCTTGGCCGGGCCCACCTAGCGGCAGGGCTGGCGCGGCCGCGCCCCAGGCGCGCCCGCGCCTGGGTGGCACCGCCCCCTGACCGCCTTTGGCGTGTGGGCCCGGGCCGTCCTCTGGGCCGCGCCTTTGCTGGTGATTTGGCCCACTTCGACCCCGAGGTGGGCTACCTTGTTTCCTTTGCTATTTTACGCCTTCCGGAAAGCGCCTTTTTATTCTGAAAATTCCTGTACTTGGTGTATATTCTGCAAAACAATATTTTCTCCAAGCACAGGTGGAACTAGGTCAATAGTAAAGATATATGTGAAATAAAATATTTATTTCCCCCATAATGACCTATAGTTGGCGGGTAGAAATCTGAGTTAAGGACCGCCAACAATCTTCTCACTGTATCTTTTGCCATTCTTGTGCCAAGTCATTTGTTTCGCGGACTCCAGTGTCATGTACTGCCGTTGCAGCCTCGGTAGTACTGGAAGGTGTCGTATGACCATCTCGGGGATCTTAGACTGTTTCTTAATGCCATCACTGCCTTCTACCTCCACGTACCTAGAGGCTTTGCACTCCGGACAGTGTGTTGCTGCCTCGTGGTTTCCCCGGAACAGGACACACCCATTCTTACAAGTTTGGATCGGGTGATAAGGCATCTTGAGTGCACGAAGGAGCTTCTGTGACTCGGTCATGTTTTTCGGCAGGCAGTGCTCCTCCGGAAGCAGCCCGCCAACAGTTGCCAACACGAGATCAAAACCTTCCCGACTGATGCCCCGTGACGACTTCAACCCTATTAGGCGTGAAATGCCATCCAGTTTAGAAATGTGGATCTTCTTCCTCCACCTCCAATCCTTGAACGGCTTCAAAGTTTTCAAGCAAGTCTGCCATTCCGGCATCTTGATCAAACCCCTCGAGGTCTGGTCTCACCACCGCCTCCGTAACCCGTTGGGGTTCCCCATGGAGGATCCAGCGGGTATAGTTTGGAACATACCCGTTCGCCCAAATATCATTCCTCATCTCTGTCGTTGCTCTTTCCTTGTCCGGTTCTTACACTTGCTACGGGGACAAAACACCCGAATCGCCCTTTAGAAGCCGGGCCAAATGCCTTCTCCAGAAGTCCCCGGTCCCCTTAACCCATTCATTGGTCTTGTCTTTGAATCCCGTGTACATCCACTCACGGTCAGCCATCCTCTGTCATGCGCCAACGTAAGCGAGTAATAAGACCAACATCTGCATCTACAAGGCATTCCTACCATCTACTAGGTGAAGGATAGGTCCTAATCCCACCCGAGGATGCGTAGATGAGGTTAGCTTCCATGCTCCGCTCCCGTCCGAGACGGAATTTCAGCAGCACCTCCCCGCTGTTCTCCCGATACACGTCCCGACAGGGAGAGTGCGTATCCGGAGAACAACGGGGACGGGCTGACGAAACTCCGACTCGGACGGGGGCAGAACATGGAAGCTAACCCATCTACGCATCCTCGGGCTGTCCAAAAAACATGGACAATTGTTGATGTCTTTTAAGTGCAACTGAAATAAAGAGGGTTCCGCAAGCGCACAGAATATATCATCGTAGCATTTTAACCAGGAGTAATCCAGGTATCGTTATTTATAATTTTACCACTGGGAAGGGAATGCACTGGATAATGAGTGATGAGCAATGCACATGCAATAATGGAGAGCTCAACCTTGTGTCGTATCGATCATCTCATACGGGGTAAGTGTCACATAAAATATAGGAATGAATGATAAATGACATAAGATAAATGAGAGCATTTAGCCATATAAAATAATAGTAATAAGCCATCTCAACTTAGCACTCTAAGCTTATAACACTAGCATGGACTAGGATGATCTAGGGTATAATCCTATGTTATTCTAACTACAAAGTCAAAGCATACAATGATTAGTGCAAGAACATCTAGCAATCATGGCGGGAAAAGGTTACATCTATGCATAGTGATATTACTAGAGAAGACAAGAGACATAGCAATGACTTCAATGTAATAGGTTTGTTCGCTAGACCTATACTCGGGAGAAGGGCTACAAAGGACTCAACAGACTGTCACTCCCGCGATCTACCTCACGATCCGGAATATAGGGTGCAATCGCAGATAAATACGGTCTAGGCACCACGCCTACACAATATTTACCACTCACCCATCGATCTAATGAGCAAGCGCTATACGATCCTATGCATAAACATAATTCGAGTCCAACTATGCTAAACATATAATCAAAGTAAACTAAGAACAATATAATTGAGAACATAATCAAATAGAGAAAAGTCAAGTCTGATATAATAGAATAGAACAAAGTACTACTCATAGTATCACGAACAATGATGAATATTACAACAATGTAGAGGGGAATTACCAAGAACTCCGACAGATCTGGACTCCAAGCTAGGCTTGATTCCCTCTAGATCTATTCCTATGTAGCTATGCTACTAAACTATGGAGCTCTAATTTAGATGGTGGCTCGGCTTCTCGAATTCCGATGAGAGAATGAACTCTTGAATGAATTAGGGTTTCACCCGGGGGCCGGGGCTCGAATATATAGCCCCCTAGGATGAACCACGGCCCTCGGATCAAACCGACCTAAATGGACGATAATTATTCATCTTCAAAGGCGGTGGAGGCGGGATCCGCGAGACTCAACGCCATTGGCCGAGGTGGGGAGTCGGCCGACTCCCCCCTTGGGCGGCCGACCGGCCAGCTGCCGTGGGGCCCGCCTTCGGGGTCGCCTTCCGGAGTCTTCTAGAGTATACAATTTTACCCGTTCGGTCTTTATCTCTATGTAATCATGACATGTGGGCCTCCTTTGGTTCTCTTTCGATAACCCCCGCGAAAATAGACAATCACCAAAACTCGTGGAATTCTCGTGTAACCCCTATATCTAATAGGTGAACTCATATTAGTCCTTTCTCTTGCTGCGTTGACGGTATAAAATTGATACTTAACGATCGTCAACAAACTCCCCCAAGATTACCTTTTGCTCATCCCTGAGCAAAGATAGACTCAGTGATGGATCAGGAGTTGCTACAATGCTTTCACTCTTCACAAGTACACATGCGTTCAAACAAGAACTCTCCTCCGGATTAGAGTGAACTATTCTGACTCAAAACTTACTCATATTACCTTTCACCATGGGGCTTGTAACCGTCACTTGGGTCTTGAGTAGTTGAAAGATAGAACGGTCAAGTCAAGCGCCATGTTTCTCGCTCTTTGATCAACTATTATCCCAGAGTTTTTGCAAAGTTTTGAAATAAAACTCAGAGTTCCTTGTATGAACCTTTCAGGTCTCTCATTTGTGGTATTTCTGGATCCTTTCTAAGGCATGAGTAGTGTATGCCTTCTCTCTTCTCTCAGAATATGTGGTATTTATGGAACTAAGGCATAGTGGAAAGTGCCTTCTCTCTCTCACCCTACTTTCTAATAGGCTTATGTGGAGCTCATAGGTGAGGAGACACTCAAACTCACTTGCATATATTGCATAGTTAAGACATGGATCCAATAGGAACTAGAATAATAATAAAGTCATATGTGCATATGAATGAGGAAATGGATGATAAGATGATGATAGGATGATGATTATAAGAAAATGATTATGAGGGGTACTCAACTGGTGAACATCTACTTCCACACTTGCTCCCTTGGGGATAACATGACTCCCTTTATTTGGAAACCTTGAAACTTCTTGAATGGAAGGACTTGGCTACTCTTTCTTTTTCTTTCTCTTTTTTTTTTTTTTTTTAGAGCAACCAATCCTCTGAAAACAAAACTTTAGCAACGGGGAGTGTATAACTTGAAATGATAATGACTGGAGCTTTTATGTAGGCGAATGGAACGGTGATGATTTTTCTAGATGTTCACTCCCAGGATAGGAGTAGAACCTTTCTGGATGAAGTGAAATGAATGGCGTATGTATATGTGGATGGATGGATGGATGGATGGATGGATGCGTACTCCCAAGGGTAGGAGTAGCATAGGTGCGTATCTCCAGGGTAGAGACAGCACAATATGTGGTGGACATGGATCTATATGTGGGTGGTACTTCTAGGGACAGAAGTAGCACAAAAATGAATGTAGTAGTTATAAAATGGGTGCATGCTTCTGAGGACAGAAGTAGCATAGATCAATGGATGGAGAGCACATAGTATTGACTTTAACTGCATGATGATTCCTTATGGGTCCACAAAAGATAACCACACTCAATGCCTAGAAAGACTACACTCAAACCTACAATATGATCTATATAAACAGATGGGTTTTCCTAATCTAGTAAGCATGAATATATGGTCATGTGGTAGGAATTTGAACTCTCATCATAAAGGAACTCATCATGCAGGAATTTAATATTTTCATAGATAAATTCTCCGAACTCTAGTGTCTCTAGGAACAAGATGGACAGCAGCTCAAAACCTTCCCATATCATACCCGTCAACCACCTAGACTTAGATCAAGTGTTTGCTACCCACAAGTTTTAGGTTCAGAGCAAATCTCAAATCTAAACAGTTGTGCCCAAAACTCGGGAGGGTGCAAGGTTGAAAACTAGGTACTTGAAAGGAATTACGGTAGAGCAACTATTCATCATCTCCATGTAGAGTTTATTCTAGGGAACTATTTTCAAGACAGATTGCAAGAGCTCTCCAAAAGATAAATAAGGAAATCTTTCTCGGGTTTCTATGGTTATGCATCTTTTTAGTTGTTTTAACAAAGCACACTCTAATAAGACATAAATAGATAAGTTGGAAACACTTAGCTTGGTACACAGGGGATGCCCTCCCCCAAGCTGGATGTTGACATAGTCTGCTGATGTTGCTGATAGGCAATGAAGACGTTCTAGTCCTCTAGCAGTGTCGTAGATGGTTGCTGTTGGAGACACCATTCAAGTGTCGCGGGCAACACTCCGACAGGGGACTGGATGTCCTTCTGCCTGTTGGCTCTTCTTGATCCTTGATGTTCTGTGAAGATCAAATAGACAATAAAGCTTGTGGAACTAATTAAGTGTTAGTGACAAAAACCTCTAGGCCATAGTTGTCTAGAACTTTCCTAACTTAAAACTCATTCTAACAGATCACAAGAAATATTTTTATCTTTTTATTATTTAAGGAATGCGAGACGGGGAAAAATAAACATGCCGAGAAATTATTTTTGTGCCACCACAAAGAATGATTATCCACATGGGGCTTAATGATTTTCGGATGCAAATGCAAAACATCTTTATTTTCTTTTCTAATGCGAGATATAAAAACATAACGAAGCAACTAAGATGTAAGTGGGGAAATAAATATGCTAAAAAAATGCAATGCTGAAAAAGGATTGCTCATAAATACCAAGTTACCTCTTGGCGCGGCGTTCGGTGGTTTTAAGTCCTCCGAACAGGACTTGTCATGTTCGCTCATTTTTCAGGGGGCGCATTGGCCAGTGCCTCTGATGACGTTGCCTCTTGTGTAGGAATAGATTCTGATTTCGCTTTTACCTTCCATACCTTCTTTGTTGGAGAGGATGACCTTGAGGAGGAAGCTTCTTGGACCACTTGTTTCTCTTCTGTTGGTAGCACCTCTTCAGGTTCTTCTACAATGTTCTTCTCTTCTAGGTATCGGTCTTCATATCTTGACACTTCTCCCTCATAGTCAGCCCATCCATCTGTAGTGATGTTCTTCTTGTTCTGGCGATGGGTACGCTGCCTTCTCCTTGCTCTGTTCTTCTTGGGCTCTTCAGTGATTATATAATTATTGTTGAAGTAGCGGCGTACCTTCTCGGTGGGAAAGTGGAAGTGAATCTCTCCCGTCCCAATATAGATGATAGCTTTGGTGGTGTTCGGGAATGGTCTTCCTAGGATGATTGGAGGATCGTAGTCATCTCCCATATCGATGACTAGGAAGTCAGTAGGGACATAATGGTCATCTATCTGTATGAGGACATCCTTCACTTCTCCTTCGACGAAGCGGAATGTCTGATCTGCCATTTGCAGCTGTGCATAGGTGGGCTCCAAAGGCATTGTACCATATAGATACTCATAGGTTACCTTGGCCATAATGTTGATGCCCGATCCGGTGTCACATATAGCTTTATTGAAAGAGCTTCTGTTGATGGAGCATTGAATGGTTGGGACACCTGGGTCATCCTTCTTGATCAGACGTGGGGACCTGAGTAAGTGGTCATGCTCCCTGTGGACCTGCGGTGACCATCCTCACTGTCTCCGTCTTCTTGGTCTTCTTATCTTTGTTCTTGCTCTTCTTAGCCGGATTCTTCTTCTTCTCACTGTTCGTTGATGAGGGTGTCTTTGGGAACTGCGGCAGAAGACTGTTCTTGAAGAAGAAGGTTTCTCTCTTGCCCTTTATGTTGAAGATGATCTTGGCGTGTTGGCATACATGATGGCTCCAAAGCGGTGTTCAAGAATGGTCGTCCCAAAATGACAGGGGGACCTTTCATCACCGCCGTATCCACTACCACGAAGTCTCTGTTTGGAACATACGAGTTGCCTACTCGTACACATATATCTTCTAGTACTCCCAAAGGAACACGGAGTGACCGATCCGCAAGCCGTAAGCACATGGTTGTGTATGCTAAGGGGCATCGAATAGCTTCTCATATATCACTCTTGGCATGATGTTGATGCTTGCACCGAAGTCACAGATTGCTTCATTGAAGTTGGTACTTCCAATAGAGATCGGAATGACTGGTCTCCCTGGATCGCCTTTCTTGATTGGCAGAGTTGAGTCAATCCATGACCCTTTCGATGGATCACTCCGGCTGTCTTCTACATTGAATATATCAACAAGATTTGCAGTTTCGAGCTCTTCGGGTTGTCCTGCCAGTTTACCTTGGCCAGCAGAGGGAGCAAGGTTGACAAGCTGTTGTACCTGCGACTCAAGTATTTTGTTGAAGCTGAGCTGACTCTTGATGGCATTGGAAAAGCCATCCATTCTGTTGCTGAGTGTCTCTAGGACCTTGTCATTTGATGTCAGCTTCTTGGACAGGTTGTCCATCAACTTGCCTTGATTCAGCACTAATTCTCTCAAAAGCGGCCGGTTGTAATTATTGTAGGAGGGGTCATGTTACCTTGATAGTTGCCTGAATAATTGCCCGAGTAGTTAGGCCTCTGCTGTTGATTCCAACCTTGATTCTGCGAGGACGATAGTAATTATTATTGTTGTTGTTATTGAGGTAGTTCACATCCTCCTTCAGCTACGGGCGCTTAGCACCTTGTGCCCGGCCTCTCCACACTCTTCACATGTCATGCGAGCATCATGTATATGCATGACTTCTTTCTTTTCTGTGGCTCTCTCATCGAGCCTCTTCATTAGCAGATCCATTTTGGTAGACAGCATGTCTACCTCCTTCAGCTGGTGCATTCCTCCACCTCTCTTGCGGGTCTGAGTTCTTTCTTCACTCCAACCTTGGTTGGATGCCATCTTCTCCACAAGAGCTGTGGCTTGAGGAATAGTAAGTGATAAGAATGCACCTCCAGCAGCAGCATCCATCATCTCACGTGTGCTTTGCTTGAGCCCATGGTAGAATGTTTGCATAAGCGCCAATTCTCCATGCCATGATGAGGACACTCGAGGATGTAATCTTGAAAGCGCTCCCAAGCTTCGGGACAGTCTCATCATGATGTTGCTTTGAAAGCTTGATATCTTCCCGCGAAGAGCATTTGTCTTGCCCATGGGGAAGAATTTCACCAAGAAATTAGTGGAACATAATGCCCACGTAGTATTCTTCTCCTTATTGGCATAGAACCACGCCGCTCTCCCCAAGAGTGAGAATGGGAAGAGGCGAAGTAGTATAGCATCTCTGGGGACATCCTTGATAGTGAATGTGCTACAAATCTCCAGGAAGTGTTGGAGATGAGCACTAGCATCTTCATGGGCCTTCCCACAGAACTGGCTTGCTTGCACCATGTTGATCAGCGCAGGCTTGAGCTCAAAAGCTCCTTCGATGTCTACAGCTGGTCCAGTACGAATGTTATCCGTAGTGGGAGCTGAGAACTCGCGAAGTGACTTGTTCGCCATGGCTTCAAACGCTGGTGTCAAGTCTCGAACGAAAGGTTGACTTTCTGCTTCTAACAAACTTCCAAGTTGAGTTGATGATGATGATTGATTGGTCTTCTTCAACTTGCTTCTGGCCTTCCTGATTAAAGCTTCTGGATTGTCAATATAGTTATCAGAAAGAGTAGTCTTGATTACCCTGCATAAAATACAAAAGTAGACAAAACAAGGGTAATCCTGTAGAGATGGGTTAGTATGAAAAAGACTACTCGATCACATTATCTAGTGCAATGCCGCTCATTATCCATTGGCTTTCAACCTTCCCCGGCAACGGCGCCAAAAATGCTTGTTGATGTCTATTAAGTGCAACTGAAATAAAGAGGGTTCCGCAAGCGCACGTAAATATATCATCGTAGCATTTTAACCAGGAGTAATCCAGGTATCGTTATTTATAATTTTACCACTAGGAAGGGAATGCACTTTGGATAATGAGTGATGAGCAATGCACATGCAATAATGGAGAGCTCAACCTTGTCTCGTATCGATCATCTCATACGGGGTAAGTGTCACATAAAATATAGAAATGAATGATAAATGACATAAGATAAATGAGAGCATTTAGCCACATAAAATAATAGTAATAAGCCATCTCAACTTAGCACTCTAAGCTTATAACACTAGCATGGACTAGGATGATCTAGGGTATAATCCTATGTTATTCTAACTACAAAGTCAAAGCATACAATGATTAGTGCAAGAACATCTAGCAATCATGGCGGGAAAAGGTTACATCTAAGCATAGTGATATTACCAGAGAAGACAAGAGACATAGCAATGACTTCAATGTAATAGGTTTGTTCTGCTAGACCTATACTCGGGAGAAGGGCTACAAAGGACTCAACAGGACTGTCACTCCCGCGATCTACCTCACGATCCGGAATATAGGGTGCAATCGCAGATAAATACGGTCTAGGCACCACGCCTACACAATATTTACCACTCACCCATCGATCTAATGAGCAAGCGCTATACGATCCTATGCATAAACATAATTCTAGTCCAACTATGCTAAACATATAATCAAAGTAAACTAAGAACAATATAATTGAGAACATAATCAAATAGAGCAAAGTCAAGTCGATATAATAGAATAGAACAAAGTACTACTCATAGTATCACGAACAATGATGAATATTACAAGAATGTAGAGGGGAATTACCAAGAACTCCGATAGATCCGGACTCCAAGCTAGGCTTGATTCCCTCTAGATCTATTCCTATGTAGCTATGCTACTAAACTATGGAGCTCTAATTGAGATGGTGGCTCGGCTTCTCGAATTCGATGAGAGAATGAACTCTTGAATGAATTAGGGTTTCACCCGGGGGCCGGGGCTCAATATATAGCCCCTAGGATGAACCACGCCCTCGGATCAAACCGACCTAAATGGATGATAATTATTCATCCTCAAAGGCGGTGGAGGCGGGATCCGCGAGACTCAACGCCATTGGCCGAGGTGGGGAGTCGGCCGACTCCCCCTTGGGCGGCCGACGGCGCGAGCTGCGTGGGGCCCAGCCTTCGGGGTCGCCTTCGGAGTCTTCTAGAGTATACAATTTTACCCGTTTGGTCTTTATCTCTATGTAATCATGACATGTGGGCCTCCTTTGGTTCTCTTTCGATAACCCCCGCAAAATAGACAATCACCAAAACTCGTGGAATTCTATCGTGTAACCCCTATATCTAATAGGTGAACTCATATTAGTCCTTTCTTTTGCTGCGTTGATGGTATAAAATTGATACTTAACGACCGTCAACAACAATCCGAAAGAGAAACCATCGCGAGATATGCACCGATCCGCATACCAACGACCGCGAATCCCTTTCGGACGGGAGACGCCTAACTCGGTTACGCAATGTACTTACAACAACTATAAGGAAGAGAGGTGATTTATACCTAGGGTGGCGGCGCAGAGGCGGGTAGGTGCACGAACACGGTCAAGGTCCCCTCCGACAAGTCCTGCTCTGCAAAGCAATAAAAACTTCACTATTAGTGGAAAATTTCGGCAGAACCTCCCCTGCACGGGGAGGTTCCCAAAACCTACAAGAAAACCACCGGCTCGAAGGCCGGTGTCCACATTGGGGGCACGATGGCCCACACATCAACAAACCCGGCACGAAGGCCGTCAACACAGATACGGCACGATGGCCGACAACCCTAGAGCTTTACCTTCTCCTCCGGTGACACGCGTGGACGGACGACGTGGATGAACGGCGTCGGCGACGTGGACGGACGGTGGACGAACGAAGCGGACCTTCTCCCGCTCCTCCTCCTCTCTTCTCCTTCTTCTCCTCCTCCTTTATCCTTCTTCTCCTCCTCCTCTCTTCTCCTTCCTCTCCTTCTTCCTCCTCCCCTTCTCTTCTTCCTGCCCTGCTTCCCTTCCCTTCCCTTCCCTTCTTCCTACCGGCGGCGGCGGAGTGAAGCGCCGGTGGCGGCGGCGGAGTGGTGCACCGGCGGCGCGGTGGGGTGGCAGCGCGGGGGCGGGCGGGTGACGGCGGCGGGGGGAGGAGTGGCGGGGCCGAGGTCGGGGTGGCGCGCGCGGTCGGGAGCCCCCACAGCCGGGAAATGGCGGCGCGGAGGGGCGGGATCTGGGGGCGGCGGGGGGAGTGGGGGCGGCGCAGGGGGTCGGGATCTGGGGGCGGCGAAGTGGGGGCGGCGGAGGCGGGGGAGTGGCGGCGGAGGAGGCGGGGAAGTGCGGCGGCGAAAATGGCGGCGGCGCGCGGCGGCCGGTCGGCTTGGTGTCGGGGACGATAGGGTTTGGGGGCGGCGGGGCGGGGGCCGGCTCTTTTTTATTTTTTTTTGAAACTCAGTTTGCCGATGGCCGTAGCCATCGGCAAAGCTGGCCATGTGGCAGCTCTGCAGCTCGCTGGCCCACTTTGTTTGCCGATGGCCGGCCATCGGCAAAGAGGCATTGCCGATGGCTTTCCAAGGCCATCGGCAAACAAATTTTTTTTTTGATTTTTTGCTTCCCATTTTTTTTCTGGTGTCTTGCTACACCAAATACAACCCAGCTTCAAAAGCTGGGACAACTTTGAACTTTTTAGCTATATTTCGTTAATTTTTTTGGTTTCTTTGAATTTTCCCCGCAACTCTAAATTTGAACTGCAGGTACATGAAATAATGCAAACTTTTGATTCGAAAAATGATATTCATGATTCTCGGAGTAAGTTGAGGCCGTGTCCAGGACCTCGCATGAAATTACGACCCTATTGGCCTCGTAACATGGGTAGTGACGTGCCGCGAAAGTGTTTTTAAATTCTATAAAATCCAAACGAAGTCCAAAATTGACAAAACTTGACGAGTTGTCTCGCCATCGCATGTGTAGTGTGTGGTAAAAATTTCAAAAAGTTTCGAGCAAGTTGTGACGTCGGATGGTCAAAACCCAGACATCTCCGCATGTGATCACTCTGTGGAGATGTCCGGGTTTTTACCATCCGACGTCACAACTTGCTCGAAACTTTTGAAATTTTTACCACACACTACACATGCCATGCCAACACAACTCGTCAAGTTTCGTCAATTTCGGACTTCGTTTGGATTTTATAGAATTTAAAAACACTTCCCACGCACGTCACTCCCCATGTTACGAGGCCAACAGGGTCGTAATTTCATGCGAGGTCCTGGATATGGCCTCAACATACTCCAAGAATCATGAATATCATTTTTCAAATCAAAAGTCTGCATTATTTCATGTACCTGCAGTTTAAATTTTGAGTTGCGGGAAAAATTCAAAGAAACCAAAATAATTAACGAAATATAGCTCAAAAGTTCAAAATTGTCCCAAATTTTGGAGGTGGGTTGTATGTGAGGTAGGAAGACACCAGAAAAAAATGGGAAGGAAAAAAAAAAAAAAGAATTGTTTGCCGATGGCCTTGGAAAGCCATCGGCAATGCCTCTTTGCCGATGGCCGGCCATCGGCAAACAAGGTAAGCCTAGGCGTTCCACAGGCAGCCACATGGCTACGGTTTGCCGTTGCCCATGGCTATCGGCAAACGAGGCGGTTTGCCGATGGCCTAACGGCGGCTGCCATCGGCAAAGCAGACGGCGTCGGTCGCCGTCCGCTCCTGGCATATTTTGCCGATGGGGGCGGTATGCCGATGGCCCGGCCATCGGCAAACAGGTTCTTGGCCGATGGCCAGCTCTTTCCCGATGGCCATCGTTCGCCGATGGCCCGGCCATCGGCAACAATATGTTTGCCGATGGCTTGACTTTGCCATCGGCAAACCCGGCTGTTTGCCGATGGCTTATTTCTTGGCCATCGGCAAACTCTGCGGCCATCGGCAAAGGCTCGCTCTCCGGTAGTGCATCCCGTGAAGATGGTTGCTGGATGTCGGGGTTCGTCGGTGATGTCGTCGTGCCAATAATCTCAAAAAATGTCGTCGTGCCAAATGGAGCCTGAATTGGTGGGCGAGAGTCCCGGATGTCGGGGTTTGCCGGTGGTGTAACCGATCGCTGCTCCAAAGTTGGGTATTCGTGCGCCTACTGTATCTCCATTGTCAAGAACAAGGTGTTGGTGACCTCGTTCATAATTGGCGGTGTTTCAGAGGAGTTGGGTTCCTCCATCTTGCTCTAGAGATAGGATCTGCCGGCGGCGACCATGATGTTCTTTGTCTCGGCCGGCGGCGAGCTGGTCAATGGCAGCCTCACGATCCAGCCTAGCCTGGACGCCCGCGATGGTTTTTTTTTTTGACGCAAAAACTGTGGGGGAGATCCCCACAGTGAAATTAAAATTCATTTAAAGCAAGAGGAGTACAGGGTATACATACAAGTTTAGCTAAAAGCATCGAGCCAAACACAAAACGATGATCGCAGATCATCTTTAAATCTAACCGATTGCAAAAGACATTGGCTTTTGAAATTAGACCACCACAAGGCTGTTGTTGGATCCCGTCGAGCGAAGACCTTATCATTTCTAATTTTTCAAAGTTCCCATGGTAGAATGTTTGCATAAGCAGCCAATTCTCCATGCCATGATGAGGACACTCGAGGATGTAATCTTGAAAGCGCTCCCAAGCTTCTGGGACAGTCTCATCATGATGTTGCTGAAAGCTTGATATCTTCCCGCGAAGAGCATTTGTCTTGCCCATGGGGAAGAATTTCGCCAAGAAATTAGTGGAACATAATGCCCACGTAGTATTCTTCTCCTTATTGGCATAGAACCACTGCTTCGCTCTCCCCAAGAGTGAGAATGGGAAGAGGCGAAGTAGTATAGCATCTCTGGGGACATCCTTGATAGTGAATGTGCTACAAATCTCCAGGAAGTGTTGGAGATGAGCACTAGCATCTTCATGGGCCTTCCCACAGAACTGGCTTGCTTGCACCATGTTGATCGGGCCGCGCGAGCTTGAGCTCAAAAGCTCCTTCGATGTCTACAAATGGTCCAAGCATTTAATGTTATCCGTAGTGGGAGCTGAGAACTCGCGAAGTGACTTGTTCGCCATGGCTTCAAACGCTGGTGTCAAGTCTCGAACGAAAGGTTGACTTTCTGCTTCTAACAAACTTCCAAGTTGAGTTGATGATGATGATTGATTGGTCTTCTTCAACTTGCTTCTGGCCTTCCTGATTAAAGCTTCTGGATTGTCAATATAGTTATCAGAAAGAGTAGTCTTGATTACCCCGCATAAAATACAAAAGTAGACAAAACAAGGGTAATCCCGTAGAGATGGGTTAGTATGAAAAAGACTACTCGATCACATTATCTAGTGCAATGCTGCTCATTATCCATTGGCTTTCAACCTTCCCCGGCAACGGCGCCAAAAATGCTTGTTGATGTCTATTAAGTGCAACTGAAATAAAGAGGGTTCCGCAAGCGCACAGAATATATCATCGTAGCATTTTAACCAGGAGTAATCCAGGTATCGTTATTTATAATTTTACCACTAGGAAGGGAATGCACTGGATAATGAGTGATGAGCAATGCACATGCAATAATGGAGAGCTCAACCTTGTCTGTATCGATCATCTCATACAGGGTAAGTGTCACATAAAATATAGAAATGAATGATAAATGACATAAGATAAATGAGAGCATTTAGCCACATAAAATAATAGTAATAAGCCATCTCAACTTAGCACTCTAAGCTTATAACACTAGCATGGACTAGGATGATCTAGGGTATAATCCTATGTTATTCTAACTACAAAGTCAAAGCATACAATGATTAGTGCAAGAACATCTAGCAATCATGGCGGGAAAAGGTTACATCTAAGCATAGTGATATTACCAGAGAAGACAAGAGACATAGCAATGACTTCAATGTAATAGGTTTGTTCTGCTAGACCTATACTCGGGAGAAGGGCTACAAAGGACTCAACAGACTGTCACTCCCGCGATCTACCTCACGATCCGGAATATAGGGTGCAATCGCAGATAAATACGGTCTAGGCACCACGCCTACACAATATTTACCACTCACCCATCGATCTAATGAGCAAGCGCTATACGATCCTATGCATAAACATAATTCTAGTCCAACTATGCTAAACATATAATCAAAGTAAACTAAGAACAATATAATTGAGAACATAATCAAATAGAGCAAAGTCAAGTCTCGATATAATAGAATAGAACAAAGTACTACTCATAGTATCACGAACAATGATGAATATTACAAGAATGTAGAGGGGAATTACCAAGAACTCCGATAGATCCGGACTCCAAGCTAGGCTTGATTCCCGTAGATCTATTCCTATGTAGCTATGCTACTAAACTATGGAGCTCTAATTGAGATGGTGGCTCGCTTCTCGAATTCGATGAGAGAATGAACTCTTGAATGAATTAGGGTTTCACCCAGGGGCCAGGGGCTCTGAATATATAGCCCCTAGGATGAACCACAGCCCTCGGATCAAACCGACCTAAATGGATGATAATTATTCATCCTCAAAGGCGGTGGAGGCAGGATCCGCAAGACTCAACGCCATTGGCTGAGGTGGGGAGTCGGCCGACTCCCCCCCCTTGGGCGGCCGACTGGCCAGGCTGCCAGGTGGGGCCCAGCCTTCAGGGGTCGCCTTCTGGAGTCTTCTAGAGTATACAATTTTACCCGTTTGGTCTTTATCTCTCTGTAATCATGACATGTGGGCCTCCTTTGGTTCTCTTTCTGATAACCCCCTGCAGAAATAGACAATCACCAAAACTCGTGGAATTCTGTCAGTGTAACCCCTATATCTAATAGGTGAACTCATATTAGTCCTTTCTTTTGCTGCGTTGATGGTATAAAATTGATACTTAACGACCGTCAACAACAATCCGAAAGAGAAACCATCGCAGATATGCACTGATCCGCATACCAACGACCGCGAATCCCTTTCGGACGGGAGACGCCTAACTCGGTTACGCAATGTACTTACAACAACTATAAGGAAGAGAGGTGATTTATACCTAGGGTGGCGGCGCAGAGGCGGGTAGGTGCATGAACACGGTCAAGGTCCCCTCCGACAAGTCCTGCTCTGCAAAGCAATAAAAACTTCACTATTAGTGGAAAATTTCGGCAGAACCTCCCCTGCACGGGGAGGTTCCCAAAACCTACAAGAAAACCACCGGCTCGAAGGCCGGTGTCCACATTGGGGGCACGATGGCCCACACATCAACAAACCCGGCACGAAGGCCGTCAACACAGATACGGCACGATGGCCGACAACCCTAGAGCTTTACCTTCTCCTCCGGTGACACGCGTGGACGGACGACGTGGATGAACGGCGTCGGCGACGTGGACGGACGGTGGACGAACGAAGCGGACCTTCTCCCGCTCCTCCTCCTCTCTTCTCCTTCTTCTCCTCCTCCTTTATCCTTCTTCTCCTCCTCCTCTCTTCTCCTTCCTTCTCCTTCTTCCTCCTCCCTTCTCTTCTTCCCGCCCTCGCTCCTTCCCTTCCCTTCCCTTCTTCCTACCGGCGGCGGCGGAGTGGAGCGCCGGTGGCGGCGGCGGAGTGGTGCACCGGCGGCAGTGGGGTGGCAGCGGCGGGGGCGGGCGGGTGACGGCGGGGCGGGGCGGAGGAGTGGCGGGGCCGAGGTCGGGGTGGCAGCGGGCGGCGGGCGGGAGCCCCCGGCCGGCGGAAAAATGGCGGCGGGCGGAGAGGCGGGATCCGGGGCGGCGGGGAGCGGGGGCGGCGCAGGGGGTCGGGATCTGGGGGCGGCGGGGGAGGGGGGCGGCGGAGGCGGGGAGGGCGGCGGAGGAGGCGGGGAAGCGCGGCGGCGGCGGTGAAAATGCGGCGGGGCGGCGGGTCGCCTTGGTGTCGGGGACGATAGGGTTTGGGGGCGGCGGGGCGGGGCCGGCTCTTTTTTTTTTTTTGAAACTCGCTTGCCGATGGCCGTAGCCATCGGCAAAGCTGGCCACGTGGCAGCTCTGCAGCTCGCTGGCCCACTTTGTTTGCCGATGGCCGGCCATCGGCAAAGAGGCATTGCCGATGGCTTTCCAAGGCCATCGGCAAACAAATTTTTTTTTGATTTTTTGCTTCCCATTTTTTTTCTGGTGTCTTGCTACACCAAATACAACCCAAATCTTCAAAAGCCGGGACAACTTTGAACTTTTTAGCTATATTTCGTTAATTTTTTTGTTTCTTTGAATTTTCCCCGCAACTCTAAATTTGAACTGCAGGTACATGAAATAATGCAAACTTTTGATTCGAAAAATGATATTCATGATTTTCGGAGTAAGTTGAGGCCGTGTCCAGGACCTCGCATGAAATTACGACCCTATTGGCCTCGTAACATGGGTAGTGACGTGCCGCGAAAGTGTTTTTAAATTCTATAAAATCCAAACGAAGTCCGAAATTGACAAAACTTGACGAGTTGTCTCGCCATCGCATGTGTAGTGTGTGGTAAAAATTTCAAAAAGTTTCGAGCAAGTTATGACGTCGGATGGTCAAAACCCAGACATCTCCGCATGTGATCACTCTGTGGAGATGTCTGGGTTTTTACCATCCGACGTCACAACTTGCTCGAAACTTTTTGAAATTTTTACCACACACTACACATGCCATGCCAACACAACTCGTCAAGTTTCGTCAATTTCGGACTTCGTTTGGATTTTATAGAATTTAAAAACACTTCCCACGCACGTCACTCCCCATGTTACGAGGCCAACAGGGTCGTAATTTCATGCGAGGTCCTGGACACGGCCTCAACTTACTCCAAGAATCATGAATATCATTTTTCAAATCAAAAGTCTGCATTATTTCATGTACCCGCAGCTTTAAATTTTGAGTTGCGGGAAAAAATTCAAAGAAACCAAAATAATTAACGAAATATAGCTCAAAAGTTCAAAATTGTCCCAAATTTTGGAGGTGGGTTGTATGTGAGGTAGGAAGACACCAGAAAAAAATGGGAAGGAAAAAAAAAGAATTGTTTGCCGATGGCCTTGGAAAGCCATCGGCAAATAGGCTTTGCCGATGGCCGGCCATCGGCAAACAAGGTGAGCCTAGGCGTTCCACAGGCAGCCACATGGCTACGGTTTGCCGTTGCCCATGGCTATCGGCAAACGAGGCGGTTTGCCGATGGCCTAACGGCGGCTACCATCGGCAAAGCAGACGGCGTCGGTCGCCGTCCGCTCCTGGCATATTTTGCCGATGGGGGCGGTATGCCGATGGCCCGGCCATCGGCAAACGGTTCTTGGCCGATGGCCGCTCTTTCCCGATGGCCATCGTTCGCGATGGCCCGGCCATCGGCAACAATATGTTTGCCGATGGCTTGACTTTGCCATCGGCAAACCCGGCCGTTTGCCGATGGCTTATTTCTTGGCCATCGGCAAACTCGCGGCCATCGGCAAAGGCTCGCTCTCCGGTAGTGCATCCTGTGAAGATGGTTGCTGGATGTCGGGGTTCGTCGGTGATGTCGTCGTGCCAATAATCTCAAAAAAATGTCGTCGTGCCAAATGGAGCCCGAATTGGTGGGCGAGAGTCCTGGATGTCGGGGTTTGTCGGTGGTGTAACCGATCGCTGCTCCAAAGTTGGGTATTCGTGCGCCTACTGTATCTCCATTGTCAAGAACAAGGTGTTGGTGACCTCGTTCATAATTGGCGGTGTTTCGAGGAGTTGGGTTCCTCCATCTTGCTCTAGAGATAGGATCGCCGGCGGCGACCATGATGTTCTTTGTCTCGGCCGGCGGCGAGCTGGTCAATGGCAGCCTCACGATCCAGCCTAGCCTGGACGCCCGCGATGGTTTTTTTTTTTGACGCAAAAACCGTGGGGGAGATCCCCACAGTGAAATTAAAATTCATTTAAAGCAAGAGGAGTACAGGGTATACATACAAGTTTAGCTAAAAGCATCGAGCCAAACACAAAACGATGATCGCAGATCATCTTTAAATCTAACCGATTGCAAAAGACATTGGCTTTTGAAATTAGACCACCACAAGGCTGTTGTTGGATCCCGTCGAGCGAAGACCTTATCATTTCTAATTTTTCAAAGTTCCCATGCTGCAATGAATGTGGCTTCGTGAAGAAAGGAATGGGATGCATTGCCCGGCATGCATGAATCTGTCAAGTAGCTCCAATGAATTGTCCCAGACATATCAATTCTAGACCAGCATTGTTGTGCGAATGGACACTCAAAAAATAGATGATGTAAAGTTTCCAAGCTTCCCGATGTGCACATGACACATGTTGTGGTACCTTGTACATTCAGGTGTCTTCGTTGAAGCATATCCTTAGTGTTCAGCCTATCCACCGAATCAACCATGCAAAGAATTTGATCCTAGGTGTACATCTGCATTTCCATATCACTTTGAAAATGGAGTGTGATTCCATCCCCTTGAACACATATGTATAATACTTTTTGGAAGTATATGTATCACCCCATATTGGTTTCCATGTATCAACCCCTTCCCGGTCATATTCAATCGATCCTAATTGCACCTGCAGATTTTTGAATTCGAGAAAGCTTCTTCGAGAATGGTAGCATGAATAGAGAGTCGAGATCCTCTCGCTTGCATGATTGCATATACTTGAGATCTCTTCAGCTCTTGCAAAGGAAGCTAGCCTTGGGTATTTGAGACTCAAAATTTCGTCATTCAGCCATATATCCCCCCAAAAGCAACCGAGAGTCCATCCCCGAGGGTGCATTTTGCTATTCCTCTAAAAAGCAAGTTCAGTCTCCAAATATCTTTCCACTAAAACGATCCCACCTCCCCGGGCCGTGTGTGGTACCCGACTAGAGTAATATTTGGCCCATATCATTCGACCCAAGGAACATCGGCTTTGTTATAGAATTTGCTTAATTGTTTCATAAGCAAAGCATCATTCTGCAGCCTCGCATTTTTAATGCCTAGGCCTCCTTGTCTTTTGGTAGCAAAACTGTCTCCCATGCTACCAAATTTCCTCCTTTCTTCTTTTCCGAGTTGCCTCTCCGTAGGCACCGCTCTCGCCTGTCAATATTCTCAATCACTCCTATTGGTAGCTTGATAGAGGACATAGCATATGTTGTGATTGGAGTGATTGCTGAGTTGATCATTTCAAGCCTACCACTATATGAAAGCCAAGTGGAGCATGCCGACAATCTCCTTTCTACTGTCCATCATGGGTGCAAGGTCCTCAATCCTTGGCTTAGTGGTACCCATGGGTAAACCCAAGTATGTGAAGGGCATTGTACCAATATCACACCCAAAAGTGTTGGCAAGCATGGTCATCTTATCATGACTTACATTGATGGGGTACATATGTGATTTATTGTAGTTAACCTGCAGCCCAGCTTGAATTTGCAAAACTGTGTAATATGGCTTTGAGGAACACTAATTGTCTAGCATCTCGCTTGGAGTAAGAGCAATGTGTCATCTCGCATATTGCACTATAGGAAAATCCTCATCGACTGGAGGGGCTTACGTAAGATTCAGGCTACATGCATGGTTGACAATAACTTGGAGAAGCTCAGCAGCTAGTACAAATAACAATGGTGAAAGAGGATCCCCCTGTCGAACACCTCTTTTACACTTGAAAAATTTGCCAGGTAGACCATTTAGGAGCACAAACAGGAACCTATAGATAAGATGTTTTGCACCCATTGTATCCATTTATCGGGCGTTTGACCAAGGTTTGTCATCATTTGGATGATGGTTGAATGTTCAACAGTGTCAAAAGCTTTCTCAAAATCTAATTTTAAAATCACAATTTCTCTCTTTGACTCGATGGCATTGGTGAATGTACTCATAACTCCAGCAATGCAATCTTGTATGGTCCTTGATCTAATAAACCCATACTGGTTTTGATGGACTAACTTCAGAATCATCATCTGCAATCGATTTGCTAGAATTTTCGTAATGAGCTTGAAGGAGATATTCATAAGTGCAATTGGTCTGAAATCATTGACTGACTCAGGGGCTTCTTTTTTTGGGACCAAAGTGATATAAGAGTTGTTGATGCTTTCCAGGCTATCATTGTTATTGTAGAAGGACCAACACAACCTATAGAAATCTTCTTTGATAAATTGCCAACATTTTTTCAAGAACAAACCATTGAAACCGTCTGGGCCTGGAGCCTTGTCAATGGGCATTTGCTTGACCACCTGATCAATCTCCTCCAAAGCATAAAAGGTGCAACCAAACCGTCAAGATCCATAACCGGCCGGATGAGCCGTGGTAGGTCAAAAAGCATTGTAGGAGAGGAGGTGCTACCCATACGCTGTTTGAAAGAAGCCCAAAGGAGTCCTCGCTTTCCCGCATGGTCTTGGACCCATGCACCTTGGTCATTTTTAAGCTGAGCTATGGAATTTCTTCTGTAGGAGATTGTTGCCATGCCATGAAAGAATTTTGTACATTCATCTCCAAATTTCACCCTATTAACTCTATATCTATTGCGCCAGTAGATATTTTTGCATTTGAGCCATTTTTGTAAATGCTTTTTGACTAGGATTCTCAGATTCTTCTCTGGTTGATATAGTCCTCTTTGATCTTCTAATGAATCTAAGGTGTTTATCACATCATTACAGTTGGATATCAATATATTCAGATTTGAGATCTTTTTACTCCAGTGTTTGAGTCGAGCCCTCAAACTTTTGAATTTGACTGATATATTTCTTGCACTATCAGCCAGGAAAGGAGTGGAGGACCAGCGGCTACGGACTCAAGTTTCAATGAATCCATGTTGCTCTGCCCAATAGTTCTCAAAGCGGAAGATGTTGGCCTTAGGTATTTTCGTCCCAATTGAAATTTGACACGGCAAATGATCTGATGTTATTTTGGCTAGTGGCAATACCTCTGTATTTGGGTACTCAATAGTCCAATTGGCCGATGTAAAAAACCAATCAAGCTGCTCTAGAAGCGGGTTGTCCTGCATATCACTCCAGGTATATGCTCTACCTTTCAAAGGTAGTTCAACCAAGCCCAAGTGACCAATAGCTTCATTAAAGATGAAGGTATCATTGATGTTACCTCCCGGCCTATTTCTGTTCTGGAGGGAACGGTAGAAGTTGAAATCCCCAAGAAAAATCCAGTTTTCATCATCGTCAACATTCTGGCTGCGAAACCAATCAATAAATTCTGATCTGTCAGGCTCGTCGCATGGGCCATAAACTGTGTTTAGCTTCCAAATTTCGTTACTATGCATTGACTGAAACTTCACTGTAATGCCATATTGTCTTTTCTCCAAGACATTGCCCAAGAAGACTCGTGCTGTTCCGGACCACAAGTATACCACCCGAGGCACCAATCGAAGGAATATAATCAAATTTGTCAAACTCATGGGGCGCAAATTTGCGTATGTATTGCATATCAAACACTTCTCGCTTTGTCTCTTGGAGGCAAATGATCGAACATGAGCTCTCTTCGATCTTATTTCGAACGGCGTCCTATTTATCGACTGTTTATTCCACGAATGTTCCAACGAGTATGCTCCAATCACGAGTATTCATTTATAAAAAAAAAAAAAACCTGGTGGGAAGATACTTCTCTGATGTCGCTAGGACCATCAGGACCAGCACACTGATAACCCATCATGCAACTTATGAGCTCAGGATAGGAATTTAAACAAGCCAGCTGACACTGAATAGAACATGTGACTGAAAGATAGATAAACAGGCCCCTGGAGACGCCATGCTCCATCCTCCTCCGCTCCCTCTCATCTTCACAGTTCATCTTCATCTTCATCAGGAACATATGGAGGAGGCGCTTGTAGAAGCGCGTCAACAGTGAGATCGCTAGGATCAACACCACAATGGATTCCCCAAGCTTGAAGTGTAGAGATGGAGATGGGTTTGACCTCACCTGTTTTTTCATCGATCTCCACTACCCAATCTTTTGCCCGCTTTGATGGCTCCTTAGCAATGCTGACCGGGCAAAAACCCTCCTTGTTGGTGGAGAGCCTGGTGCTGCGACGCACAAATCTTTGGGTTAGGGGCGTGCGAGAGTCAGAGATGGAGATACAGTCAGGGAGAAGCATATCCTTTCTCTTTAGCTGGAGATTGGTCTTTTGGCCCATACTGACCACTGAACTGGGCTTCATTTTTTCCTTTTCAAATTCAAAACTTGATGGGCTAGAATCAATCACGGCCATAGCCAGATTCATTGCATTTGCAGTATTGTCGACAGACATATCCTCTTGCACGATTTCATTTAGGACAGGTGAGGCATTCCCACTCTGCTTATCATGAACGGCTAGTTCTTGCACTAGTCCATTGGCGTCGAGGGGAACAAACAGGTCAGGGTCACTCAGTTCGCCATACACAGTACCACTGCTATCAATGATCATTGGCGAGCCAAGTTTTTCAGCTGTCACTGCAAGTGCTTTGCAGCGGTAGAACATGATGTATTGAAAAGCTTTCAGAAGCACAACTGCAGGTTGTAGTCGGTGCAACACGATCTCCATTCCAGGTACTGGGGGCTGAGTAATTCTTCCATTCTGCCCTCCAAGCAGTGTGTTATCAATGATGATGGGCTTGATTCTGATTGTTGATGGTCCTACACTGCCATTGGGGATTCCCTTGCGATGAAACAGAGTGACTGCCGTACAGTGGCTCCTAACTGCATTATATCTTGCTCTCTCTACATTGACAGCTTCATAAGTAGCATCACTGGATGATGAGCTAACATCAGATTGCACCATAACTTCCTCAATGTTAGGCTCCTGTAGCAGAATTGTAGCAGATTGATTAACAATCTGTTCCTGTTCCTCAACTATGGCAGTGGAAGGGTGCAGCGTTGTACGGGAATCGAGGGAATCAAATTTGGTCAAATTTTCTTCCTTTCTGGGTATAGGAATTTTCGGCCTCCATTCTATTGCAGGCTGACTCAAGGAGGTGGTGGCCTTGGGCCTCCACTGAAGCATCTTTTTGGCTGGGTGAAGGGATCTGCAGAAACGCTGGATATGGCCCAACTCCAGGCACCGGGCACAACGGATGTCAGAATGACAAAAACGCTTAGTATGGCCCAAGCCCAAGCACCGATAACAAATTATGGACTGGCCCAACGGTTTTGTACTTGAGTTTGAAATTGAAAGGTGCGACGAACCCGCCACCGACTTCACATTGATCATCGGATCACAACTTTCTCTTTGTGGCGAATAAAAAACTGATTTTTTCATAGGATTGCTGGGATCAATTGTGCTTGCAAAGGGACCAAAAGAGATTGAAATCAAAGATTTTTTTGCCGGTGCTATAGGGGGTTGAACAGGAGGATCTGCGAAACGCACTTGTTTAAATTTCCCTTTCTTTTTCTCCTCCCTTTTTGCAGATTTTGAGAGGACCTTAGTCCATTCTTTTTCTTGTTCAATTTCCCAATCTCGCTTTTCTTTTTCCCAGTGTGGAGTACCATTGTTCCACAGGTGGAAATAGAGATCAAAAGAAGATGTAGTGATACGACGAAGTTTATAGATGAAAAAACCGATCTCCTTTGAGAAAACCGAGAAGCGAAAATGGTTGTTACTGAGAAACTGGACATGAAATTCTGCAGCTCTACCACCCAAGCAAGATTGAAGCGCAAAACTTACTGATTCTTCCGTGAGTCGGAAAAGAAATCTCCGAAAGGTGACCAACAGGAAAAACAATCCATTGGGAGAGGGGAATGGATGGTGTACCGGACTTTTGAAACGGCGACGAACATCCTCTTGGAACTCCAACCCACGATCAAAATCCAGCCATTTGGCTAGTTCCGGAGGTGGATCCATCACCGGTCTTGGGGAAGAGGGCAGAGAAGCGATCACTTGCAGTCACCAGAGGGGTGGGTTGCCTTCATCCTCTCCCCACCTTCCTTTTCCGTGGTTGAGGAATATTGCCGAACACCTGTTATGCAGGAGAAGTGGTCACCACGGACGAGCTGCCTCTGGCCGAGATGACGCCTAGCGGCGAGCTCAGAACACCACAGAGAAACACCGCGGACGGAATCAGGAGCTAGCTCGTCGGCGCTGTGAAGAAATCCGGCGGCGAGGAGATGTCCACGGGCGACGAGGTCGCAGCGAGCAGGGTGGTGGTGTGCGCGAGGGAGATGTGAGCGTGGTGAGGACGAGCGCGCGGCGGACGTGGTTGCGGGCGCGCAGGTGATCAGAAGAGGCAGGCATGGTGGACGGCGGTGGTGGATGGGGTGGCGGCGGTGGGCGGCGGTATGGGGGTGGTGACGGGGTGGGACGCGAGAGCCATAACTAACACTGCTCTTGCTGTTCCGAAAGAAATCTATTGATCACTGTTGTTAGCTAGATTGGCACTGAAATTGAGGCCTTGTTTAGATTCCAAATTTTACTCCCAAATTCCACTATGCAGAATTTCTATTCCCATCACATCAAAATGTTTACATATGCATGGAGTACTAAATGTAGATGAAATCAAAAACTAATTGCACAGTTTTATTGTACTTTGCGAGACGAACATTTTGAGACTAATTAATCAAGATTTGGACAAATATTACCACAAAACAACGAAAGTTGCTACAGTGCACTGTGCAAACTTTGTTCCCCCGATTCGGGGAACTAAACGAGGCCTGAATTGACGCCCGCGATGGTTGTGATGCATATTTGCGTCTAGTTGATGTCGTCGAGGTGGCTGTTGAGATCGACTAGCGCTGCTGATGCATCTAATCGAACATGTCGCTGTGACGGCATCGGCGTCCCCCTGCGTGTGCGCCCAGGGAACGTCGCGGGGCCTGCCTGGCTCGGCAACAGTGGCGGCGGTGCCTCCTCTTTGGGCTCTAGTTAGGCCGTTTATTCTGCCATGGTTTGACAGTCCGCATTGGACATGTGACAGAAAGATATTTTTCCCAAGATAGTATCACAACTAGTGTTCTCTATTTGCTTCAGAAATATAATAACCAATAAATAGCTATAAGAAAATAGTAAGAACGCCATGAATTGATAGAGCATGATTTTATAAACTTTTTGAAAAAATAATAATCACATTTGGAGTTAGCACGAGAGAGAAACTAGTTATAAAATTTTGCTATTGATTAAAAGGAGAAAAGACTTATTCATGTTCATGTTCAATTCACAACAATGAGAAATCCATATTTTGTGGCAGCGGAAGTGACTACCATGAAAATGATCACTCTCGAGAAAATACATAATTCGTCGCGGCATAGTCATTTTCATGAGGGGTACCTAACTACTCTCACGAAAACAGCTGATTTCATGACGGTGTATGGAGCACTGTCATGAAAATGAGTTTTCGCCACCCCATAAAAAAGGTTATTTTAATGAGAGTATATTTTAAACTCTCACGACAAACTATTTTTCTCACGAAATCTCTATTTTATGGTAGTGCCTCAACCTATCGAAAAACCCAAGACAAGGTTCAGGTCATATGTAATTTTGAGTGTGTGAGAATCTATCAGATAAATTTAACGGGTACTGCTGACTCTGAACGCAAATTTATTGAAGTGAACGGTTTGTTGGCTTACAATTTCCTAAAATCTTACTCTGTTTGTTTAAAAGGAGTATTTTATTAATTAACATTCATTCCATCAAGTTCATACAATAATTACAAACTCACTATTGGCCTCTGCAAAAGCACACAGCCTGAACCAAATAAAAGATAGTAAAAAAGCCCACCATCTAATGACTATCAATCCTAAGACTAGATCGCTACGGGAGAAAAACACATGACCATTCGCACCAATTTTTTTTTTTCGGCACCAATTGTTGTGATGTCGCCACAACCAAAGCCTGTGAAGTATGTTTCTGGTGGATAGCCCATATACAAAGCCAATGGATAATCACATGCATAGGAAAATAACAATGTCTTGTTTCAAACACCAAATTATTTCTGCATAGCCAAAGCGACCAATAGGTAGCGCCGCTCCCAACAGAATAAAGGTTTTAAAGTCTTCCCAAATCCCTGTACCCAAATCCAAATCATTTGAGGAATACTTGAGGTTGAGGAAGACCAAAAGCAATATTTATGCAGGGCCAAATGGCATGAGCAAAGCGACATTCAAGAAAGATGTGTTTAATTGTCTTATTTTTGTGGCAAAAGCAACAATTTTCGTTGCCATGTCAATTGGATTTGGCTAAGCTATCCTTTGTCAGAAGGACTCCTCTATGAAGGTACCTGTTGACACTGAATTTTGGTAACAGGTTTCGTAATCATGGACCCAGGTGCCAGGTGCAGAGAGAACCGGTTTATTCGGATCGGCTAATGCAAGATGGAGTCAGTCGAGATGGTTGCGCCTAGGGAAGATGCACGACGAATGAGACTAAAACAAGTTGGACTCTATTAGAAGGGAAAGATTATCTTTTTATTTTCCTTATTATTGTTAGAAAAGTCGTGTGTAGCTAGGACTCGTGTCATGGCGCCAGACTATAAATATTAAGCTCGACCATTGTAAGAGATATACAATCAATCAATACAACACCACCTTTCAGCTCTGGCCAAGAACCCTTAGGAGTAGGATTAGAGTAGATTCGGGTGAGTTCTTCGACAAGTTGGGTGTCATCCGTTGGACGTAGGCTTGCTGTAAGTACCGTCATGCCTTTGCATTATCTTGTTTTAATGTCATCCGGTGAACATGGAGCATGATAGATCAAGGTCAATTCTTGCTTGGTTTGGGTTTAGCGTCATCTGGGTGGACGATTGAAAGCTCCATGTTTGGTTTTAGCTAATTGATGAAACCTAGTTGCTAACCTCTTTGCTCTAAAAGTGAAATTGAGATAGGTTAGCAACACTTATATATGGAGATGATGGACTCGTGGTGATGATCATGCTCTCCACTTGAAAAGGCAGAAAAGAAAAACAAAAAGGGCTCAAAGCAAAGGTATATTTATAGGAGCCATTTTTTGTTTGCACTCAAGACACCTTAGAGGTGTGAGTGGTTTAGATTTGATAACCGTACTATTAAGAGGGGAAGACTATAATTGTTTTGCTCATCTAGTGCCACTAAGTGTGAGTCTCATTTGCATATATATTTTTAGCGCTTAGAGACGTGGTGAGATTAACCCGAAGAATTGTTTGAGAAAAGCTAACTTTAGCGTCCAATTTATTTTAGAATATTTTTGTGAAGTTAGCGCTTAACAGGGTTGAAAGAAAAAGAGAGAAAGAGTGGAGTCCCAGAATTTCTGGTTCACGGAAGTGAATTTCTCACAAGGGGCTCTCTGTCTTGGACATAACTATTATCTTCTCTCTATAAGAAATTCTTGTGCAGTCAACTGAATTTCTCAGGAGGTGCTCTCTGTGGTGGAACGAGAAGTGGCAAGAATTTCTTGTTCACGTGATACAATTTCCGGGCGAGGGTGCTCTGTTGGTTGGAGCAGTTGCCTTGTTCTCGCTTTCAGACAGAGAAGGTGTCCTCGGCATTTTATCTGGGAGAACCGGAAATTGGGCCGCTGTGCCTTGACCTTTGTGAGAGGAGAGCCAGCACGTAGGGCCCGACTTAGGGCGTCCGCAGTGGTAATAGATAGTACTAACTACTTAGTCAGCTGATGTGGAGGTGAGAGACAAAAACAAAGACTATTTTATACTACTGGGTCCACATACTCCTCTCACATATTCTTGGGCCACGTGAAATAGATAAGCTATTTACATGTAGCTAGTGAATACTCTCTCTCCTACTTTTTATTTGCCACGTCACTTCTAGGTAGTGAAATAGCTAGCCATTGCGGATGCCCTTACATGCAAATGCCCGAAATAGCAGGAAGGTGGCGTGCGTTGTCGACCTCCCATTCATCCATCCTTTGGCCTGGGGTCCACGCTAATTATAGGCAGGAGTTTTTTCTTTCTTTCAACGAGAGATTAGAAGAGGACGTGGGGCCCCTGCATGCTTGCCGTTTTGCATGCGTCGTCATTTTTAAAGGAGAGAAGAGGCAGTGGGACCCGCTGCTATTTTAGTCAAGGGAGATCATCGGCGATGTTTGCTTCGTGGTTTAATTCTGGCTGGGCCCGACGGCTTGCTCCTGCTGCCGCTCGATTTGCTTGCTTGCTTTGCGGCTAGGAAGGAGCATGGGATCCCTCTGCTACTGCCCGTTGATGTGTGCTGAGAAGTTGGGGGGAGATTTAACTTTTTACCATTATAGTGGTTGGCAAGTCTCTAAATCTCACTCTATCGGATGGCACTATTATTTTAGCACCGTTTCGAGCGATCTCATAATCTTTTACCACTTTTGATGATGTGGCATGCCAATGCGGCTGTCGGGTCATGGGAAATGACTTTGCTGCCCCTGCATGTTTCTCCCTATCCCTATCCGATATTTGGATCCAGCAGCTGCTCTCGCCGACATGTGGGCCCCATGCGTCAGGTTCATCTTCCACCTCCCGTCTAGTACAGCAGCACGAGGTCCTTGACGCGAACTGAACGGAGAAGCACACCGGGGCTTCGCGATTTCCGGCCATAGGAGCCTCTTCGGCGGCGGTGGAGTGGCGGCGGAGCGCCAGGAGGCTCGCGCGCACCCGCAGGTGCCCTCTGCTCGGTCCGACGCGGACCAGGTCGGCATGGCCGAGTGCGCCAGCGATAGCGTCCGTGTCCGCACCACGGCAGGCCATTACCGGCGGCGGTGAGCGGCAGCGAAGCACTAGGAGGCTCGCGCGCACTCGCAGGTGCCCTCGGCTCGGTCCGAGGCGGACCAGCCGGCCTGGCCGGGCTATGTGCGCCGGCGACAGCGTCCACGTTCGAGCGGCGGCAGGCCTTGGAGGGGCGGCATGACGAGAAGAAGATGGCGCTGCGCTCGGCTGAAGACGAGGAGATGCGGGGCCGGCGGGGGCGGGGAACGTGGGCGGCTTGGAGCTGGCGGCCATGGCGGCCATAGCCGGCGGCGTTCGTGGCGAGCTCGAGGCCGGGGACGGCGGCGAATGGTGCGTTGCCCAAGAATGCGAACCTGCGAACAGTACGAGTGCAGGACTCCCTCGCAGCTTCTTCGTGCCCTCTCATCCATGTGATGTACCGGAGGTTGAAGATGAACATGACATGCGGGGTCCACATATCGGTGAGAGAAGCTGCTAGACCCAAATATCAGAGAGGGATAGAGAGAAACAGGCAGGGGCAGCAAAGTCATTTCCCATGCCTCGACAGCTGCTTTGGCATGCCACATCATCAAAAGTGGTAAACAATTATGAGATCGCTTGAAACGGTGCTAAAACAATAGTGCCATCCGATAGAGTGAGATTTGGAGACTTGCCAACCACTATAATGGTAAAAAGTTAAATCTCCCGGGAGCATGAGCACGTGGTGGGGTCTTCTGGCTCTCCCACCCGTTGGACTGGCTGGGCAGCCAGTTAAGACAGGACCGGCTGCTGCCTTGCTCCCCTCTCTCGCTGCTTGCTCACTCATTCATTCATCCAGAGAAAGAACGGAGCCTCCTCTTGCAAACCCAAAAGGAAGAAAAGCTCTCAAGCCTCCCTCTCTCACTCTCTAGTTTTGGTGCCCCAAATCAAGTGAGAGAGCTTGCTCTAGAGATCGAGTAGAGAGCTTCAAGAGGATCTCCTCTCTCTCCTCTCCATCCCATGGTTGGTTTCATTTGGTGAGAGGTTGGGGAAAACCCTAGGTGCATGCATTTGTGATTCAATTTCGTGGCACTAGGTGGTGATTGCAAGTGTGGTTTTCTTGTTACTCTTGGTGATTCCCGTCACCTAGACGGTCGGATTTGGTGATTGTGTCCGCCCCAATCAAGGTGAATTTGTGAGGGGTTGTTGTGCTTCCCCGGCGGAGGGCCAAATTGCAACTCTAGTGGATTGCGCGTGGCTTGGAGGATCTTTGTCTTGTGTTGATAGTGCGGCTCCCGGCAGCGGTATTTGGCATTGAGAGTCAATTGAGCGTGCACATCACCAAGCAAGAGTATCGCCACAACGAGGACTAGTTTCCAGGAAGCAAGTGAACCTCGGTAAAAAATCATTGTCTCAATTGTGATTGCCGAGGTTTCTCTTGTGTTTATCTTGATTAGGTGATTGGCCATCTTCATCTCTACGCGGCGGTATAACCCTCCAATCCCCTCTCTTGTATCTAGTTTGTTTACTTTGCTAGTTATAAGTAGAATTGCTAGAATTGTGTAGCTCTCTTGTAGTTCTTGCTAGCCTTGTTTAGTGCCAAGAGTTTTGCTTGTGTAGTTTAACTCGGCTTGTGTTGTTTGAGTGCTAGTAGAGTAGCTTATACACTAGACTTGTTAGAAAGGTTTGCAATAGAGTAATCGAAGCTTTAGCTTTGCAATTTCGCCATCTTGTAGTCTAACAAGTTTCTTTAGTGTCTTGTGCAACAATTTTTATTAGACTATTAACCCCCCTCTAGCCATTAGGACCTTACAACGATGGCTTAGATCGAGTAAGGATTAGTTATCGATGCACTGCTTGTCTCTATGCTTGGTTTAGGTTTAGCGTCATCCAGTGCACGTGGGCTTAGATTAAGCTTAAAATGAGTAAGAGTTAGTTATAAGCTCTACTAGATTGGCAATATAGTAGATTCATTAAGTTACTGATATTATTTGTTCTATCAATGAATAATTCATCATAACAATTTCCTTGCCCAATCAAGGTATGATAGATTTGGACTTTATTCTTACGTATTCACTATTTTAGATGATTCATATGCTTTACATGCTTATTCTTGCTAAAACATTCGATCTATGCTTTGATCAGCTAAATTATATCAATCTTGATTGTTACATGTTGTGCGTTTGAGCTATTTCTCCATTCACAGATAGATTTGAGGCTAAGGTAGATTTGACCTGGTATTATTTGTGAACCTGTATCGTATTCATCCCTCCACCGTCAGTAATACTAGGCCAGGTCTGCTTTGATCTTAGATCGGTTCATGATATAGGCAGATAACTTGTTCGTGCTTCATGGACCCCTTAACGTGCTTGCATGGCTTGACTGGTTATGGGTTAGTTTTATGTACTTGCTTTTATGTAGCTTGAATATCCGTTATTATGGCTGTTATCCCTACGATCCCCACTATTAGCGGTGTCCTAGGTACATCTAGCAAGTGCTTGAGATTAAACTATACTTGATTGCTATGCATGTAGATTGCATATTATCGACTAAAATGATCTGCTAATCGAACTATTCCTGTTTTTGCACATCTTATACAGCCGTTTGGTTTTGTTTTTTACTTTCGAGCTATACAAACACATGAGTTGACTTTCTAGTCAATTTCCTTTGTCAATCGGCTACTTCAGAGCCATATATCTTGGAACTACCTGGTACACCACCGGTATAGGTTCCAGAATTGGATGTTTGTCTCCTTGTCAATTGTAGGGTCAAATTGACTAGCACATGCCAACGCGCACAACCCGATTCACCCGGCGACGTCGAGGCTTAGGAAATCACGTGGAGCTCCTCCTTCAACGATCCTGTCGAGGGCCATCGAAAGTGTGATCCCCATTATTGATAAATTTTTTGTGTCATTGTGGATCCCCATTTCTGTGGGTTAACGGTACCAAAGATTTTTTTTTATTTTTAATGGAACCTTCATTTTGCAAATAATTTTATTTAAGTTGGGAAAATCTACTCAAATCAGAGCCGAGTAATGGGATTTCACCGAGAACTGTCCCTTTGGGTCCAAGTGCCAGTGGAACACGTCTGGCTCTTGTGTAAGTTAAATATTAGCAATGCGAAGATATAGTTCATTCCATGCTGCTAATTTAGTGTAAGTGAAATATTAGCAATGCGAGAATATAGTTCATTCCAGGATGCTAATTTAGGACCAACCAAACCATCGTTTTCATGAAATATTTAGAGGTGATGTACTGAAGACCTCGGCTACTGTATCTTGCTTATCTCGAGCAATGTTGTATAAGCAAGGATATTGTTCCCTTTGATGAGTTTCCAAGCTAGCCACTTATCCTACCAAAGTCTCACATGGGATCCATCTTCGACAATGAAGGATCCAAAATGGAGAAATCCCTGTTTCAGCTTCATCAGACTAGCCCAAAAATATAAGTCCCTATTTTTCCAATAAGCCTAAGATAAAGGCTTGGAGCCTAAATATTTGTTTGGAATTAAACGCTGCCCAAAAATGCAAGTCCCATCTATTATAAGTAACCTAGAAAGCCATTTACTGAGAAGTGTTGTGTTTTTAGTATCTAGGTCATGAATTCCTAACCCTCCCTATGCTTTTGGTTGACAAGGTATGCTCCATTTGGCCATATGATATTTCCTCTTTTGGTTATCGCTTTGCCAAAAGAATCTGGCGCGGAAGTAATCCAATTTCTTCAACACCCCTCTAGGGATTAGAAAAAAAAAAAGATATCATGTATAACAGAAGACTGCTCAATACTGAGATCAATGTTAGATGTGCCTCTATTCATAGATGTTACCTATTTAACCTCTTCTCGAAACTTTCTTCCACCTTTTTCCAATCCACATTTCTTAGCTTTCTAAAATGAATAGAAATTCCTAAATAAGTCATAGTAAAGTCCCCAGATTGATTTTATGAAAATCTTGCTCCTGAGACGCATAACGTAATTTCCTCAAGTTAAGTTAAAATTTTGGAAGCACACAGATCTCTATCACCCGTGCTAAATTCAGTAGAGGGCTTGGTGGAAAAGGCCAGGAAACTTTCAACCTTATAATAGCAGCAGCTCTGTGCTACTCCGGCCCATCGCTCTTGTCGTAAGTGGGTTTGTAGAATGATGAAGCAGGATGCCCTGTATTTCTCGGGACGATGTTGAACGAACACACTTTTTAGAGGACCTGCACAACTCCGATTCCTATGCTGCAATCCTATTGGTTTACTGAATGTTGGTGGTAAGATCAAAACGCTGAAGTGTTGTTATTTATACTTCCTTCGATAACATAGATTGTGCACTCTTATGCTCCTCGCGTGCATTTCTGTGTCATTCCCATCGAAGCCCTATTGTTCAGATTACGTGTCACGGGAGTCACGGTCGACGCCTTGTCCTTCTCATACTTTGTACCGCCTACTTATCAGGCTGGCCCATGTATATTCCCATCGGAGCCCTTTCGCTGACGCCCGGACTCACTGCTGACGCCTCTTCCTCACACTTTCTACGCCTTAGTTATTACCGGTGTAACACATTAGCGATGGCATCAAATCCAAAAACATCGTTGTTACAGGGCACTTGTCCTGGTGTTATCAGCTATCGGGTGTACCGGAAGAGTATCGTACTTCTCTATGTAAGAAACGGATTCGTACGTATCGCAGTGCCATATCCCTGGCGCTTATTTAAACCGCCCACTGGTCATAGCTGAAGCAACAAGTGCAGCACGGCTAGCTAAATCTAGAAAGCCAGCCAAAAGCAGGGGCACAAAGAAATAATGGCGAGCACCAAGCTTGCGTTCCTGGCCGTCGTCGTCCTTTTTCTGCAGGCGTCGTGGTGCGTCATGGCCCAGCCAGCCCCCAATGCCGCGGTGATGACGCTGACCAGCTTCGAGCAGGGCAGCCCGGCGGCGTGCGACGGCAAGTACCACAGCAACGGGGACCTGATCGTGGCACTGGCCACGCCATTGTTCGCGGGTGGGAGCATGTGCCACACGAAGATCCGCATCACGAACTCGCTGCCGAACGGTCTCAACCTGGTGGCCGAGGTCGTGGACGAGTGCGACACCGAGAGCGGCTGCACAGATAACATGATCGCCACGCCCAAACGCGTCTGGGACTATCTCACGCTCGACACCAACATCGGCGAGGCTAACGTTACCTGGACCATCGCCTAATAATCGAATGCATCGCCATCGTTGGCCAGAAAAAGCGAGGCAAGGATCTGTGTGCCACGCGTGGCCCGGGAATTTGTTGCTGTGTTTTGTTGTGTTAGTGTGTCGTCACGCACCCTGCTGTGTGCGGACTACGTAGTCTATGACTGTTATGTTCCTGGTCAATGGGGATGGAACGGATGTTGTCATTGATGTGTGTCGGTAGCCACTCTCGATGCAGGCTTCCTAGAATCCTAGAGTGGCAGAATAAAACTACTTGCAAGCGGTACTTTGCAACTTGTTAGCACAAGCCCATCTGCCGGTCCTTCTACAAGTGAACAAGCCGATCCAGTTCTTCACGTCCGGCCCAAGCGCGACGCCCAGCCCAACAGGAAGGTCTTCGGTCCCGAGTGGCAAGGCTAGAGTACTTAAGCACTCGAGAGAGAACAGAGGAAACTAGAGAATTGTAAACTGAACCCTGTTATTTTGAATCATTCATGGTAGCGTAACTTTTCCCCTTCTCCAAGTAGCTCGTCTTCCTCCTTCCTCCTCCCTTCCCTGGCTTGTGCTACTCACAATTGGTATCAGACTTGCCGATCCTGGAATTCCACCAGCACTACACCCGCCGGCAGCGAGCTCTAGGTGCTATGGATCCCAATTTCAAGTTGCTGTTCGAGGAACTCGCCAAGCTCAATGGGCGCTTCGACGAGCAGGGGGCGCGGTTCGACGAGCAGGGTCGTCGGTTCGATGATCTGGAGCGCCGCATCAGCGACTGCTCCGCCGATTTCGCCAACCGCATCGAGGCCCTCGAGTCGGAGCGCGCCGCCGTCGACGACATCGGCCGCCGCGTCGCCGATTTGGAGGCCGCGCCCGTTGATCCGCAACTCCTCGCCGACAGCAGGCGCATCGATGATCTGGTGTCCAACTACGCCGACCGCGACGCGGAGTTCGGCAACCGCCTCGACGCGCTGGAGCGGTCCCGTGCCACCTTCCCTGCAGCGGATGCGGACGTGCGGGTGGAGTCACTGGAGACCTGGCGGCCCGGCATCGACGACATGCTGTACTCCGTGCGCCGGTCCGTTCGAGCGCTGGAGGAGGCTCACGCTTCATCTGCTACGCCTGCTGCCGCGCCGGTTTTGGGGTTCCCTGCTGCCCCAAGCCAGGTGCCCGGGAACGCCTTCGTCTCCAACACCGCCGTGCACGGGTACGTCGCCGCTACAGGCCAGGCGCCAGGACCAGATGGCGGGTTCGTTCCGGCGTCCGAGAACCACTACGTCCCCTCCACCACGGCGCCTGCGACCTACTTCGTCCCCGACACGGCTGCTCCGCACCCGCGCGGGCCGTTCTTCTCCGCTCCACGAGCGCCGCCGCCGCGTGCACCACAGGTGTTCGACGGAAGTTCTCGCAGCGGCGTCTTCAGCAATTCTCCAACACAGGCGGTTGAGCAGCAGACCATGCGCCCCGCCGACTCGCCCGTCGTTGGGCACCGCGTTGAATTGACTCCACGGGTTCCGGGATCTGGGGTCGTTACGACCTGGATCCCTGACCCGGCCAATGGTACGAATCAATCACACTTTGCCAATTCTGTTCATGCATCGCCCACGTACCTTCATCACCCGCCACCGATTCCTACATATCCTTACCAGCCACCGCCGATTCCGCAGTCTGAACCTCCGGGAACCATGTCTTATTCTCATCCCCGAACCACACTGTCCCCGTCCCCGTTGTTCAGCCAGCCGCCCAGCCATGGTTTCCTCGACTCCACAACAGCCCCATCATACTCCTGATTCCTATTCCACACACCATCACTCTTCGGTAGGATTCCTAAGCTTGAGTTTCCCGATTTGATGGTGATAATCCACGCCGTTGGAAACATCGGGCCGAAAAAGTATTTTCGTATGAACTCTGTAGATGAGTCGCTTTGGATTGAGATTTCTGAAATGCATTTTGATGGTGCCGCTTCGCTGTGGTTCCAGTCGATTGAGCATAGTGTATCCTCGATGTCTTGGTCTCAGTTTGGTGCCTTGATGCATGATAGGTTTGATAGGGACCGCCACGAGTCGCTCATTCGTCGAGTTTTCAGCTCCGCGACTTCCACCGTCACCGATTATCTGTCCAAATTCACTGAAATCAGTGACCAACTGCGAGTCTATACAAATCAGCCTGACGAAATTACTATTGTCCAGCGTTTCATGAGTGGCTTACGACCTGATATCAAGTCTGTTATTGCATTACATCACCCAAAAACCCTGGATTCTGCTGCGTCTCTTGCTCTGTTACAGGAAGAGATGTGCCCTATGCCGCCAGCTCGTGTGGCGCGGTCTGGTGATTGGCACCCTCCTTTCAAGACAGCTACATCACACCGTGGACCTCTTCCACTGCCGCCGCCTCCTCGTCAGGACAAGGCCGCGATCCCGGCGATTACAGCTTCTGCTTCATCGCAGGAAGCTACCTTGAAAGCTCTCAAGGCTTCCCGGCGGGCGCAAGGCTTATGTTTCAAATGTGCTGGGCCGTGGACTCGGGAGCACAAATGCCCGCCTGAAGTGTTAATGGCTGTGGGTGATCTGTGGGCTGGGATTCCTGATGATGATGAGCCACCAAATGGATATTGTTGATGTCTATTAAGTGCAACTGAAATAAAGAGAGTTCATAGCAAGCGCACAGAATATATCATCGTAGCATTTTAACCGGGAGTAATCTAGGTATCGTTATTTATAATTTTACCACTGGAAAGGGAATGCACCGGATAATGAGTGATGAGCAATGCACATGCAATAATGGAGAGCTCAACCTTGTCTGTATCGATCATCTCATACAGGGTAAGTGTCACATAAAATATAGGAATGAATGATAAATGACATACGAAATAAATGAGAGCATTTAGCCACATAAAATAATAGTAATAAGCCATCTCAACTTAGCACTCTAAGCTTATAACACTAGCATGGACTAGGACGATCTAGGGTATAATCCTATGTTATTCTAACTACAAAGTCAAAGCATACAATGATTAGTGCAAGAACATCTAGCAATCATGGCGGGAAAAGGTTACATCTATGCATAGTGATATTACCGAGAAAGACAAGAGACATAGCAATGACTTCAATGTAATAGGTTTGTTCTGCTAGACCTATACTCGGAGAAGGGCTACAAAGGACTCAACAGACCGCTGTCACTCCCGCGATCTACCTCACGATCCGGAATATAGGGTGCAATCGCAGATAAATACGGTCTAGGCACCACACCTACACAATATTTACCACTCACCCATCGATCTAATGAGCAAGCGCTATACGATCCTATGCATAAACATAATTCTAGTCCAACTATGCTAAACATATAATCAAAGTAAACTAAGAACAATATAATTGAGAACATAATCAAATAGAGCAAAGTCAAGTCCGATATAATAGAATAGAACAAAGTACTACTCATAGTATCACGAACAATGATGAATATTACAAGAATGTAGAGGGGAATTACCAAGAACTCCGACAGATCCGGACTCCAAGCTAGGCTTGATTCCCTCTAGATCTATTCCTATGTAGCTATGCTACTAAACTATGGAGCTCTAATTGAGATGGTGGCTCGGCTTCTCTCGAATTCTTGATGAGAGAATGAACTCTTGAATGAATTAGGGTTTCACCCGGGGGCCAGGGGCTCAATATATAGCCCCCTAGGATGAACCACAGCCCTCGGATCAAACCGACCTAAATGGACGATAATTATTCATCCTCAAAGGCGGTGGAGGCGGGGATCCGCGAGACTCAACGCCATTGGCCGAGGTGGGGAGTCGGCCGACTCCCCTTGGGCGGCCGACGAGCGGGCTGCCAGTGGGGCCCGGCCTTCGGGGGTCGCCTTCTCGAGTCTTCTAGAGTATACAATTTTCACCCGTTCGCCTTTATCTCTATGTAATCATGACATGTGGGCCTCCTTTGGTTCTCTTTCTTCGATAACCCCAGAAATAGACAATCACCAAAACTCATGGAATTCATCGGTGTAACCCCTACATCTAATAGGTGAACTCATATTAGTCCTTTCTCTTGCTGCGTTGACGGTATAAAATTGATACTTAACGACCGTCAACAAACTCCCCCAAGCTTACCTTTTGCTCGTCCCTGAGCAAAGATAGACTCAGTGATGGATCAGGAGTTGCTACAATGCTCTCACTCTTCACAAGTACACATGCGTTCAAACAAGAACTCTCCTCCGGATTAGAGTGAACCATTCTGACTCAAAACTCACTCATATTACCTTTCACCATGGGGCTTGTAACCGTCACTTGGGTCTTGAGTAGTTGAAAGATAGAACGGTCAAGTCAAGCGCCATGTTTCTCGCTCTTTGATCAACTATTATCCCAGAGTTTTTGCAAAGTTTTGAAATAAAACTCAGAGTTCCTTGTATGAACCTTTCAGGTCTCTCATTTGTGGTATTTCTGGATCCTTTCTAAGGCATGAGTAGTGTATGCCTTCTCTCTTCTCTCAGAATATGTGGTATTTATGGAACTAAGGCATAGTAAAAAGTGCCTTCTCTCTCACCCTACTTTCTAATAGGCTTATGTGGAGCTCATAGGTGGGGAGACACTCAAACTCACTTGCATATATTGCATAGTTAAGACATGGATCCAATAGGAACTAAAATAATAATCAAGTCATATGTGCATATGAATGAGGGAATGGATGATAAGATGATGATAGGATGATGATTATAAGAAAATGATTATGAGGGGTACTCAACTGGTGAACATCTACTTCCACACTTGCTCCTTTGGGGATAACATGACTCCCTTTATTTGGAAACCTTGAAACTTCTTGAATGGAAGGACTTGGCTACTCTTTCTTTTTCTTTCTTTTTGTTAGAGCAACCAATCCTTTGAAAATGAAACTTTAGCAACGGGGAGTGTATAACTTGAAATGATAATGACTGGAGCTTTTATGTAGGCAAATAGAATGGCGATGATTATTTCTAGATGTTCACTCCCAGGATAGGAATAGTACTTTTCTGGATGAAGTGAAATGAATGGTGTATGTATATGTGGATGGATGGATGGATGCGTACTCCCAGGGTAGGAGCAGTATAAGTGCGTATCTCCAGGGTAGAGATAGCACAATATGTGGGGAATGTAGATCTATATGTGGGTGATACTTCTAGGGACAGAAGTAGCACAAAATGAATGTAGCATTTATAAAATGGGTGCATGCTTCTGAGGACAGAAGTAGCATAGATCAATGGATGGAGAGCACATAGTATTGACTTTAACTACATGACTAATTCCTTATGGGTCCACAGCATAACCACACTCAATGCCTATAAAGACTACACTCAAGCTACAGTGTGATCTATATAAACAGATGGGTTTTCCTAATCTAGTAAGCATGAATATATGATCGTGGTAGGAATTTGAACTCTCATCATAAAGGAACTCATCATGCAGGAATTTAATATTTTCAAAGATAAACTCTCCGTAACTCTAGTATCTCTAGGAACAAGATGGACAAGCAGCTCAAAACCTTCCCATATCATACCCGTCAACCACCTAGACTTAGATCAAGTATTCGCTACCCACAAGTTTCAGGTTCAGAGCAAATCTCAAGTCTAAACAATTGTGTCCAAAACTCGAGAGAGTGCAAGGTTGAAAACTAGGTACTTGTAAGGAATTACTGCAGAAAGCAACTATTCATCATCTCCATGTAGAGTTTATTCTGGGGACTATTTAAAGACAGATTACAAAAGCTCTCCAAAATAAATAAAGAAATCTTTCTGGGTTTCTACGGTTATGCATCTTTTTTAGTGGTTTAAACAAAGCACACTCTAACAAGGTATAAATAGATAAGTTGAAAACACTTAGCTTGGTACATGGGGGATGCTCTCCCCCAAGCTGGATGTTGACATAGTCTGCTGATGTTACTGACAGGCAATGAAGATGTTCTAGTCCTCCAGGAGTGTCGTAGATGGTTGCCGTTGGAGACAGGCGTTCAAGTGTCGCGGCAAGCACTCCGACGAGGGGACTGGATGTCCTTCGCCGTTGGCTCTTCTTGATCCTTGATGTTCGTGAAGCTCAAATAGACAACAAAGCTTGTGGAACTAATTAAGTGTTAGTGATAAAAACCTCTAGGCCTTAGTTGTCTAGAACTTTCCTAACTTAAAACTCATTCTAACAGATCACAAGAAATATTTTTATCTTTTTATTATTTAAGGAATGCGACAGGGAAAGATAAAATGCTGAGAAATTATTTTTGTGCCACCACAGTGAATGATTATTCACATGGGGCTTAAAGTTTTTTTTTTGATGCAAATGCAAAACATCTTTATTTTCTTTTTCTAGTGCGAGAGATAAAAGAGTAAGGATGCAAGTAGGAAAATAAATATGCTAAGGTAAAAATGCAATGCCGAAAGGGAATAGCCGATAAATACCAAGTTGCCTCTTGGCGCGGCATTCGGTGGTTTTAAGTCCTCCGAACAGGGACTTGTCATGTTCGCTTATTTTTCAAGGGGCGCATTGGTCGGCGCCTCGGATGATGTCGCCTCTTGTGTTGAAATCAATTCTGATTTTTCTTTTACTTTCCACACCTTCTTTGTTGGAGAGGTTGACCTTGAGGAAGAAGCTTCTTGGATCACTTGTTTCTCTTCTGCTGGTAGCACCTCTTCTTCTACAACGTTCTTCTCTTCAGGGTACCGATCTTCATATCTAGACACTTCTCCTCATAGTCAGCCCATCCATCTCGTAGTGATGTTCTTCTTGTTCTCGCGCGACGGGTACGCTGCCTTCTCCTTGCTCTGTTCTTCTTGGGCTCCTCAGTGATTATATAATTATTGTTGAAGTAGCGGCGTACCTTCTCAGTGGGAAAGTGGAAATGGATCTCTCCTGTCCCAATATAGATGATAGCTTTGGTGGTGTTCAGGAATGGTCTTCCTAGGATGATTGGAGGATCGTAGTCATCTCCCATATCGATGACTAGGAAGTCAGTAGGGACATAATGGTCATCTATCTGGATGAGGACGTCCTTCACTTCTCCTTCGACGAAGCGGAATGTCTGATCCGCCATCTGCAGCTGTGCATAGGTGGGCTCCAAAGGCATAGTGCCATATAGATACTCATAGGTTACCTTGGCCATAATGTTGACGCCCGATCCGGTGTCACAGATAGCTTTATTGAAAGAGTTTCATTGATGGAGCATTGAATGGTTGGGACACCCCGGGTCATCCTTCTTGATCGACGTGGGGACCTGAGTAAGTGGTCATGCTCCTCGTGGACCGGTGACCATCCTCACTGTCTCCGTCTTCTTGGTCTTCTTATCTTTGTTCTTGCTCTTTTAGCCGGATTCTTCTTCTTCTCACTTGTTCGTTGATGAGGGTGTGCCGGGAACCGCAAAGACTGTTCTTGAAGAAGAAGGTTTCTCTCTTGCCCTTGATGTTGAAGATGATCTTGGCGTGTTGGCATACATGATGGCTCCAAAGTGTTCAAGAATGGTCGTCCCAAAATGATAGGGGACCTTTCATCACCGCCTGTATCCACTACCACGAAGTCTCCCTGGAACATACGAGTTGCCTACTCGTACACATATATCTTCTAGTACTCCCAAAGGGACACGGAGTGACCGATCTCGTAAGCCGTAAGCACATAGTTGTGTATGTTAAGGGGCATCCAATAGCTTCTCATATATCACTCTTGGCATAATGTTGATGCTTGCACCGAAGTCACGATTGCTTCATTGAAGTTGGTACTTCCAATGGAGATCGGAATGACCGGTCTCCCGGATCGCCTTTCTTGATTGGCGGAGTTGAGTCAATCCATGACCCTTTCGATGGATCACTCCGGCTGTCTTCTACATTGAATATATCAATAAGATTTGCGCTTTCGAGCTCTTCCGGTTGTCCCGCCAATTTACCTTGGCCAGAGGGAGCAAGGTTAACAAGCCGTTGTACCCGCGACTCAAGTATCTTGTTGAAGCCGAGTGACTCTTGATGGCATTGGAAAAGCCATCCATTCTGTTGGCCGAGTGTCTCTAGGACCTTGTCATTTGATGTCGCTTCTTGGACAGATTGTCCATCATCTTGCCTTGATTCAAAGACTAACTCTCTTAAAGGCGGCCGGTTGTAATTATTGTAGGAGGAGTCAAGTTACCTTGATAGTTGCCCGAATAATTGCCCGAGTAGTTAGGCCTCCGCTGTTGATTCCAACCTTGATTCCGCGAGGACGATAGTAATTATTATTGTTGTTGTTATTGAGGTAGTTCACGTCCTCCTTCCCAGCTACCGGGCGCTTAGCACCCGTGTGCCCAGCCTCTCCACACTCTTCACATGTCATGCGAGCATCATGTATATGCATGACTTCTTCTTTTCTGTGGCTCTCTCATCGAGCCTCTTCATTAGCAGATCCATTTTGGCAGACAGCATGTCTACCTCCTTCAGCTGGTGCATTCCTCCACCTCTCTTGCGGGTCTCGAGTTCTTTCTTCACTCCAACCTTGGTTGGATGCCATCTTCTCCACAAGAGCCGTGGCTTGAGGAATAGTGAGTGATAAGAATGCACCTCCGCAGCAGCATCCATCGTCTCACGTGTGTCGTTGCGAGCCCATGGTAGAATGTCTCGCATAAGCAGCCAATTCTCCATGCCATGATGAGGACACTCGAGGATGTAATCTTGAAAGCGCTCCCAAGCTTCGGGACAGCCTCATCATGATGTTGCCGAAAGCTTGATATCTTCCCGCGAAGAGCATTTGTCTTGCCCATGGGGAAGAATTTCGCCAAGAAATTAGTGGAACATAATGCCCACGTAGTATTCTTCTCCTTATTGGCATAGAACCACTACTTCGCTCTCCCCAAGAGTGAGAATGGGAAGAGGCGAAGTAGTATAGCATCTCCGGGGACATCCTTGATAGTGAATGTGCTACAAATCTCCAGAAGTGTTGGAGATGAGCACTAGCATCTTCATGGGCCTTCCCCAGAACCGGCTTGCTTGCACCATGTTGATCGCGCAGCTTGAGCTCAAAAGCTCCTTCGATGTCTACACCGGTCCAGTCGAATGTTATCCATAGTGGGAGCCGAGAACTCGCGAAGTGACTTGTTCGCCATGGCTTCAAACGCTGGTGTCAAGTCTCGAACGAAAGGTTGACTTTCTGCTTCCGACAAACTTCCAAGTTGAGTTGATGATGATGATTGATTGGTCTTCTTCAACTTGCTTCTGGCCTTCCCGATTAAAGCTTGGATTGTCAATATAGTTATCGGAAGAGTAGTCTTTTTCATACATTACCCCGCATAAGATATAAAATAAACGAAAGACAAGGGTAAGGTCAGTATGAGTAGAGAATGGTGATGTTGTGCTCAATCTTATTATGTAGTGCAATGCTGCTCATTATCCATTGGCTTTCAACCTTCCCAAAGAACGGCGCCAAAAATGCTTGTTGATGTCTATTAAGTGCAACTGAAATAAAGAGGGTTCCGCAAGCGCACGAATATATCATCGTAGCATTTTAACCGGAGTAATCCAGGTATCGTTATTTATAATTTTACCACTTTGGGAAGGGAATGCACTGGATAATGAGTGATGAGCAATGCACATGCAATAATGGAGAGCTCAACCTTGTCCGTATCGATCATCTCATACGGGTAAGTGTCACATAAAATATAGGAATGAATGATAAATGACATAAGATAAATGAGAGCATTTAGCCACATAAAATAATAGTAATAAGCCATCTCAACTTAGCACTCTAAGCTTATAACACTAGCATGGACTAGGACGATCTAGGGTATAATCCTATGTTATTCTAACTACAAAGTCAAAGCATACAATGATTAGTGCAAGAACATCTAGCAATCATGGCGGGAAAAGGTTACATCTATGCATAGTGATATTACCGAGAAGACAAGAGACATAGCAATGACTTCAATGTAATAGGTTTGTTCGCTAGACCTATACTCGGGAGAAGGGCTACAAAGGACTCAACAGATCGCACTCCCGCGATCTACCTCACGATCCGGAATATAGGGTGCAATCACGGATAAATATGGTCTAGGCACCACGCCTACACAATATTTACCACTCACCCATCGATCTAATGAGCAATCGCTATACGATCCTATGCATAAACATAATTCTAGTCCAACTATGCTAAACATATAATCAAAGTAAACTAAGAACAATATAATTGAGAACATAATCAAATAGAGCAAAGTCAAGTCTCGATATAATAGAATAGAACAAAGTACTACTCATAGTATCACGAACAATGATGAATATTACAAGAATGTAGAGGGGAATTACCAAGAACTCCGACAGATCCGGACTCCAAGCTAGGCTTGATTCCCTCTAGATCTATTCCTATGTAGCTATGCTACTAAACTATGGAGCTCTAATTGAGATGGTGGCTCGCTTCTCCGAATTCGATGAGAGAATGAACTCTTGAATGAATTAGGGTTTCACCCGGGGCCGGGGGCTCGAATATATAGCCCCCTAGGATGAACCACAGCCTTCGGATCAAACCGACCTAAATGGACGATAATTATTCATCCTCAAAGGCGGTGGAGGCGGGATCCGCGAGACTCAACGCCATTGGCCGAGGTGGGGAGTCGGCCGACTCCCCTTGGGCGGCCGACCGGCTGCCGCTGTGGGGCCAGCCTTCGGGGTCGCCTTCCGGAGTCTTCTAGAGTATACAATTTTCACCCGTTCGGTCTTTATCTCTATGTAATCATGACATGTGGGCCTCCTTTGGTTCTCTTTCTGATAACCCCCTGCAGAAATAGACAATCACCAAAACTCGTGGAATTCTGTCATTGTAACCCCTATATCTAATAGGTGAACTCATATTAGTCCTTTCTCTTGCTGCGTTGACGGTATAAAATTGATACTTAACGACCGTCAACAGATATGAGGATGATGATGTTACTCCTCCGGCTTCTAATCAGTTGTTTCTTGCTATATCCAAGGCTGCTATGCAGGGGTCTTCTAGCCATCGTGCGGTGCGGCTTCAAGCTTCTATCGGTGGTCATTCTGTCCAGTTGCTTGTGGATTCGGGTAGTTCTGCATCCTTTATCAGTCAGTCATTGGCTACCAAGTTGCAGGGTGTTTCGGTGGTGCCGTCTTCAACTCAGGTTCAAGTGGCAGGTGGTGCCCGACTGTCTAGCTCAGGAACCTTGTTGCAGTTGCCCTGGACAGTGGACTCGTCTACTTTCTGCACTAATTTCCGTATTTTACAGCTGAAAGCATATGATGCAATTGTTGGTATGGATTGGCTTTCTCTGCACAGCCCTATGCTAGTGGATTGGGCAAATCAGTGGCTGGTGATTCCTGTCGATGGCTCTTATGTGCTCTTGCAGGGTGTTTCAGATACAGCTCCTCAACATCTCTATGTGCAGGTCTGCAGCGTATCTGGTGATTCTTCTCTGCAGCCTGACTCTGCTCCTCTGCCAATGGAGATTCAGTCCTTGGTATCTGAATTTGCTGAACTATTTGAGGCACCAACTTCGTTACCACCTTCTAGAGCTTGCAATCATAAAATACCTCTTATTCCCGGGGCTCAGCCTGTGTTTATCCGGCCATATTGCTATCCGCCTGGACTAAAGGATGAGATTGAGGTTCAAGTCAATGATATGCTGAAGCAAGGCTTGATTCAACCAAGTTCTAGCCCGTTCTCCTCTCCGGTCCTGATGGTTCGCAAGAAAGACAGATCCTATCGCTTCTGTGTGGACTTTCGTCAGCTCAATGCTTTGACCGCCAAGTCCAAATTTTCGGTGCCTGTATTTGACCAGTTGATGGATGAGTTGTCGCAAGCCACCTGGTTTTCTACTCTGGATTTACGATGAGGGTTCCATCAGAATTTTTTGCAACCCGGGAAGAATTTAAGACAGCCTTCCGAGACTCATTTGGGACAAGTATGAATTTCGTGTTATGGCTTTTGGGCTGATCAAGCACCCGGCACTTTCCAGGAGCGATGATTGCCACCCTTGCTCCAGGTTGCGCCGCTTTGTGATTGTATTCTTTGATGACATTCTTGTTTACTGACAAGACCTACGAAGACCACCCGCAAGATCTTGCCAAGGTTTTCAAGTGGCCGAAAGCTGATTGTTGGAAGTCGAAGATGTCCAAATGCACTTTTGCTCGCCGGTCTATTTCCTATCTCGGACATATTATTAGTGGACGAGGGCCGTCTACGGATCCCGCTAAGGTTCGTGCTTTTTATGATTGGCCACAACCAAAATCTGTCAAGGAACTCCGTGGATTCCGGGAATTGCGGGTTATTACGTGAAGTTTGTTCGTCACTTCGAGTGATTGCCAAGCCGGCGACCGATCGCTCGGAAGGACACCATCTTTGTTTGGACATCAACTCATGAGTCTTCCTTCAACACTTTAAAACAAGCTCTTTGTTCCGCTCCCGTTCCGCCATCCCTGATTTCTCACAGCCATTCCACATAGAAACCGATGCCTCGTGCACCGGAGTTGGAGCGGTTCTATTGCGTAATGGCCATCCATTGGCATTTATCGGTAAGGCCTTAGGCCCACGGAACCGTGGCTTGTCACCTATGAGAAAGAATACCTAGCTATTGTTATGGTCAGGACCGGTGGCGTCACTACTTGCTCCGAGAATGAGTTCTTCATACACACAGATCAGAAGAGTCTGATCCATCTTAATGAGCAAAGACTTCATACTCCCTGGCAGCAGAAGTTGTTCACTAAGTTGCTCGGGTTGCGCTATAAGATACTGTACAAGAAAGGGATTGACAATCGAGCAGCCGATGCTTTGTCTCGGCGGGGTTATCAGGAAGAGGTTTTGGCAATTAGCTCCCCTACTCACTTGTGGCTGCAGGAATTGACTGATTGGTATTCCACAAATTCTGAAGCTCAGTCATTGCTTGCGCGCTTGTCTGTCAGTCCATCCTCTGCTGAACCATATTCTCTGTAGAACGGCATCATTCTATACAAGAAGAAGATATGGCTGGGATCCTTCAAAGAGCTACATACTCGAGTGATTATGGCACTGCATAACAGTCCTATTGGAGGTCACTCTGGAGTTCCTGCTACAGTCCATCGCATTAAACAGTTGTTCTTCTGGCCCGCGATGCGTTCTGATATCAAGGACTACATTCAGGCTTGTCAGACTTGTTTGCAAGCCAAGCCTGATCGCTCTCGATATCCCGGGTTGCTTCAGCCTTTGCCGGTGCCTAAAGCCTCTTGGGATGTGGTCACAATGGATTTTGTCGAAGGCCTTCCTCCATCAGGTTCCTTCAACGCAGTCATGGTGGTGGTCGACAAGTACTCAAAGTTTGCTCACTTCATTGGTCTTCGCCATCCATTCTCAGCAATTACGGTGGCCAAGCTGTTCTATGACAATGTCTACAGGCTTCACGGCTTGCCTTTGGCTATTGTTTCAGATCGAGATCGAGTCTTTACTAGCAAGCTTTGGCAGACATTGTTCACTTTGGCTGGTGTCGATCTCAATATGAGCACAGCATACCATCCACAGACGGATGGACAAACTGAGCGCGTCAATCAGTGCATGGAAATGTATCTTCGGTGCTTTATTCATTCATGTCCCAGGCGCTGGTCTTCTTGGCTATCTTCTGCCGAATTCTGGTATAATTCGTCATTCCATTCAGCACTCGGCCGGACCCCGTTTGAGGTGTTGTATGGTTTTCCACCCCGTCATCTTGGCCTGGACATTGATGCTGCCTCTGACGTGCCTGAGTTGTCCATCTGGCTAGAAGAACACGCTCTGATGCAAGAATCCATTCGGCAACACTTGCTTCGGGCACAGACTCGAATGAAGCACCAGGCAGATAAGTATCGTTCCGAAAGATCCTTTCTCGTGGGTGACTCTGTTTTCCTAAAGTTGCAGCCGTATGTTCAGTCTTCAGTAGCCCGACGTGCTTGTCACAAGCTCGCTTTCCGCTTCTTTGGCCCGTTCAAGATTGTTGCAAGGGTGGGCAAGGTGGCTTACAAGCTGGATCTCCCTCCATCTTCTTCGGTGCATCCGGTGTTCCATGTATCTCGGCTTAAGCGTTCTCCGTGTGACCAGCCGGTGGCGCCTCGCTCTTCCTTCGACTTGGTTCAATACCGATTCCTCTCAAGATTCTCGCAGCGCCGTTGGACTACCGGCCCCAATCCCGTTGAGCGTGTGTTGGTTCGCCGGTCTCATATGCCTGACGACATGGCGACTTGGGAGACTGAAGCAGCAATCAAGCAGCAGTTTCCAAGAGCTCCGGCATGGGGTCATGCCGCTTCTCAAGGGGGAGGGGATTTTAGCACAAGCCCATCTGCCGGTCCTTCTACAAGTGAACAAGCCGATCCAGTTCTTCACGTCCGGCCCAAGCGCGACGCCCGGCCCAACAAGAAGGTCTTCGGTCCCGAGTGGCAAGGCTAGAGTACTTAAGCACTCGAGAGAGAAGTGAGGAAACCGAGAATTGAAAACTGAACCCCGTTATTTTGAATCATTCATCGTAGCGTTACTTTTCCCTTCTCCAAGTAGCTCGTCTTCCTCCTTCCTCCTCCCTTCCCTGGCTTGTGCTACTCACACAACTTGATCCCACTGTTGCTGTCAGTTGTTGACTTATTGTCCAAGATTGAAAATGTTCGTCACGCTCACGCATGTCCGATCGGTAGTCAAATATGGCGATAAGAAATGATTGTGCTGGTGTTGACAACCAAAAGTGGCAAGAGAAAGATCGGCACATGTCGGCGATCATCGGACGGCGAAGCGGAGGTTTTCGGCGCACACAATGCGCCGGAGGCCGCCTAAGGCCACGCCGGACGCATCCGGCGAGCGCCGGACGCGGTCCGAGGCCTCCTCGGGAGGTCGGGCGCCGGACGCCCGGCCACACGCCGCGTTGGACGCCGCGCCGGGACGCGGGCGCGGCTCGCGCGTGGCACCCAGCAGCGCCGGACGCGACCGCGAGAGGGCGCCGGACGCGGGCTCGGGTGTAGGACGCGCAACAGAAACTTTTTTGCGCACGCGATTCGCGCCGGACGCGAGCGCCGGACGCGCGCCAGACGCGCCGGACGCGTCCGGCGCTGTGACGAGCAGCCCGATTCAAGTCCGGTTCGTATGCAAATCAGACTTTTGGAAAGTTTAACTCGTGGAAAACTTGATGGACGAGTTTTGGGAGAGTTTCCTACTTGGATAAGACCCCCCCTATATATACGAGGGGATCATGGCCGATTGAACCCATCCAATCAATCGACATACAAACCAACATAAATCGATCGAGACGATCAATTTACCCTTCTTCTTCTTCTTCTAATTTTCTAGTTGCTGTTCGGTGCTTCTCTCCGCGAGTTCATCAGCGATTCTAGGCGCCATCCGCTGGTTCCTAGGAGATCCCCTACGTGCATCCTCCCGACGGGTCTTCCCGGAGGTTGTTCTAGGGTTTACCCTTCCATCGGCGGGCTCTACGTCGGTTTATCGATCTCTAGATCAGTTTGCCGGCCACGCTACGTCGTCGTTGCTATTGCAGGTCGCTTCAAGGCACCTCTAGGGCGTCCAAGGCCCGCCACCGGTGTGTTGGCGGATTTATTCGTCAACACACTTTTTGGCGACTCCGCTGGGGAAAAGCGTAAGGCGCCGTCTCCAGTATCCATCTACTAACATGGGGAGCAGCCGTGACGGTGATTCAAGTGGAGATGATCGTACCAACATCAGCTCCAAGAACATCGTTTGCCCACAAAACATGGACGAGCTTCCCGACGATCTCCGTAGCAAGCTCCAAGGACAACTCGACGCTATGTGCAAAGCTTTCTTCGAGAGCTGCCACAAGGGGCGCCGGGATAATGTCAAGCAAGTCAAGGAGCCGGACTACACCGGGTTGTTCACATCTTCATCTTCAGGGAAGAAGGTAAGCAACGAAAAACCTTTATTTGAAGATGGCCCTACGCATGATGATATTGCCGCTATGTTAGATACTCATAAGAAGGTTTTAGAGGGAACGTTAGCTTCTGTGGTTAATATGATTATGGCTAGATTCGATAGGTTAGAAGGCAAACATCAATCCGATTTGGACGAATCGGATGATGAAGAAGTAGAATATCAATATGGTATGCCTCCTAATTTTTATGAGAATCAAACCCTTTATGCTAAGGCAAATAAGAGCAAATCGGGCTTCAAAACACACAAAACAAGCAAGACCGATTCTGCTAAACCCAAGCCTATAGTTACCTTTGCTGAAGATTCGGATCGTTCTCCACGGACCGATAAGAAGCAAAAGAGTAAGTCTTCGGCGGGAGAAGCAATCCTCCCAAACCCACCGAAGTCACCTAGTGAAATTCCCCATCAAGGTAGATCTAAGAACACTCCTTCTACCGATTACACCGACACACTTAATCGGTTTAAGGAAGATTTGTCTAAGTCTCTTGAGGAAACTCTAGGTGTACCCCTTAGGCCTAGTAATGTTATCTACCACAAACCATACCCCCTGCACTTTGATTACATGAAAGTTCCTTCAGGATGGAAAGTGCCGGATTTTCAGAAATTTAGTGGTAGTGATGATAAAACATCTATGGAGCATGTTAGCATGTATTTAGCTCAACTAGGAGAAGGATGTGCCTATGATTACATGAAAGTACGTTATTTTCCTTTATCTCTTACTGGCACAGCTTTTGCTTAGTTTACTTCATTACCTGCATGCACCATTAGTTCTTGGGCCATATTGGAAGAGAAATTTCATAATCACTTTTATACCGGGATCCAAGAAACTAGATTGTCACATCTTACATCGGTTCGTCAAGGACGAGATGAAACTGTTATTGATTTCATTAAAAGGGCTAGAGATATCAAGAACCGATGCTTTCATTTGATGATCTCTCGAAAGAGATTTGGTTGATATATGCTTTAATGGTTTGCATTCTAGGATTCGTGAGAAACTTGAGAATGTACAATTTAATAATTTCAACCACCTTGTTGAGAAGGCCGTTTATTGGGAATCACGCCTTAAAGAGTCTCGCGAGGCATATTAGTCTCATCGTTCGAACACACATACTTTTCATATTGTTTCAGAAAGTTCGGAGGATGAGACAGGTGAATGCAACGCCGCTGAAATTAGGTGGCCAGCAGAGAACAAGCTTGTGACTTGCCCTTCTCTCAAACCGATTCAAAAGAATCGGGGTGAGGAAGTAAAGTTTACTTTTGATGTTTCTAAATGTGACCGTATTTTTGATGAGTTGCTGAAAATCGGGCACATTAGAATTAATTATACCATGCCTTCTGCAGATGAGATTAAGAAGAGAGCTTATTGCTATCATAATTCTTATTCTCATGCCACTAATGATTGTAATTATTTCCGTCGACAGATACAATCGGCCCTTAATGAGGGACGATTAAGTCTTGTAGACATGGAGATCAAGAAGAACCCCTTCCCAAACAACAACACCAATACTATTGAGGCGGGAACTCCAGTTATTTTGATTCGTCCCGAACAAGCCGATGGAGCTAAAGGCAAGAACGTCATCATCGGCGAACCACGACCTGCACGGCTAGCTAAATCTAGTAAGCAAAGCAGGGCACACAGAAATAATGGCGAGCACCAATCTTGCGTTCCTGGCCGTTACCGTCCTGCTTCTGCAGGCGTCGTGGTGCGTTCTGTCACAGCAGGGCGGCACCGCCGCGGTGATGGCGGTGACCAGCTTCACGCAAGGCAGCCCCACAGCGTGCGACGGCGAGTACCACGGCGATGGGGAGCTGATCGCGGTGCTGCCCTCAAAGTGGTACGCGGGCGGGAGCCGGTGCTTCAAGACGATCCTCATCACAAGTTCGGACAACGCGAACAAGGTGGAGGCAACGGTGGTGGATGAGTGCCAGAGTGGCTGCAAGGCTCCGCTTAATCTCGACATCATCGCCACTTCCCAGGCCGTTTGGGATGCGCTTGGGCTCGACACCGATAAGGGCGAGGTTCCCATCGCCTGGGCCGACGCCTAGTAATCGAATGCACGGCCGTGGTTGGCCGGCAAAGCCGGGAAAGGATGTGTGTGCCACGCTTACCCGTCAAATTTGCTGCTCTGTGTGTGTGTGTGTGTGTGTGTGTGTGTGTGTGTGTGTGTTTGTGTTGTGTCAGTGTGTCACGCACCCTGCCGTGCAGACTGTTGCTTGTTGTTCATGTGTTTTGCTAGCCACACTCGAGACAGACTTCCTAGAGTGGCTCAATAAATAGAACTACTCTCCCATTTAGCTATATTTGCAAGCGGTACTTCTGTACTTGCATCTTCATTTGGTTGTTGGTGTCAGTAGTTCGATTTTTTAAACCTTTTTAATTAATATTTTAAAATATAATAGCCACAACAAGAAAAGAAAACCAAATCTATTTCCTTTGGTTGTGCCAGCATGGGTAGCACGATGAAACCACGTTGTCGTGCCGCATGCACGTTTTTATAGGCGCGACAAGGAGTGCCACGCTGGCAGCGGACTGCTGACTAGATCTCGTGTGGCGCTTGATGGAGCCCCCCATTTCATGCCACCTACTCTAGCACTACGGGGTTAAGCGGGCTCGGCCCACTTCTTTGTCTCCCTCACCTTCTCCCTTGGTTCCTAGGTTACGCACACGGTACACCAAGGGAGTCAAGCCCCACCATCGCCTTCTATTCAGCTCACACCGGCGGCGTCCTCTCACTCTGTCCCTCCCTCCCTCCAAGAGCCACTACCGTTGGGGCGAGGGTGGTTGGGATGCGGCTCCGCCGCCTGGTTGGGCTAGTGCCATGTGCTAGCGGTTCTCGCCACTGTAGAGCGGAGCTTTGTGCTCCTTAATGGACCGCCCTTCACCGAAACTTTTCTCCATTGGTTTGTTGATTTGGGGACTCATTGTTTCCATGTCAAGGTTTAGGGAATTTCGCACAGTGTGAATATTCCTTTGCATTCGTTGTTAGTATTTATTCGATGTGTATATTAGAGTTCAGATGTACTCTGTACGTGACGTAAATGACGTGTTGCATGGACATAGGTAGTTGTTAAAGGAAGGATTTTAGTCTGTTGTCCACGGTGTGGAGCCGGTTACCGATCGTGGCGCTGTCCACGGAGTGGTATGCAGACGAGACTCGGTGCTTGAAGTTGATTCACATCAAGAGCAAGTACCCCGGGAAGGAGAACCAAAATACCGTAGTTATAAGTGTCTGCGGTGTCTAGTTCAAAAGTCTAGATATTTGCACGTAGAAGATTTAATTTTTTTTAACTTTGCACACCAATAGTACCAAACTAGATGTACATTGTCCTAAAATTTGAGATTCAAATAAATTTTATAAAAATTCATATAAAAAAGGGCTCTTCTATAATCCAAACGCCTGGATTTTTTCATGACTCTCACGCGACACTTGTTTATCCCTTTGGATCCCCCGCCGCTGCCCTACCATGCATGCACAGCTCCACCTACATCCATTTAGGAAAATCGCCTCAAATAGCTAGACGACTGCATTCTAGTAAATGTAAAAAAAAAACATTTAGCCACTAGAGGACAAAATTCAGGGTGGGTGAAATTTGTTTTTTTTTCATATGAATTTTTATAAAAGTTATTTGAATTTAAAATTTTAGAACAATGCCCATGTAATTTGGTACTATTGGTGTATAAAGTATATTTTTTAAAACTTCTAAGCATTAACTTCATAGACTCCATGACCACTTATATTTGCGAGGATGCTTTTCACCACCGGGAAGAACTCCTTGAGGGCTACGGTCGTGGACGAGTGGGTGTGGGGGTATAAACCCCTATACCCGCACGGCCCGACTTTAGGCCTGCTCGGACAGAGATCCTTGGCCCAAGAGCACAAGGCCGACTAGGGCCCAAGTCTGGTCGGCTACCTTGGAAGACAAGGAAGGAAGGGCGAGCTAATTGGCGTTGCTGGTCGGCGGTGAAGATATCGATCACAAGAGATCAGATCGGATAAAAGTTGTTACCTTATATATACATTTGTACCCCGGAAATATCGGGCTTGTAATCCTGCTCCCCCACTATATAAGGCGAGCAGGACACCCTCCCAAAAGATCATCTACACATTAATATACAGACTCAATCAAGAGCACAGGACGTAGGGTATTACACGTATCGTGGCCCGAACCTGTATAAATACAGCGTCTTGTGCCCCTTGATTATATCTTGTTCGTCATCTAGCGTGCCTTACCGATCAATCTACTACCTTAGGCATACCCTAGGTAGACTGCCGCCGATATTTCGTCGACAGTGGCGCGCCAGGTAGGGGCTGTGCGTTCAGATCTCAAGATGAATAGGATGGTTTCGTTCCCTGCCTCCATGGACCTCGACGACATCGCTCCGATCACCTTCGGCTCTTTCGGCTCCTGTGACGTAACCAAGGTAGCGCCGGCTGTCGAGGCGACCGCACTCGACGCTCAGGACGCAACTCCACCGCAAGGACGAGACTCCGACCTCACGGAGAGGCTGCTAAGGCCGATGGTCCGACCATCGATCCCGCGCTATCAGAGACGCCGGGTCGATAACTCAGATCTGATCGAGATGATTGATCGCCATGGAGAAGGATTGGCGGAAACTCTCGCCCTCGCGGAATCCGCGCTCAAGCAACTTGCCGTCCTCGGGTCAATGACGGGTTTATCACCGTACGCGGCGAAGGCGCGTAACACACGAGGGGGCCCGGTCAGATCCGGATCTATCCAGATCAGATCGCCCGAGGCCAACGCTCACCCGCCCGCCACACCCTACGCTGGACGACAGATCAAAGAGATCAGGTAGCCCTTTCGAGTTTGGGCTCAAGAACGCCGCTGCGTCCTACGAGGAGCTCTTCCCTCCATTGGTCCCTCAGCATGCTGGTCGGTCCAGGCATCCACCGACCTCGCCCCACTTCGTCAACATGATCACCTCAGGTGGGATGCCTGACGCTGCAGCACAGCCATCGGACATGGAGGAATCAAGCGTCCCATCGCTCCCCTCCGCCGTAAAGGCAGCTCTCGAGGCAGGATCTCCAGGTCAACTCCTCGACGCAATTGGCTATGTGCCTCCTGCTCCCACCGAGACACCGAGCTCCATGACGACACAAGTGTCTCCCATGGCGATGGACGTCGATAAAGTCACCGACAACAACATCCCGAGATGCGGAGATTCTCCGTTGGTCGCTGAGCCAAACAGAGAAGAGGACAGCCCCGAGCGCCCTCCAGGCTTTGGCAACACCGTGTTCATGGTCAGCAACGACGAGCCCACCGCTGACAATGAAACACCCGACCAACGCCGCGACCGCATCGCACGCAATACACATCGTGGTGTCCGGCGCGATCGAGAGCAGCAAGAAGCACAGCAGCGGGCCGATCTGGCCCGTCATATCAACCGCAACTTGGCCGATGAGTTCGACCTGGTCGGACAACGTCGGGTTCACAAAACCCCGACGGCCAACATTGCGGTAGCCAAGAGCAAGTTGGAGGCATTGCCTCACACCCCTGCGGTCCAGGAGATCATCGACCACTTGATGGCAGCTGAGGGGCAGGTAAATCGCATGCGCCAGGCCGAGGTACCTCCAGAAGTCCCGGCAGCGTCCGCTCCACGCAGCCACCGCCCAGATTTAGGGGAAAGATCCGCGAATCAAGACCCAAGCAACAGACCGGCGCACTCTTCAAATCGCTCCAGCAACTCCACTTCCGACTCATCCAGCCGTGACGTATGATCCATAAACCGCGACCGCCGCCGACGATCGCCGGATAGGCGCCGCCGCGACGACTCACCACGACGACCCCGGGAGCGGCGTGGCCGCCGAGCTTTTCGTGATGATGACGCCGACCAGCACTGGCACAGGGGTCGCTACGACGATGATGATCGGCGCTACGATGGGGGCCGTTTTGAGATCCCCGGCCCCAAGCCATATTCCGACCGGCTCAGGGAGGTGCATTGGCCGCGGAACTTCAAGGCCGGTGAGGTGCAGCCCTACGATGGCCGCAAGAATCCCGACCAGTGGCTCTTCCTGTATGAGACGGCGATCCGAGCAGCAGGAGGCGACGAAAGTGTGATGGCAAATTACTTACCAGTGGTCCTGGGCCCTTCTCCAACGAACTGGCTCATGTGCCAATGCGAGGGCTCGATTCACAGCTGGCCTCAACTTCGCCAGATGCTGTCCGAGCACTTCAAGGCTACGTGTCATCAGCCTGGCTCCAAGTACGCCTTGGCCCAGATCCACGACTACCCCAACGAACCTCTACGTGAGTACATACGCCGCTTCAATGACATGTGGACGACGGTAACGGACATCACACAGCAAGAAGCCGTCGAACTCTTCATCAAGGGGCTCACCCAACCCCGCAATGAGAAGTGCAAGATCGAACTCCTCCGAACCCAGCCGAAGACGATGGGCGAAGCCCTGAAAATGCCGGCGAATGGACACGTGTCGACGACGCTTTGCGATCCAGCAAAGAGGACGGTACATCTCGGCGACCTCCCCGCCGCGACGACTACGACGACCGCGATCGCGACCATCGCGCATGGAACCGCGGAAACCGCGACAGCACGCGACTCGGTGCTCCGGCGGCGCGGCCGGCCGTGAGGACGACCGCCGCGATTCCCGCCGCCTCGGCGGCGCGGCCGCGGCCCGCGAGGATGATCGGTACGGACGCAAGCGTAACCGACGCGATGACAGCCAGCGCTACCGCGGAAACCGCGTTCACAACGTCAGCAACCAAGACAAGCCATATGACGATGGCTACGACAAGGTCCTTAGCCAAGACTGCCCAAGGCACCCAAACAAAGGCCACACGATGGGCCAGTGTTGGGGCTTTGCGAACATTTTCAAGAAAGCTGACACGCGGCGACCGCGGGGTGGCAACAAGAATCGGAAGGACAATCGCAATGTCGACAAAGACGTCAAGAAGGAGAGAGACGACAACACCTCGGACGATGACCGCCGCCACGAGTTCAAAGAACCCGAAAGAAACGTCGCTGTCATCTTTGGCGGTAAGGTCGCCACGGAGTCCCAAAGGGACAAGAAGCTACTCCGACGGTCGATCATTGCTTTCAGCAGCGCCGACCAGGAACGCGTTGCAGACGTCAAGGCACCCGCCTGGTCGGAACAGCCAATCTCCTTCAGCCGAGCAGACATGTGGGCACGAGGGGAGGACTCCGGTCGTTTCCCCCTTGTTCTGGACCCCGTCATCCAGCACCTCCGCTTCGAGAAGGTATTGGTCGACGGAGGCAGTGCCTTAAACATACTGTTTTTACAGACATACAAAGAGCTCGGCCTGAAAACAGAAGACCTGGAACCCTACGACTCGCCGTTCTGGGGGGTGATGCCAGGAAAGCCCTCCATGCCCCTTGGCCAAGTCACCCTCCGAGTCCAGTTTGGTACAAAGCAGCATTTTCGCTTCGAGTACCTTAACTTCATAATCGCCGACTTCGAAGGTGTCTACCACGCGATCTTCGGCCGACCCGGCATCGCCAAGTTCATGGCGGTCCCGCATTACGGCTATATGGTGCTCAAGATGCCCATGGAGAAAGGCATCCTCTCCCTTCGCAGCAACATCCTCATGGCGTGCCACTGCGAGTCAGCTTCGTTCGCCGCCACTGACCTCGCTGACCTCCGAGCCCGCATGGTGGATATGGTGCTGGAGGCCAAGGCCATCCCTCCCGACCTCGAGATACCTCTCAAAGAGGCCAAACGCTCCTCCAAGAAGAACCGAGAGTACAAGGAAATCGAGCTCGTCCCGGGAGACAAGACAAGAACCGCCTTGGTTGGGGACAACCTCTCCAGCAAATAGGAAAGCGCGCTCGTCCAGTTCCTTCGGGATCACATCAGCGTGTTTGCATGGAAACCGGGACATGCCGGGTGTTCCCTGAGGAACGGGCCGAGCACTTCCCGAATGTCTCCAAACCGCCAAGCCGGTGAAGCAAAAGCTCCGACGGTTCACGAACGACAAGAGGGAGGTGATTAGGGTAGAAGTAGCAAAGCTATTAGCCGCAGGCTTTATAAAAGAAGTGTATCATCCCGATTGGCTTGCCAATCCGGTCCTTGTACGCAAGAAGAATAAAGAATGGAGAATGTGCGTTGATTACACCGCTCTCAACAGATGCTGCCCTAAAGACCCCTTCACCTTACCACGTATCGACCAAGTTGTCGACTCCACTGTGGGCTGCGAGCTGCTTTCCTTCTTGGATTGCTACTCCGGCTACCACCAAATATCCCTCGCTATCGCCGACCAGGAGAAAACTTCATTCATCACCCCTTTCGGCGCTTCGCTACAAAACGATGTCCTTCGGCCTCAAAAACGCCGGGCCACTTACCAAAGAGCAATCCCGTGCCTAAAAGACGAGATCGAGACCGCCCGGTCGAGGCGTACGTGGATGACGTGGTGGTAAAAACCGCAACGCGGACTCTTCGTCGCCGACCTCCGGCCGAACGTTCGACGCCCTAAACGTGTTCCAATGGAAATTGAACCCCACCAAGTGCATCTTCGGCGTGCCCTCCGCATACTTGCTCGGCAACGTCGTGAGCCAAGATGGCATACGCCCAAACCCCGAAAAATACATGCCGTCCTTAACATGCAGCCCCCCCTCAATGTGTCAAAGACATCCAAAAGTTAACGGGTGCATGGCGGCCCTAAGTCGTTTTATCTCGCGACTAGGGCAAAAAGGATTGCCATTTTTTCGGTTGCTAAAAGCAAAAGAAAAATTCGAGTGGTCGATGTAAGAAGATACCGCCTTCATGGAACTTAAAACATACCTAACCAATCCTCCGGTGCTTACGGCACCCAACGACGGCGAAGAAATGCTCCTCTACATCGCGGCCACCGACCGAGTAGTCGACGCATCGGCGGTCGAGCGAACGGAAGCTGGTCACGTTTACCCGGTCCAGCACCCGGTCTACTACGTTAGCGAAGTGCTCAACGATTCCAAGCACCGCTACCACCACATTGAAAAATTGCTATACGCAATTTTGATCACCAAGCGAAAACTTCTACACTATTTCCAATCCCGCGAGATCACGGTGGTCACAAGCTTCCCGCTAGGCGACATCCCCGTATAACAAGGACGCCGATTAATCGAATCGTCAAATGGGCGCTCGAACTCATGGCATATACCGTCAAGTTCAAGAACCGCAACACCATCAAGTCACAAGCCCTTGCCGATTTTCTGGCTGAGTGGTCGGACCTTACCACCCCTTGGTACGAGTCCAATCACAAGTACTGGGAAATGTACTTCGATGGTTCACTCAAAATCGATGGCGCGGGCGCTGGTGTGCATTTTACCGCCCCCTCGGGAGACGAGCTCAGCTACGTCCTTCGTATCCATTTCCCGGCATCAAACAACGCTGCTGAATACGAAGCCGCGCTTCATGGCTTGCACCTCGCCGTCGAGCTCGGTATCAAGCGCCTAATGGTATACGGCGACTCCCTCCTCGTCGTCAACCAAGTGAATAAGGTGGACACCACCGAGCGCATGGAGGCCTACGTCGCCACAATACGGCGACAGCTCGAAGACAAATTCTATGGCCTCGAGTTCCATCACGTCGTACGCGACAACAATGACGCCGCTGACAAGTTATCAAAACTTGGCTCCACCAGAGCCGCCATCCCACACGGTGTGTTCGTTCATGACCTGCTCGAACCATCCGTTTCGGTGCCCTCGGAGGCACAAATTCCCTTCCCAACAAAGCCGGATCTCAATCCTCCGCGCCCCCAATCGCCAAGTAATGTGACACACCACGTTGCCTTGATGGACATTGACGGCGACGAAGACGCCATGGCCGAGGATGCACTGGCACCGCAAGAACGGTCACGACATTCCGCGACCACATCCGACCCGGGGCGGACTAGCGGGCTGGACTTCATCCGGTACATCACCGACGAAGACGTGCCGTGACGATCCCATCTTGCGCGAACGAATAATACAACGCAGCAAGCACTATGTCCTCATAGACGGCGAGCTCATGCGGAAAAATGCCAAGCAGAAATCTTGCAAAATGCATAACGCAGGACGCCGGCATAAAACTCCTCGACAAAATACATTCCGGCGAGTGCGGCAATCACGCCGCCTCCAGAACACTGGTCGGCAAGGCTTACCGTACCGGCTTCTATTGGCCAACCGCCGTCGCCGACGCCGAGCAGTTGGTTCGGCACTGCGTCAACTGCCAATTTTTTGCCAAGCAAACACACGTTCTGGCCCATCAGCTGCAGACAATCACGGCCTCATGGCCCTTCTCGTGCGGGGGGCTCGACATGATCGGCCCTTTCAAGAAAGCTCCTGGTGGATTTCGATACGTCTACGTGCTCATCGACAAATTCTCCAAATGGATCGAGTACATGCCGTTGGTCAAGGCTACCGCCAAAAAGGCAGCCGACATGCTAAACGACGTCATCCATCGGTTTGGCGTCCCCAACTCCATCATCACCGACCTCGGCTCCACATTCACTGGAAGCGATTTCTTCGATTTCTGCGACAGCAAGTGTATCAAGGTCAAATATGTCTCAGTTGCCCATCCCCGGGCCAACGGACAGGTCAAACGCGCAAATGGCATGATACTCGATGCTCTGCGTAAACGCCTATATCAAGACGACACCGACGAAGAGCGCCCCGGCCGATGGCTCAAAGAGCTCCCGGCCGTAATCTGGGGACTCCGCACGCAGCCAAGTCGAAGCACCGGCGTCTCTCCTTACTTCATGGTGTTCGGTTCCGAAGCCGTTCTCCCCGACGAAATTGCCTTCCGCTCTCCACCCGTCGCTCAGTACGACGAAAGTATATCCGACGACGCCCGAGCTCTAGAGGTCGACTCCATCGAGGAAAAGCGGCTCGAGACCTGCACGCGAACCGCCAAATACCTGGCATCCATGTGTCGGTACTACAACCGCAACGTCAAAGAACGACTCTTCGTGGTCGGCGACTTGGTTCTACGGCGAAAACAGAACCTCGCCGGCATCCACAAACTCGCCTCCCACTGGGAAGGGCCATTCATGATCAAGGCGGTTACTAGGCCGACCTCGTATCGCCTGTGCACCTTGGACGACCCTCCGAGAGAGGTCCCGAATTCGTGGCATATCGACCACCTACGGAAGTTCTACCCGTAGCACCTAGCGCTAAGAGTTACATGTACCTTTTCTTGTATTTTCTCGATTCAAGTCGATTGAATAAAGATCGTGTCTTTCATCTTGTTTAAAGTGCTCCTCCGGGCATCATTCGCGACCTTTTACTCCTACCTCTACAAGATGCGATCAAGAATAAAGATAAACGCCTCCACATATAATAAGGCGGCCACAGCCGCAATGTAGCAAAAGTGACCACATTCCACGTCATACCATAACAAGTTTTTCCACCCTCCGCAACAAGCCACAACAAAAGTACCACTACAACGCTCAGGGCACTATGCGGATATTCTTCACCATCGCCTTGGACGTCTCCAGGGAATCACGCCTGAGTTCCTCCGTCGCGTTCGTGTCGGTGCCCGGCGCCAGTCCTTGCCGCAGATGTTCCAGGTTGATGGCGGGGCAGTAGGAGCGCACCACGGCAAGCACGTGGGAACCCACGTGCTCGGCACCCTCCCGGACAAATTCCTGCAGTCGGGACCAAGAAGATCGGCACGCCGCGACAACCGCGCTAAGGGGGTCACTGGCGTAATGGCCTCCGCTTCGTCTTCAGCCAAAGACATTTAACACCGGAGCAATGCCGCCGACGAGCTCCGCCACCTCACCTTGAACGCGCTGGGCCTCCGCGCGCAGACTCCGGACCTCTTCCTGCGACGAACGAATGCGACCTACATATCACGGGCAACGTGAGACGTAACTCCAACTGTTCGTCAACTCAAGCTACGGGAACGCGTCATACCTTCCAGATCCCGCTGCACCGTCGCATGACGAGCGGCCTGCTCCTCCATCTGCCGACGCACTTCCGCTATTTCCTTCTCCGCCTGCTCGGCGCGTTCCTCCGTATCTGCGCGCAAACAAAGACATCACCATAACAACTACGTCATGCAGACTACGCCTCCCTCACACCGGGGACTTTACATACCTCTTTCTCGTGTGCTACCTCACATGCTCGGCCACCTCCTCCCCTCGGCCGTGCGAGCCGCCAATTGGGCGTTCGGGCCCCCGCACGGAGCCCCTCAACCGCTCGACCATGCCGAGCGACGGGTGTTCTCCGCCGCGTGGCCTCAAGCCGCTCTAAGGCACGCTTTTCGACGATCGGCGGCCCGGCATACGCTCCGCCCAATACACTATCGCCGCTACATACAAAGTTCATCGCCAAGAAAAAATGGCTCTCCGTGCACCGACATACCCGCACTTGATGAAGCAGTTTGGTCACGGTCCCCTCCATCCGCGCATGGCGTCCTCCGGAATTTCCTCCTCCGCCGCGTCAACGGCTCCACCTCCCGAACTACGCCCGGCTCTCCCCGCGTGGTCGCCGTGACTTCGGGACGCGGTGGCGGCCAAACACCGGAGTGTACGTCACCATCGTACCCGGCTCGGACGCGGCGTACTTACTCGGTGCCCGCCCCCTTCGCCAACGACGGACCGGGAAGTGGTCGGCTCGGGCACCACCTCGGTTTCCTGCCAGTGCGTCATAAGCAGCTTTTCGCCGTTAACCCGCGCATATGTTGCAAACAACTCGAGGCTCGATCATTACCTCGCCACGACGAAAAGGTCGACTGAAAGCGATCACGCCGACGACCACGGCCCTCCCTCCATCACGGGAGGTCGTACCGCGGCTTGCTCCGTCGTCACGCCACCGCTCCGCCACCGCCACGGCCGGGATTTCGTCGACTCCCGAGGTCGGAGCAACATTGCCAACCTCGGTCCTCTGCTCCACCGTCGTGGCACCCGGGTTCTCGCCATCTCCCGTAGCCAGCGCGGCGTCATCCGCCCCGTCCACCTACTCGGCCGTCGTCGCCACAGGATCTTCAACAACGTTCGTCGTCGGCGTGGTATCACGTACCTCGGCGCTCCGTGTCTCCAGTGGGGCATCCTGGACGGTGACAGGGACCACGAGTGGCTCCTCCAAAGGCGCCTCCTGGCTCCCCTTGGCTTCTCCGCCACCGGCCGCCTTGGCACCCTCCGACTGTACTGGCGCCGGTGAGGGCTCGCGGCTCAGCACCAGACTTCGCTCGGCGACGGTGTCGGGTGCGACCGCCCCGTGACACCTCCGGACTCGCGGGCCGGTGGCGCGTCCGGTCGGCGACCCACCGGTCCGAGCCTTCTTGTACGTTGGCTCAATGGAATATCATCCATTGAGCCTCCCGACGACGACGATGAAATTTGCGCCTTCTTTCTCCTCTTGGTCAAAGTCTTTGTCTTCGACGGAGAGGCTCGGGACTCGCGCTTAGCAGCCACACGCCACGGTGCTCGTTGCGCTCGCGTAGAGCCCCCGCGCGTGGCATCCTCCTCGCCATCCCCGTCACTCGGCTCGTCGTCTGTGTCCGCCATACGAGCGAGACGCTCCTCCAACGAGCGATTGTAGCCCGGACCTCGCCGCGGGGCCACCTCGGACGGAACGTCCGAGATGTACACGGCACGACCCTGCATAAACTATCGCCATAAATGACCACACAAGCATAAGTTTTTGTATACAAAGATGCGCAATTCGCCACGTACCGCTGGTGGTGGATAGGCTGCCGGTGTACGGCGTCGCGGCTTCTTCGGCGCCATCTTCGCCGGATCAAAGTTGTGGAAGCACTCAGCCCCTCGAGCAGCCATTTCCGTCGCATCCTGGCATCCGTCCCCTCACGGACGGGTCTCGCCAACCCCGGTACTCATACATTAAGGTGGGCCTCTCCTTACACGGCTGCACCCGACGCCGCCACCACATCACGGCCACCATGACGCCGTGCACGCGCTCCCCTGTTCACGAGCGGCAAAGGCTCGTTCACCGCTCCATCTCCGTAACATTGGGCCTCGCCGCCCACTTCACATTCGGCTTCGGCACCAACGCCACGTCATTGGGGACCGGCCTCCCTCCGGTTCCCGCCTCATGTAGAACCATTTGTCGAACCAATTCTTCATGGAGGTAGAGTGGGGGATGGTCACCCATTGGGATTTCATCCCATCCCGCGGCAATGTAGCAGCCCCCAACTATTTGGGACCCACCGGTGCCTTCCCCTTTCTTCTTCAAATAATAAAAATGGCGAAACAGGTTGAAGTTCGGCCGAATGCCGATAAACGCTTCGCAAATAGCGATGAACTCCGATAGCGTCAGGATGGAGTTCGGATGGAGGTTGCATAGAGAAATCTCCCGGTCGCGGCACAAATCGCGGACGAATGGATGCACGGGTGACCCCAATCCCCGCACGAAATAATCTTCCAAAACCACAATCTCTCCCTCGCGGGAAGCGGAAACCGCTCACCTAACGGCGGCGCGCAGATCCGGCTCTCCTCCGGCGGCGGCCCGAGCCCTCGCTCCACCAGGTTTCAGCGGCGACTCCTCATCGTCTTCGACGGGCCCCGGTGCTCCGCCATGAGCTTCCGCCGCGTCGCCCTCCGATGCTTCTCGCCCGCCCGCCATCTTCCGGTCGCTCCGCCTCCCTCCCGATGCGCGCTCCCGGCCCCGGCCGCGTGTGTCTCGCGGCTCGGCTAGAAGGGCGACGCGGATTACGGGGCGGCGGGATTGCGTGCGCGGGCGGGGGGGCAGCGGAGGTTAGGGTTTGAGGAGAGAATGGTGCGCTAGAGCGAGAAGAAGAAGACGGGAGTGGAACCGCTTGGAAATGCGAGAGGACTGCGGCGGCGGCCGTCTCTTCCTTTATATGAATCGGCGGTCCCCGCACGAGACCTAGGGTTGACTCCACTCCGGGTCATTTTCTAAATGGGCCGACACAGGTGGGCCTTCATATTTTATCTCCAGGCTTGGTACTTTATTCAGCAAAGAACCGAGCGATGGACTCGCCCTACTTTTGGCGGCTCCATCCAACCGTTTTGCGACGCACGTGGACGCACGTGCGCGCAAAGCTGGTTCTTGCCTTTTTTAACCTTCGTCCACGCGTGATTTTTTCCACGTGCCACAATTTTTTCTCCGACCACTGTTGATCTGGTTCACCAGCAATATGCTGGGGACTGAGTACGAAAGGCACAGCTTTTTTATCTCTCCTAATAAAGTTAGGATGGTCCAACACATACCTCTGGACACATGGTAACAGAGGGCTCGGCCGACCAGCAAAGCTCCGGTCAGAGTAATGATTAAGTCATTTTCCTCTCCTTCACTTTTCGGTAAACTACCATGCTTTCTGGAATGATGCAAAGCATTGACCAGAACACAGCACAGCTGTGGTCCATTATGAGGCTCTTGTGCTTAGCACGGGCCCGTCAAGCGACCGCGCGTTACGCAAGGGTACATCAAAGGTGTATCAGTTTTCCACCTAGTTAGCTTTTGACACAGCCAAGGGTTGGAACTTCACGGTTGCAACCGTGTTCCCCATGATAAAGTCATGGAGCTAGCGATGGGTATGTTTTCCTTTTTTTCGACACATGGCACTTGGGGTTTGGCCGGTACGCAAAGCTACCCTCCATTCTATCGACAATGTCGGTTTTCCCTGCTTCCCTATCTTATGTACTGGGCCATGTTCACTAGACAACCGCAAATGCTTGTATGTCTAGACACAACAAAGTTGTGGTCGATTTCCAATCTTCTATCACCCAAAACTGGCGGCCAAGCCGCCATGCCTTCACTCGTACGGGGTTAGCGTAGGCTACGCCCTATTCTCCAAGATCTTGGGACTGGTCGGCCAAGCTGCCATTTCATTGCCGGGGACCGCCCGGTAGAGCTCCCACGCCCCATCCCCATTGGCAGGGACTGGTCGGCCAAGCCGTCATTTTATCACTCGGGGCTGGTTTGTAGAACTAATACAGTCTATTCTCGGGTACAGGGACCGGTCGGCCAAGCCGCCATTTTTAGCCGGGGATTGGTTAGCGGAGTTGTTACAATCCCATCCCCATCTCCAGCACCACAAACTGGTCGGCATAGCCACCGTCATGAATCGGCACAACAAGCTCTTCTAGATCCCGATACAACTTGTTCCACACCTTATATCGGAGCTCGGGGACTACGTGGGCCCACGTCACTTTGCAGTGACTTGGGCTAATTCTTATGCAGCATTCCACGATGGTGTGCTCGTTTTCTCTGATCAAGAAAAATCTTTTCTTTCGACCGTGGCCCACGTCATGAGATGATCGGTAAATTTTTCTTTTCGCACAAAAAGAGCAACATGCATCTTTCGCTCAAAGCAGCGTGCAGAAGCTCAAAGAGCCTGACCAGTTGCTGGTCGAGCGCACGCAAGTCTTCAAATGCCTCAAGACACATGATGCTCGGGGACTAGCTGTGGGGGTATAAACCCCTATACCCGCACGGCCCGACTTTAAGCCTGCTCGGACAGAGATCCTTGGCCCAAGAGCACAAGGCCGACCAGGGCCCAAGTCTGGTCGGCTACCTTGGAAGACAAGGAAGGAAGGACGAGCTAATTGGCGTTGCTGGTCGGCGGTGAAGATATCGATCACAAGAGATCAGATCGGATAAAAGTTGTTACCTTATATGTACATTTGTACCCCGGAAATATCGGGCTTGTAATCCTGCTCCCCCACTATATAAGGCGAGCAGGACACCCTCCCAAAAGATCATCTACACATTAATATACAGACTCAATCAAGAGCACAGGACGTAGGGTATTACACGTATCGTGGCCCGAACCTGTATAAATACAGCGTCTTGTGCCCCTTGATTATATCTTGTTCGTCATCTAGCGTGCCTTACCGATCAATCTACTACCTTAGGCATACCCTAGGTAGACTGCCGCCGATATTTCATCGACAGTGGGACACCCGGCTGAGCGGCTACAATGCATGGCCATCATCAGCCGGCAAAGCTAGGCAAAGGATCTTTGTGCCATGCGTGTCGCTGATTATTTATTTATTTTTGGTTGACAAACCAACGGAAACATTTGGCATACTACGAAGACATGTCGTTTCAAAAAAAAAAAAAATACTACAATGACATGTACGCATCCGTCCGTTGGCCAGGGCGGACTCCTCGAAGTCCTCCCCACCAGAACCGGCCACCGATGCCTCCTGGCTCCCATCTTCATGAGGGGCGGTCTGGGCCGGCCGCGTTCCGCACTGCCGCTGTGCCTGCGCCTTCCACTTGGACCGCCAGAAGATGGACGTGAGCTGTATGCCCGTCGGCGACGACGGCAACCTGACTCCTGACTTGCATCATATCCTATTTAATTTAATAATTAATAAAAAATATTACATATATAGGAGTAATATCTCTTCTACCTAACCGCTCCCCTCCCAGTTGCATCACGGTTTAGTTATGATGGCCTGCAAAATGGCCTACATGTCATTTTCAGATGTCATGGTCTCAGTAAATTCGTAGATTCAGCAGGACATTGTTTGTTAACATATCTGAAATTTTCTCTGTTGTGCTGGACATATGATATATGTGAGGTAGGGTATTATAAACACACGTCCGAACTAATAAAAAAGAAGAAAAATGTACAAACAAAAAAAATAAGGGGCTACCTTTTGTTAGCTTTTTTTTTTCTAAAAGTGGTCAAAACATGCATCTTTTGTGCACAAAATAGCACTATCGTTACCTTTGTTTGGCTTCCATCAAAAGAACCCATTGTAGACTAGTGAGACTTTTTCCATCTTGGGCCAAATTGCCCTTGGACTAAACAGATAAGACCTATACAAAAGACCTACATCGAAGTTTGGGTAATGCATAGTAAAAAAATCAGGTCCCCAAACCTTGCTTCTCCAACAGCCGACCCATCAGAAAACCCAAAATGAGAGCACCCACCACCGTCGGCGAGGCCTCGCCCGACCGCAACACGCACGTAGTAGAGGCCACCATGGCCGACGGCGACCCCACGCCTAGCCAGCTACAACCGGAGAGGCCGCCCTGGCCAGTGGCGACTACATACCGAGCCCAGCTGTGCCTGTTCTTCTGCGACGGCTCCACCTGTTCCCTTGGTGGCGAGCGCAACCATGGCGGCCGCTGCCACCGCCGCCTCGGTGGTTAGGCTGGAGCGCGGACGGGACCACGAGAGCCACAACAACGCCTATCGCTCGCTCTAGAGCATCTATGAGATCGACCTCGTCCTCCTGTCCCTTTCGTCCTGTTGCCACCAATCCACCTCCATAAGCGCAATTCCCCGCCACCAATCCGACCCATCCAATAGCCGAGGCCACCCACTTCACCTTGATGGTCTTTCTTGTCTTACTTTTTTAGAAAAAGCAAAACAATTGTCCGCGTGGGATTCGAACCGTGGCGGCGATTAAGTGGCGCGAGCCTTAACCCCGCGCTATTGTTTAACTTCTAGACGTTGCCACGGACACGTTTGCGAGGGCATTTGCTTTAAGCAACCGCTTGTGAATATCGGTTGCCGAGCTGATGGATTAAGACATCTGCCTCTAGAAAATCCAACCTCATGGTCGACGCCTCATCCTTAGGTATTACCGGTGTAACACATTTGCGACACCATCAAATCCAAAAGCCCTTTTGCTTAGATTACACTACGGAATGCGAGGCACGTTCGCCCGGCAGCCCAGGGGTTTGCCGACGCCCGATCCGGGCGTCGGCGAACAGCTGCTTGCCGACAATGCCCGAGACCGCCGTCGGCAACTCAGCTTTCGCCGACAGACCCGTGACCGACGGTCATTCGGCGAACAAAGGTCAGTCGGCGAAGATGGTTTTTCCCGACAGTGTGCCGTCGCAAACCAAGGTCCGTCGGCGGCCGTCGCGCCGTTTGCTTCGCCGACAACACGCCGTTAGCTAGGGTCAGTCGGCAAAGTCCATAGTTTGCCGACAGCCTTTTGTCTCGTGCTTGGCAAAAATCCACGGTTGCCGACACCACCGTTGGTCGGCAAAACTATGCTCTTTGCCGACAACCCACTGATGCTGTCGGCAAACATTTTTTTTTTGAATTTTGACTTCAAAATTTTTTTGTTGCCTAGATACATTGTTTACAATCACATGTTTGAATTTGGGCTTTTTTGGAAACATTTAGCTATATTTCTTAATTTTTTCATTCACTTGAATTTTTCCGCATTTTCAAATTTGAATTGCAGTACATGAAATAATGAAACTTTGGCCTTCGAAATATGATATTCATGGTGGGGAATATGTTTTAAGGCGTGTACCAAAACTCACCCAAAAGTTTCAAGTCCTTATCCACGTAACACGACCATCCGTGAGTGGCAAATGCGTTTTTAATTATATAAAATCCAAACGAAGTTGAAAAATCACGAAACTTGACGGGTGTCGTGTTATCGCATGTGAAGGCTATGAAAAAATTTGAAAAAGTTTGGAGCAAGTTCTGCGTAACATGCTCAAAACCCGTTTATCTCCACACATCTCACTCTGCGATCACATGTGAGTTGTCCGACTTTTGAGCATGTGACACCGCAACTTGCTCCAAACTTTTTCAAATTTTTTCCATATCCTCCACATACGATAACACGACACCCCGTCAATTTTCGTCATTTTTCGACTTCGCTTTGGATTTTATATAATTAAAAAACAATTTTACCAACTCGGAGCCTCTTGTTACGTGGACAGGACTTAGAACTTTTGGGTGAGAGTTGGTACACGGCCTTAAAACACACTCCCCACCATGAATATCATTTTTCAAGGCCAAAGTTTCATTATTTCATGCACCCGTTCCTAAAACTTGAATAATACTAAAAAATTGAAGTGAGGAAAAAATTAATGAAATATAGCTAAATAACTCAAAACATCCCCAAGTTTTGAATTTGAGATGTAATTGTGTTACTCGGGGCCCAGAAAAAAACGGATTAAAAAAAAAACAAAAATTTTAAAACTTTCTTTGCCGACGCACTTGGATGCAACAAAATTGTTCGCCGACAAATTTGTCGGGAGGGGTCAGTTTGTCGAAAGATTTTTTTTTTTTAAAAAAAAAACTTGTTTGCCGACAAACCGGCTGGCCAGTCGTCGCGAAAAAAATTTTTCTTAAAAAAAAAGAAAATTTGTTTTGCCGACAATGGCCGGGCCGGGTCACGGCTAAAAGATTTAAAAAAAAAAAACAAAAATTGTTTGCCAACGTACGGCCGTCTTGCCCGGCGAAAAGATTTTTTAAAAAAAATTGTTTGCCGACAGCCGGCTGGGCCGGGCTGTCGGCAAAGCGGCCCAAATTAAAAAAAAAAGCCCGGAGCCGGCCCATGAACTAGCAACCCTACCCACAAGCGCATCCCGTCCCTCCTCCCTCGCCCGCCACCCGCCGCCCGACCTCACAGGCGCGAGTGGAACGCGCTCGCGACCCCCTCCCCCGATACCGCCACCGCGCTCCCCTCCCCGCCACCGCGCTCGCGACCCCCCACCCGCATCCTCGCGACCTAGATCTCCGCGGGCAGTGGTGGGTGCCGCCGCCCGCTGCGCCCGTCGCCCGGCCACCGCGGCTCTTCGCCCGGTGTGCCCGCCCGCCGCCCCCGCCCCTCCCTCTGCGCCCCCGACCGACCTCGCCGAGTCCCGGTCCTCGCCCAACCCGCCCAGCGGTGCGCCCCGCCGCACACCCCGCCGTCCACACCGCGGGTGGGGGAGAGGATAGGAGCGCGTGGCGGTGGCGGCATGAGGGACAAGGCGACGGGCTCCGCGGCGTGGCGGTGGCGGCATGAGGGACAAGGCGACGGCGGGACGGCGACGGCGCGCGGGCCGTCCCTCCCGAGGCGCGGCGACGTGGGCCCGGCCCTCCGCGAGGCGTGGCTGCGCGGACCGCCGCCCTCGATCCGCGACGGCCGGGCTCCGTCGGGCGGCGCGCGGCCTCTCCCCGATCCGCAACGGCGGGGCTCCGGCGGGCGGAGCACGGATGGAGCTCGCGCTGGGTAACCTTGCGCTCGTCGTCCCCGACAACTGCCCCATGCGCAGCACCGTCTTCTGGGAGCCGCCCGCTCACGCTCGCGGAGTTCGGCATGCTGCACCGCAAGGCCGGCGAGCTCCTCATCAAGACCAAAGGTCCGTCCCCTTCCGCCTTGCCTCCCCCTTGCCTCTCGCATTACATTGCCGCTATGCTTCGGGTTGCAATCCAGATGAGCTGATTACATTGCCGCTATGCTTCGGGTTGCAATCCAGATGAGCTGATTAGGCTGCCTCTCTCCCTAATTATGAATTGTGACTTGTCCCAAAGAGGATGCTTTCTGCAAATATTACCTGTACATTCATGCCTTGATTGCTAGGATTCTTAATTTCAGAGGACAAGTAATTAGTACACACTGCAGGCAGTCATCTCTTCTCATTCCCTTCTCTGATATGCAAAGTGTCAATCAACACCAAATGCACACGATGCTCCATTCCTCTCCTGTGCTAGCTTCATTCTGCCAAGCAAGCAAGTTTTTCAATAGCAGAAGCAATGATGCATGAGAGCACAGCTGCATTTCATTCTTTTTGCACAAATTTGCACCAGGGGACACTTATTCACATGCATTGACTGATGGGTACGCGATGTAAATTTCACTTCCATATACTGAATTACTGACAAACATATGCAGTGTGAAGGCTACGATTGAGAGGTACAAGAAGGCACACGCCATTGGTTCTTCCTCTGGACCCCACTCTTAGATCACAATGCCCAGGTAATAATACCAACTCATGCCAGCTATATATACCTTACTGTTCTTACAGTAAAAATTTTGCTAGAAGGCTCAGTAAGCACTAAGAACTACTAGTTGAGTGAAGAGTTTTGTTCTTAATACTAGAACTAGGATCCAGTTTTATGGGGTGTCAAACGACACTGGCCTTTTCATGTGGCTTTTTATATATATTGTCCTCATTAATTAATTAAATTGAATCAACTCAACCATTTTGGCAGGTTGGTAGTGACACAGGAGGATGGAGTCAGATAAACAGCTTATTAGTAATTTTCACCAGAAAACTTTATTATTAGTACAGCTTGCAAACTCAGAACCTGCAGTCAGCCAGAGTTTACTAGTACGCTACCTTTCTACAGTATAATTCAATTGGTTGTATGCTTCTGATTAGCTGTAGCAACCTGAGGGTTTGGTGTTGTGTAGTAGTTGTCTATTAATTGTTAGTATTGTTGCTATAGGAAGCGTTACTGGAGTCTTCTATAGAGAACTGAACATTATCAGACAGGATGATATATTGTCATGACTAGGTTCTGATACACCCATGTACTCTCTATACTATGCATTCTTACTTGTTAGATTGCCTTGAGCCTTGTAGTTTCCACTGTTAACTTGGATTTCTCTGACAGCTGTACTTTTCTTTTTTGAATCATTATATAGGGGTGGTGCCAAGAAGGTTATTATCTCTGCCCCAAGCAAAGAAGGACTTGCTGTTTGTTGTTGGTGTCAATGAGGACAAGTACGCCTCAGATGTTAACATTGTTTTCCAATGCTAGCTGCACAACAAACTGCCTTGCTCCCCTTGCCAAGGTGTGTTTTTCCCTCTTTTTTGGGCATTTTTTTAAGTTGTCTGCTCTTCCGAACAACACAGGGCCATGTCGAGTTTGAGATACAAAACCTTGCTGGATACTGACTTTCATTAATGATGTATCATGTATTGCAGGTTGCCAAGGTTCTTCCTAATTTGAACGGCAAGCTCACTGGTATGTCCTTCTGTTGATCCCACTGTGGATTTTTTGAAACCAGTCTCATGAGTAGATTAGACTTGTTTACTGGTGTAGAACTGGTTATACATTGTTCCATGTAGTCGAAGACATTTGAACTATTGTAATATGAACTAAGTGTTGTAAATCATGGAACGACAAGGATGACATGAATGATCATGTGTGGATTCATGTTGAGATCGAATCCGATGATGAAATGCGGTTTATATGCTATATTGTTGTTATAAATGTGATCTCAGTGGTATATATATATGCTATAAATGTGGTTCGAATGCAATGAAACAAAAAAAAATCCCAGCTTTGCCGACGCCTTTGACCATAGTCGTCGGCAAAGCCGTGGATTTTTTGCCGCCAAATTGAGTTTGCCGACAGCCTTGGCGAGGGCTTTGCCGACAAACCTTGTTGTCCCGGGCCGCTCGGCAAAAGAGTTTGCCGACAGCCGGCAGACCTGGCTGGGCCGGCAAATTGACTTTTTGCCGACAAACCCGTCTTTGACGTGGTCGTCGGCAAACCCGGCTATCGGCAAAACCCGACTTTGCCGACGGCCGTGGGTTGCCGGCGAACCGAACGGCGGCCGAGTTGACGGGCGCTGTTCCTTCGCCCGACAGACCACGTGGCTGTCGGCGAAAGTACGCCGATCGAGCCCTTATTCCTGTCGGCAAAGTCATGTTTGCCGACAGGATTTTTGCCGACAGCGGTTTGCCGACAGGAATAGGGAAATCCTGTCGGCAAACTGTTCGCCGACAGTAAAAGGGGCTTCGCGCGACAGCTTTCAGCTGTCGGCAAACCAGCGAATTCCTGTAGTGTTAAGTGTGACCAACCTCACGGTCGACACCTCATCCTTAGGTATTACCGGTGTACTAATTATTTGCGACACCATCAAATCCAAAAGCATCGTTTTAGAGCGCAGTTGTCCGGGTGGTATCGGGCTATCGAGTTTACCGGAAGAACAACGTACATCTCTAAGTAAGAAAAAGATTCGTATTGCAGTCCTATTTATTTAAACCGCTCAATGCTTATAGTCGAAGCAACAAGTGCCGAACGGCTAGCTAACTCTACTAATTAAGCAGCCAAAAGCAGGGGCACACAGCAATAATGGTGAGCTGCACCAAGCTTACGCTGTTGGCCGTCGCCGTCCTGCTTCTGCAGGCGTCGTGGTGCGCCGTGGCCAGGCACCCGGCCGAGAAGCAGGGGAGGGCTACCTTGCGGTGATGACAGTGACCAGCTTCGAGGAGGACGGGGCGGTCCAGCGGCGTGCGATGAGCAATACCACAGCAACGGGAACCTGCTTGTGGCGCTGTCCACGAAGTGGTACGCGGGCGGGAGCCGGTGCCAAAAGGCGATCACCATCGGAGCGAGGCGAACGGGCGACCGTGGGGGCCTTGGTCGTGGACGAGTGCGACTCCCCAGAGCGCTGCCCAGGACAACATGATCGCCACGTCCAAGGCTGTCTGGGATGCGCTCGGGCTCGACGCCAACAACGGCCAGGATTCCGTCTTCTGGTCCATCGACCTCGAGTACGCCTAACAATCGAATGTGTTTGTGTTGTGTCCGTGTGTCACACACCCTACTGTTCAACTACTCTGTACGTGTCGTAGCCACTCCGTAAAACTCTGGGAAGTCTGCCCTGGTCTTTGAGGAGGGCAAGCGTCGCGACCTGCGTAGCCTGATTTTTCGAAATCATGCGCCGCACGCGTGTCTCATTAAAGGAAGCAGGAGTTTTTAGTACAACCTGACTTGTGCCATGGCGAATTGCCTGGACAAGACGGACGGGAACACTTACAAAAGGCGCCGGCTAGATGGCGGTGCTTCGGGTGGTGTAACTAAGCTGGAAACTAGATGTGGCTCTAAAGGAGAAAAACACAGCTAAGTCCTAGGCGGCGGCGAAGGGCGCCAGAGCCCGGAAACCAGCCTCCACCCAAGCATCGGCCTCCTCCTTAACCCTCTGGGCCACGATGTTGGCCGGGGACCTGCGTAGCCTGATCAGTGTTAGCAAAGTTTAACTGAATGGGGGACCTCCACTTTGCAGGGCTAGCGAAGGCGGATGTGTTATTTTGGAGGTGATTTTTACTGTCTGGCACAACAAACCGTGGCCAAGGGCTGAGTGGGGGCTCCTTGCGAGGGTTACGCACTTACTCCCCGCAACACTATGCTTGTTCTCGAGTGGTATCGTCTGCTACCTCAGACGTGACAAGATCTCTCTTGAAATCTGAGTTGACGCGAGATATGGTCGGGCCCGGATCTCGCCTCCACCACAACTATCGCCGAGATACAGTCGTAGTCATCACCATGGAGGCGGACATTGTGCAGGACACCGCGACAGCATTTCCCCGAGTCCGGCTTGCCGCCGGGCGCGTCGTCGCCCGGCCCATCGCCTCCGCGAGCATGAGTAGCAGCATGCGTGTCAAGGGCGCGGCCTACCGGGCCAGGCACCGTCCCGCCGGGGGCACAACACCGAGGATATGGAGCCGGGTGGACGGCGGGGACGGAGATGCAGACGATGAACATGGAGAATGGACGGCGGGCAGAGAATTCAAATGGACCCTAAAAACATTTTCATCTAAATATAGAAAATCATACCAATTATGAATGTACCGTTTTACCATTGGATAAAAAAAGAACTAAAAAAATTAGCACTCTTTATTTGGAGTCCTAATTCCCTCAATCTTGGAGGCGTTGAGGCGTTATGGCGCAAGTGGTCCACCCGCTATAGACACATTTAACGCTTCCGATGCCTTTTGATGCCTCTTAATGCCTTTCTTCACATGGGACCCACTAATCATAGACACATGAAACACCTACGGATGCGTCCTAACCATTGTAAAATTTCTCACCCAAGGAGTTATATCCTCCTAAAAACTCGCATGCTATGACTCCACTTTTGAATCACGTTACATCCCATTTTGGGATAGCGTTCCTCCATGTTCTTGTTTCACGACTTGGAATAAAGTTCTCGGGATGTGGAAGGTAGCCACGTCCCCATCCCCTGGCTGCTAAGGGTTGAAGCCGCGAAGGCAGCGGGAGAAGTTTCGGGAGAGGACGAGTAGGAGAGGAGAGGAGAGGAGAGGAGAAAGGCTGCATTGATTTTTGGTGTATGTGTGTATGTTTGTTTTTGTGGAAAGATATTTTTGCGTCCTAGGGACCTATGGGACCTATGTTGCTGGGCAGGGTGTGTGGGGCGACCATCCGATGGATCCAGGTGGGATCAGACGGCCGAACATGGGAAGCTGTGGATGAATAGTGAGAAACTGTGAGGGACTTGGGGGTGGTGAATAGTGCAGTTCACCAAATTTAAAGTGAGACACTACGTATGGAGTTTGATTCTATGACATATTGGAACATATCTGTTTCCCGTGAATATGGCGTGTCCAACTAGGTGTGCAGACTAATTTAAAAAAACATGTTACAGAGTTACTCCCTCCGTCCCATGGAGTTTGACGTTTTTGACTTTTGACTTCATCTTTGACCATTCGTCTTATTCAAAAATCTTATGCAAAATAATAAAATAATCAATCAATATTTAAGTATCTTCATTGATAAAATAAGTCGTAATAAAATAAATTATATTTATATAAAAAAATGAATAAGACGAATGATTAAACAAGATGGCACGGAACCCGGGTGACAAACTCCATGAGACGGAGGAAGTACAACTTACAATAGTACATATCTATGTATAGTGAAATCAATTCCAAGAGGTATTAGAACAACGCGATGGGCAATGGCCCAGTGGCTAAGGCTCTAGGGGAGGAGCTGGTCGGCGGGGGGTTCGAACCCCGTCCCACACCAAGGCTTCCAAAGAAGGCCACGCCAAAATGACGCTTTCTAAAAAAAGAGGTATTAGAACAAATAACACGACCATGTACATAAATCTTCAAATCGCAAGTCACCCATGTGACCAATGGTGCAACACACATGTATATTTTTGCTAGTAAAGAAAAGAATACTCCATCCAACCCAAAGATAAGTTCGTTTTAGACATAATTTAAGATACCAGGGAGTGATTAGGTTCTATTTTACCCTGTTATCCCATATTAAACATCCTCTTGGCCATCCATTCAACCAATGTCCATCTTAGTCCTACCGGTTAACGGGGTGTGCTCTTATGCGCACGGTGTCTGCGGCGGGCAAAGTGAGCATCCTCTAACGTGTGGTGGCGGTCAAAGTGAACATCCTCTAACGCGTGGCGGCGAGCGCATCCCACAGCAGCTGGACGAAGGAGGACAAGTCGTCCCGCGGTTGACACAACTGGTGACTTTCTTCAAATAATGGAACTAACCACTCTTCACCACTAGATTGGAGGATCAAAGCTTTTACTCAGAATTTCATCAATTGCAACACAGGAAACAGATGCAAATTTTTCATGATTGGGAGAAAATCTTAACAACACGACACGCATTTGTTAGCCGAGGAAGCCAATGTAACCCCCTTTACTCATCCTCTCCCACTATCCTTTTACAAATCAGGCTCCTTTACTCATCCTCATCCAAGTGCGACGGCATGGACGCGCGGACGCGTCGTCCAGCGGACGAGCGCTCGAGGCACCGGCCACGAGCGCGACGTCTCTGGCGAGTGCACGTGACACCGACGAGCAAAGCGGCGTGGATGAGCGAACGCACGCATGTAGAAATCACCGGTTTCTTCCCAACGGTGAAATAGTCGTTTCTTGCTGCCTCGGTTCAAGAGTAGACGTGGTTTCTCCGTGAAGAAATCGTTTCCTCAATTTCTAATCTCTTTCTTCATTAATTAAGCCGCCACATCATCATTTTGCTCAGTTGGCAAGTTATTTAATTGAGATAGAAACTACCATTAATTCTCTATTGGGACTGCCCTTATGCACTACCGGAGACGCCGTTTTTTCCGACGGCCCAGGAGGTTGCCGATGGCGAGGAATCTTGCCATCGGCGAAAAAATGATTTGCCGATAGCAAAGTCACGCCATCGGAAAAAAATTATTGCCGATGGCCGGGCCATCGGCGAAAACAGCCCATCGGCAATCGGCCTGTTTTCCGATGGCCGGGCCATCGGCGAAACAAAGCCATCGGCCACGATTTTTTGCCGATGGCCGTGCCATCGGCATACCTTCCCATCGGCAAGATTTGCCGGGAGCGGACGGCGGCGACGGTTGCCGGGGTTTGCCGATGGCGGCCGTTAGGCCATCGGCAAACTGCCCCGCTATTTGCCGATGGCCGCGGGCCAACGGCAATCCCGGCCCACGTGGCTGCTCTGGGGAGCGCCCGAACCCACCTTGGTTGCCGATGGCCGCCATCGGCAAAAGTTTTGTGCCGATGGCTTTCCAAGGCCATCGGCAAACAATCCTTTTTTTTTTGTTTTTCCTTCCCAATTTTTTTCTCGTGTCTTACTACTCACATACAACCCACCTCTAAAGGTTGGGACAATTTTGAACTTTTTAGCTATATTTCCTTAATTTTTTGGTTTCTTTGAATTTTCCCGCACCTCAAAATTTGAACTTTTTGCAGTACATGAAATAATGCACACTTTGATTCGAAAAATGATATTCATGATTCTCGGAGTAAGTTGAGGCCATATCCAGGTGCTCGCATGAAATTACGACCGTTGGCCTCGTAACATGGGTAGTGACGTGCGGAAAGTGTTTTAAAATTCTATAAAATCCAAACGGAGTCCGAAATTGACGAAACTTGACGAGTTGTGTTGGCATGGCATGTGTAGTGTGTGGTAAAATTTCAAAAGTTTCGAGCAAGTTGTGACGCCGGATGGTCAAAACCCGGACATCTCCACATGTGATCACTCCGTGGAAAGGCCCCGCCATACAAGGCCGCCACGTGGAAGGTTTGCCGATGGTCAGGCCATCGGCAAACATGTTTTTTTAAAAAAAAAGGAACTAGAAGGCCGAGGCCCAAATAGCCCAACCCTAAACCCATTCCCCCATCCCGCCCGGAGCCTCCCTCGCGCCGCCGCCGCCTCCGCCGCCATTGCCGCGCCGCAGCTCTCGCGCGCTGCCGCAGCTCCGCCGCTCCCCACGCCACCCGCGGGACGCCGCGCCACCGGGAGCTCCGCGGAGCACCTGTGCGCGCGCGGCAGCCTCCGCGCGCCGCGGCTCCTCCTCCACCACGCCGCCGCGCTCCGCCCGCCTTGAGGCCGGCCGGCTCCGCGCCGCCCGCGGCTCCTCCACCACCGCTGCCGCCTCCGCCCGCCCGAGGCGTCCGCTCCTCCGCGCCGCCCGCAGCCTGAGCGGGGCCGCCTACCTGAGCGGCGCCGGCCCGCCCGCCACCTTGGCCCGGCGGCGCCACCTGGCCGCCCGCCCGAGGCCGCCTCCACCTCCTAAGCAGACGGGCGGGCGGGCCGACGGGGCCGCCACCGGAGCTCCCCGCCGCTCGTCCCTCCGGAGGAGAGGAAGAAGGGGGAGGGGAGGCGAGCCGCTTCACCTCGGCCGCCGCCGGCGAGGGGCCGCCGGCCGGCGCCACCTTGGTTGTCCTTGCCGGTAGAGGAGGAGGAAGGGGGAAGGACAAGGAGAAGAAGAGGAAAAGGAGAGAAGGGAGAAGAAGAGGAGGAGGGGAGAGGGAAGGAGAAGGAAGAAGGAGAAGGAAAAGGAAGAAGAGAGAGGGAGGAGGAAGGAGAAGGGAGGAGAAGGAAGAAGGAGGAAGGAAGGAGGAGGAGGAGTGAGAAGGGAGGAAGGAGGGAGGAGGAGGAGGCTCGATCGCGTCGATCACCGTTGTCCCGCCCTTGCCGTTCGTCCACGCGAGTGTCACCACCCTCGACGTTCGCCCCCGTCATCGTCACGCTTGGACTCCACCGCCGCACCCAAGGTATAACCCTTCTCCTCCGTTGTCGGCCTTCGTGCCGTGTATGTGATTGGGACGACGCATGCGATGACGAGGATGAGCGCTCCGGAATATTGCCGTTGCGGATAGTTTCTAATCCATGTAATATTGATACGTATTTATATTACCTTACATTTATGTTTTCTTTACAAGTACTCGCAATCTACTAATACTAACCGTTTTAATCTTTGTCATTGCGGGCACTCGACAAAATGCCCGGCGGAGGACGGTCGCGGCCCAGAGCGTAACGTCGTCCAGGTACATGCACCTCGGGCCCAGGCGGGACCACGTGAGGCCGCCCACCACGGGAGCACGTGGAGGCCGGCAACCACGAGGAGGAGGACGACGAGGAGCTTGAGGTGGAGCCGTCGACCGGCGGGTGGGAGTCGGCGGAGGACCGCCGGAGATGAGGGGCGGTTTGAGGACGGGGCTGTTTGTGCCGGCGGCGGTGGTGACGACGACGACGACGAGGAGGAGGACGGCGGCGGTGGCGGTGGCGACGACGAGGACGAGGAGGACGGCGGCGGGGCGGCGGTGGTGACGACGACGAGGAGGAGGAGGGAGACCGCAGTACCTCGGCTTCCACAGCCCCGCGAAGAAGCTCCCTTCCAAATAAGGCCCGCTAGGGCTCCCCGAGCACTTGTCGCGTCCCGAGGACCGCCTGTATCGTGATCTCTGGGACGTAAGTGTCCATTGTTGATTTCTATACTTGTTCTTATTTCATTTTCGAATTAAAACTGCATATCAACAATTGTTGTGCTTGTGCAAGTTGGCCGGAGAAAGGTGTCGGGCCAGAAGTCCTCGCCCATGTCACTAGCATCCAGGCGAGTGATTAAGGCAAACTTCCCCGGCTTGGTCACCATCGAGGGAGGACGATCGTGCCCGACAAATGGCCATACTACTTCCTAATCAAGGACGCACATGGGGAAGTCCTCGCCGAGAAGATCAAGAAGCGTCTCGGGTGAGTCTTTCAATCGCAACGCATATCTCAATACTACGTATTTGTTGGACTTTTCTCAAACAATGGAATGATGTTTGATGCCTCGTGTGCGCTTGTACTATAGGTTGGCGGAGGGCAGGACCCAATGTGGCGGACCGGCATCGTGACAAGGTGTGCGAGTTGCGGATCAAGGACATGTTCTACGAGGCACACACCGTGCCGTCATCTCCTACTACGCCAACTTCAGGGGATGAAGGTGGATAAGACCCAAAGCCAGGAGATGATATGTGAGCCGGAGACCGACCTCACCGAGGAGCAGACATGCAGTAAATAAGTAGGAAAACATCCGCCGTGATTCCTTATGTGACACATTCAACTCATTATCGGAAGATCTAATACTTGAATGTCATGCATACACCTCCGGGCGGTGTTAAGTACGCCGACCGCCGGCGTGCGATTGTCGAGGGTGGCAACGCCGGCGGCGTACGTGGAGCACGCCGAGCACGCCGGGCGAAGCGCTTGGAAGAGATGGCGAGGTCCGGGGTCTCACACCACCGGGGAGCCGGAACCTCGCCGAGTTCATGGAAACATGGGTATGCTTGTGTTCAACCATTTCTTATAGCGCCGGATTTCATATATCTCTACTTGTAACCATGTTTTTCGTTTTTCTCGCAGGAGCACCACCCCGACCGGGCCGCCCATCAACGAGTACATGGGGTGGGCCCTGCTCACAAGGGCCCAATAAAGCGCCCCTCCACCACGCATGGCTCTTCGACGGGCCGAGAAATACACCAGCCCTGGCCGTGTACGACAAGCTCACCAAGTACGCCGCCGCAGCCTCGAGAGGCCCATGGCGACACCTACGACGTCACCGCCGAGCCCATAGACCCTAAGCTCGTGATGAGGCTGGGAGGAGGGAAGCAGACGGCCGGTTCTATATGGCCCACGCCGCCATTGACCGGTCCTCGTCCCGACGCGACCGAGATCCGCAAGGAAGACCGGCGTAGGGGCGCACCGCGGGTCCCCATAGCGCCGGCAGCCGAGCGGTGCGCAGCAGATCGCGGGTCTTCGTGCAAGTGGAGTTTCATTCGTCGTTCGACCGTTTCACAAATAATGTACCTTGCCTTCAAATACAATCCACCATGCTCGTGTAATATTGCAGGCCACGGCCCAGAGGTGCTAGCCAAATCCAGGCGATGGCGCTTGCCTATCGAGCACGCGTCTCGATTGCGCGCGCCGCACTACCGCCAGGCGTGGTCGCAGATGTCCCAAAGACATGCGTGCCATGGGAATGGGTGAGCCTCCACTCGCTTTCTTCGCTCCACCACCAGCCTCCACCGCCGCCTTTCTCGGCACCTCGTCCGAGTCCCTACATTGCCTATCGCTTTAGCTTGTGATGCCATCCGCAGTACTAATTCCATCACTTGGTCTTTGCGTACGTCGGAGGGTTCGAACCCAACTCCGTGCTAGCCCTCCGGCCGGGTGCTTCTCCACAGTTCCTCCTCCACAAACCGGCTGGGGTCCTTTCCGCAGCCTCCTCACGCACCGTTCGTCCCGACACCTCCACCGACGCAGGGTACTCGTGGCCGCCGCAGGGGCAGCCCGGGCCGTCCCGCCTCCCCACGCAGCCGGGGTACTCGTGGCCGGCGCAGCCGCAGCCCGGGCCGTCTCGGCTCCTCGCAAGCAGCCATCGGCAAGCATTTGTGGCAGCAGCAGCAGGGCCCGCGGCCGCAGGGGAGTTGGCTCGCGTGGGAGGAGGCTTCGGGGGCTCTGGGACCCAAGGGGACGGCGCCACGAGCTAGGTAGCTTCTATTCCTTATTTTGGACCTTGTTGTGTCACGTCGGACATGTTTGGCCGATGTAGGACTTGTATGGATGCATTTGGACTTGTCATATGGATTTGTAGGCATGGACATGGATTTGATGCTATATTATGTTTGAAATGGCGTATTATTGCGCATATATGTGATGAATGTTCTATATATTGCTTGTGATAACATGCTCGTGATTAAATGTGCGGGAATGGAAGAAAACAGGAAAAAAGGAAAAAATTCCCAGCATTTGCCGATGGCCGCCCATCGGCAAACCCGGGGAATTTGGCCCAAGACACATTTGCCCGATGGCCGAGGCCATCGGCAAAATGACCAGTTTGCCGATGGCCACGGCCATCGGCAAAAAATCGGGAAATGATTTTCTTAAACAAAAAAAAATTAAGGACGGCCGTGGCCATCGGAAAACATAGTTGTTTGCCGATGGCCACGTGGCCAAAGCCATCGGCAAACCCGCTGTCACCGACGGGCGGGCGTCGACGGGCATGGCATTTGTCGATGAATATTTTGCCATCGAAAAGTTTGCCGATGGCAAAGTGACGTGCCATCGGCA